>CM030361.1:215850643-216445912 GCA_017893485.1 Hemerocallis citrina | reverse complement strand
TTGCCCTCGGACCTATGTAGTATGAGATGGATAGAATCCGAACAAGTGTGCATTAGTGTCTTGTAATATAAATAGTTGCATTAAGGACTAAGTGCACAATCAAAACACGACATCAATAGGGTATTCCCTTTAGTTTGATATGTGACAAGTTTGTGTTTGTTAAATATGGAAAATCAGTTATACTATTTCCGGTATAGAGAGGATGGCCGTGTATAATGTTCATCGGTTGAATAAACTGACGTACCCACAGTTTTGTATGCAGGGTAAATGACATGATAAAGATTAAAGAAGCATAGATGTTTATAGATTATTCAAATATTGATGTACATTTATTTAAATGTTGTAAATTTGCTTTCGCTGTAAAATGTAAAGTGTAAAGTTTTCATGTAACTCTGATGTAAATTGAAAAGTTTTTAAATTTCCTTATAAAATTATACGAAAGAAGTGTAAAGATCTTGTGGAATCTCGAATTCAGTATATTTTGGAATTCGAGGCGTTACAAGAATCATGGAGCTGGACAAGGATTGGTTAAAGCTGATCCCATCAAGCAGATTGAGTCCTTCAAGAGGATGAGGGCCGCCAATTTTTGAGGGCCAATCTGATCCAAATGAAGCTGATGATTGGATTAGGTGGATGGAGACAATCTTCAAGGTATCAAAAACTCCGGCAGCCAATAAGGTGAAGTTGGCCACTATGCAATTGGAAAAGGACACTTGTGTTTGGTGGCAAACGGTAAAGAGGACTTTGGGGGACCAACAAATGACTTGGGAGGTTTTTCTGGAAGAATTTAGGGATTGTTTCTTTCCCCTGGATATTCAGGAGAAGAAAGCAACCGAATTCTTAAATCTATAGCAGGGCAGCATGACCATGCGAGAGTATGTGACCAAGTTTGCTCAGCTGTCGAGGTATGCACCGGAGCTGATAGTTGACGAGGCGAAGAAGGCCAAGAAGTTTAAGCAGGGCTTGAGGCCAAACTTGAGGCCGAGAATGATTCCGTTGGGCATAAGGAGGTTCGACAAGCTGGTCAGGAGAGCAGCTATGACAGAGGAAGACATGGACCTATTCCAGAAGAAGCAAGAGACCTGGAACAGGAACAAGAGGCCAGCATTAGGTCAGAGTGGGAAGGGATTCCCAGCAAAACAAGTCAAGTTCAGTAGTTCAGTGCAGAAGGCACCTACAACTCAGGAAGTGACTTGTTACTACTGCAAGGAGGCAGGACTTTACAGGTCAGCGTATCCTAAGTTGGAAAAGCAAACTTGTTTCCAGTATGGGCAGGCGGGACATTCTAAGCCTCATTGTCCACAGTTGAGGAAGGATGCTCAAGGTGGAAGTAAATTCCAGAGGCAAGGGTGAGTGTTTGCATTAACCGAGGAGGATGCGAGTAACTCGAAAGATGTGATCCAGGGTATGCAAGAGTTTTGATTTTTTATTTTAATCAATGTAATAAGTAAAACTTTTATTTTGAGAATAATTGGAGATTGAGTATATTCTTCATGTAATAGGGATTGTTTTGATTAATGGAATTAAGGCAAAAGTTTTATTTGATACTGGTTCTTCGCATACTTTTGTGTCGCCCAATTTTGCAAGGGTCTTAGGTGTGGAGCCTAAGTTGTTTCCAGGCAAGGTTTTGTCGGTGGCAACGCCGTCAGGTGAAGAATTGATTGCTGATCGATATTACGAGGGCTGTGATATCGAGATTGGCGGGAGATTATTCGGCATTGATCTGATCGAGCTGCAACTCTTAGGAGTGGATGTGATCGTGGGCATTGATTGGATGGCAATATATGATGCCACAATTAAATGCAAGCAGAAAGAGGTGTTAGTGAAAGCACTAGGTGGTCCCGCAGTGACTTTCCAAGGGAAGAAGAAGATTCCAAAGGTGGTTGCAATGGTATCCAAGATGGCAATTCCAGATGAAGTCAAAGGCATTCCGATTGTCAGAGATTTTCCTAAGGTGTTCTTGGAAGATTTTCCAGGATTTCCGCCGCAGAAAGATGTGGAGTTTTGCATCAATGTTCAACCGGGGAGTGCTCCGATTTCTAAGGCTCCGTACAGGATGGCACCTATAGAGCAAGACGAAGTGAAGAAGCAGATTGAGGAGCTATTGAGCAAGGGGCTTTTTAGGCCGAGTT
The DNA here is from genome assembly GCA_017893485.1 of Hemerocallis citrina. Taxonomy (NCBI): domain Eukaryota; kingdom Viridiplantae; phylum Streptophyta; class Magnoliopsida; order Asparagales; family Asphodelaceae; genus Hemerocallis; species Hemerocallis citrina. The sequence goes on along the minus strand of CM030361.1, from coordinate 216,443,780 downwards.
CCTCACCGTGGGGTGCACCAGTGTTGTTGGTCAAGAAGAAGGATGGGTCAATGAGGATGTGCATTGACTACCGGAAGTTGAATAGGGTGACTATTCAGAACAAGTATTCACTTCCGCGGATTGATGATTTGTTCGGTAGGCTTCGAGGAGCAACTGTGTTTTCAAAGATTGATTTGAGATCAGGGTATCATCAGGTTCGAGTCAAGGAGGAAGATTTGAGTAAGACAGCTTTCAGGACTCGTCATGGGCTCTATGAGTTTTTGGTGATGCCATTCGGGTTGACGAACGTGCCAGCAGTGTTCATGAATATGATGAACCGGGTTTTGAAGCCATTTATTGAATCCTTCGTGGTGGTTTTCATCGACAATATTTTGGTGTATTCGAAGTCGGAGGAGGAGCATTCTATGCACTTGACAGCGGTATTACAAAAAATTGCAGGAGCATAGCTTGTATGCCAAGTTGTCGAAGTGTGAGTTTTGGAAGTTTGAGGTAGCTTTCCTTGGTCATATCCTTTCTAAGGAGGGAGTGACCACTGATCCTCAAAAGGTTGAAGCAGTAAAGGATTGGCCCAGGCCAACGTCTGTGAAGGAAGTCAGGAGTTTCTTGGGTTTGGCTGGCTACTACAGGAGATTCATCCAGGGTTATTCTCAGATTGCAGTTCCTTTGACAGGTTTGACTCGGAAGAATGTGGCATTTTCATGGACTGATAAGTGTGAGGCGAGTTTCCTTGAGTTAAAGGAGAGGTTGACTACTGCACCTATCTTAGCTTTGCCACAAGCTGAGAAGGATTATGATATCTTCAGCGATGCGTCTCTCAGAGGTTTGGGTTGTGTCTTGATGCAAGAAGGCAAGATTATTGCCTACGGTTCGAGGCAATTGCATCCGCATGAGAAGAATTATCCGATGCATAATTTGGAGCTAGCAGCTATTATCTTTGCCTTGAATAAGTGGAGACATTATGTTTATGGTGAGAAGGTCAATATGTACACTGACCACAAGAGCCTGAAGTACATTTATCAACAGAAGGATCTTAATCTTCAGCAGAGAAGGTGGTTGGAAGTATTGGAAGACCTTCATCCTGAGATCAAGTATCATCCGGGCAAGGCGAATGTGGTAGCTGATGGACTTAGCAGGAAGAGTAGTTTATCAAGTTTGATCACTACTCGAAGCGAGTTGGCAGCAGAGATTGATCAGGCAGGTATCGAAGTAGTGTTGCAGGGTTTAGGAGCATCTTTGGCTCAGTTGAGACTGTAACCTTCCTTGAGAGAGAGGATTGTGGAAGGTCAGAGGTCAGATTCAGAGATTCAGAAGATGCTGCAACAGGTTTCAGAGGGCAAGCTATCAGAGTTTCGTGTCCAATATGGAGTTCTTTGGATGGGTGAGAGGTTGTGTGTTCCGGATAATGCAGATTTGAGAGAGAGTATCTTGCAGGAAGCACACAGTACCTTGTTGTCAGTACATCCTGGAGGCACGAAGATGTACAAGGACATCAGACAGCACTTTTAGTGGTCTGGTATGAAGAGGGATGTGCCAGATTTCGTGGCAAGGTGTCTGACTTGTCAGCAGATCAAAGCAGAAAATCAGAGATCTGGAGGTTTGTTACAGCCATTGCCCATTCCGGAGTGAAAATGGGAGAACATCAGTATGGATTTCATCACAGGTTTGCCAAGGAGTTCGAAGGGCAATGACACGATTTGGATTATCGTGGACCGTTTGACTAAGTCGGCTCACTTTCTAGCCATGAAGATTACTTGGTCGTTGGAGAAATTGGCTGAGTTGTACATTGGTGAGATTGTGAGGCTTCATGGAGTTCCGGTGTCGATTGTTTCTGACAGGGATGCGAGGTTCACTTCAAGGTTTTGGAAGAGCCTACAAGCAGCTTTGGGCACCAGAACTGATTTCAGTACCGCGTTTCATCTACAGATGATGGTTAGACCGAGAGGGTGAATCGAGTGCTAGAAGATATGCTGAGCGCTTGTGTTATGGATTTCGGTGGTAGTTGGGAGAGATACTTGTCATTGGTTGAGTTTGCTTATAACAACAGTTACCATGCGAGTATCAGGATGGCACCATATGAGGCTTTGTACGGGCAGAGGTGCAGGACACCTATTTGTTGGTACGAGGTTGGCGAGAGGCAGATGTTTGGTCCTGAGATTGTACAGCAGACATCAGAGCAAATTGAACTGATTCGCAAATGGTTGGTTGAGGCTTAGAGTCGGCAGAAGAGTTATGGTGATACTCGACGATGGGACTTGAAGTTTGAGGTTGGGGATGCAGTTTTCCTCAAGGTGTCTCCGACCAAAGGGGTAATCAGGTTTGGTAAGGGAGGCAAGTTGGCGCCAAGGTATATTGGGCCATATAGGATCGTTGAGCGGATTAGCAAGACAGCATATAGGTTGGAGCTTCTAGAGGAGTTGGCACAGGTGCATGATGTATTCCATGTGTCATTGTTGAGGAAGTATGTGCCAGATCAGAATCATCAGTTGGTAGAGATTCCTGAAGGTCTACAGGTGAACTTGAGTTACAAGGAACAGCCTGTTGAGATCGTTGGCCGTAGGGAGAAAGTTCTTAGGAGCAAAGTGATACCTATGGTCAAGGTGCTGTGGAGGAATCAGCATTTCGAGGAGGCTACTTGGGAGCCAGATGATCGCATGCAGAAGGATTTTCCTGAGCTTTTTATATGATTTTATCTTGCTTATGTGATGGCATTCTTTGGATGATTGTACTATTGGACTGACTTGTATTTCTTTTATTTGATTATGTCCTTCTATGTGAATGTTTGAATTATGGTTTATTTATGAGATTTCAATTTCCTTGTTTATTCTTGTTTGGACCCCATTAGCAGTAGTTCTGAGGACAGAACTCTTCTAAGGAGAGAGTGATGTAGTACCCCGTATTTTTAAATATTATTTTAAAGGTTTACAAATGAATTCGAATGAATTTTCTGGGAGAATTGATAAATATTTTCTGAAGAATTATCTTTTTACACGTGCAAAACACATGCAAATATTTTCTTAAGTTGTTCAAAAGCCAAAACTATTTTATGGAAAATCATCATTTATATTGAGGATTTATTTATAATTTTTCTAGATTTTTCTGATATTTATTGGATCTATTTGCAAATATTGCGAAAAAGAAGGATCTTTTTGCAAAATTGTCATTTTGAGGGGTGAAAGTGCAAAACTATTTTTCTGGACTTTCAAACAGTGTCGACTGGAAACAAGCAGTTTATTTTGCTTTTAAATCTCAATTTAATTGATTTTTATCAAGTTTCCATGTATAGGGATCTATTATGTAAAGTTATATTTTCAAGGGGTTATTTTGCAAATGTGTTTGAAAATCCTAAATCTTCTATTTCGGATTATTTAAGAGAAGTGCAGCCGTCTTTCGCTGCACAACATAAAGTTTTATTATTTTTTTTGGAGGATTAAGAAGAGGATCTTGGATTTTGCTAAAGAAAGGCTTTCTTATCAAGATTTCTTCATTTGAGGTGAGTGACTTATTTGTTTGCTTTGTGTATTTTGCAAGTGAGTGACTTGTTTGTTTGCTTTGTGTATTTTGCATGTGAGTGACTTGTTTGTTTTGCTTTGTGTATTTTGAATGTGAGTGATTTTGTGTTTTGTTTTATGTATGTGAGTGGTATAATTTGGTTGTTTGATTTATGAATAATTTAATGGATCTTGGATATTGAATTTTACTTGCTAGAAATCATGTTTAGGATTTGAATATGAATATGCATGGATGGATGAAAATTGGATCTTGTGAAACCCTAGTTGTGGTGAATAAGATTGTATGTGGGTATTTTATCTCTTTTGGGATTAATGTTGAATTGATTGAATATGGTGGATTTTAAACATAAACCTAATAAAGATGAGATTTTTATTACTTTTGAGTATTGGTTGAATACAAATTGAATATGGCGTTGTTATCAATTGATTGAGGTTGTAAGTTGAAATGGTAATTCAGTTTTGAAAAATATGAAAGGAAATGTATGAATCAAGAGATCATGACATGAAAATTGAAATTTGGAAAATTAGTTGAGTTGAGGAAATATACCCAAATTGGGGATTTTCTTAAGATTTTGATATTGATACGATTTGGATCTGAATACGAAGCAATTTCAATGAGTAATTGATTTTAAGAAACTCTATTTTTGACTATATGCACAATCTATGTTTTAATCGAAAGAAATCAACAAAATCTCTATTTTTATAAATTCTAGTAGTTTTGATTCAGTTTATGGATTATTTTAAATCCCACAAGTTGTATTTGATCATATAAGAAATAAGGTTTTCGTGGAAATCGTTTTCATTAAGTAAAACTACGTATCGGTTGAAATGTGCACAACCAAAAGTATGCAGTCTGTAGGTCGACAGTCGACTGGTATGACTTCTCAGTCGACCGACACGACCCGGCTGCTATGTTCCCTAGTTTTTCTTGAAATTTCGTTCGGGATAGTCGACTGAAGACTTTTACAGTCGACTGGTGCCACTTAGAATTATTTTCTCGAAGTTGTTGTATTTTCACTCTGGACAGTCGACCTAGACCCTTTTACAGTCGACTGCTACACTCAGGATTTATTTTCTTAAAGATTATTGAATTTTCTCTCTGGACAGTCGACCGATGGTTTTAATAGTCGACTTATAACACTTAGATTATTTTTTTTCTTAAACCGATGAAATTCTCTTTCTGGACAGTCGACTTATGCTTGTTATTAGTCGACTGATACTGATGTATCTTTATATTTTTGAATGTTCTTTCAGATAATTTATTCTCTAGATGTTTTAATCTATAACTTACTATTCTATACTTTAGCTTCTACTGAACATATGTTTTCAAGTTGTTTTGACTGAGCAATTTATATTGGAAGATTGGTTTGGATATTTGAGTGTGAGTCTCTAGAGGGTGTGTGTGATCCTAGTTTACCAGCAGTTGAGATATTTATGTTTGGGCCTGTTGAGGCATTTAGTTGATCAGTTGTTTGAGTTAAGTCCGGTAGGGTACACCAACTCTAAGAGATTTGTAAAGTAATTAAAAAACTTAAATGATAAGGACAGGTACTAGTGGTGATATGACGAACGAGAACATGGGTTATGGACCTCAGTATGGCTTGCGGTGTGAGATAATCCCCGGAATTATCCAGGTGTGAGTGAAATAGTCTCCGGAATTACCTGTGGTGTGGGACTGATCTCCGGAATTATCGGGGTCGAGGCGACACACATGTGGTATTCGTGTGATGAGGTGCCATTGCTTGCGGTGTGGGGTATTCTTGAAGATTCTCAAGTGCGAGTGAAATAGTCTCCGGAATTATCTTTGGATAGAGATTGACCTCCGGAATTATCGGGCCATGGGCTAATACTCACGGTTTATCTTTATCTCGTAGTAGTCATCGTGTTAGGATTAGTTGCATAGCGGGGGATTAAACCCTATAATGTGGAGACGTTAAGGGCTTGCACCGGACCTATGTAGAGTGTGATGCATAGATTCCGACAAGTACGCATTGGAGAGTCAGCATATAAACTTGTGTTTTCTTGACTTGGTTTCATGCATGTGTTTCCTGTTTTCTACACTTGACACTTAGTTTAGTTTGACTTAATGTTTACATGTTTCCTTGCTACGTCACATTTTATGTGTTCTTGTTTATTACATGTTGTTCATGAATCTATGCTTAACTTATATTGTTTGTTTTTATGTCACTCACACCTTTATGGCTGACCCCTTTAGTTTTAGGGGTTAGGGTTATCTCTAGCCTCATATTTTACAGGTGATTTCTTAAGGCTCGGAGTTGGATGCTTGAGTTCAATTGATATAGTGACTTATGTAATTTGTAAAGTGTTGTAAAGAAAAGATAATTTGTGATTTAAGGTATATTGTATTCCGCTGTGCTATGTAAATGATTATTGTAACGACAATTGAAAAATTTTATTGGTGTTAAGTTGTGTTTAATATTACATTGAAGTTGATGCTGGGAATTGTGCCTCGTATTTTCTAAGATATTATATTAGAAATTCGAGGCTCGCCTTGCTCTGCACAGCAATTACAGTCTTGGAGTACACCACCCTACTGAATCTATAGTCTCGAAATACACCGTCCGACTTTATAAAGACGCCTCACTTACGTTTGTCCCGGTCTCATCCCATCTCTATTTTCTAGTGCCTGTCCTTAATTCAATTATAGCTTTCATGGCCTAGAGCTAGCTTACCTGGCCGGACATGTACTCACTAACCAAAAATTCCTTATAATTTTCCGGTCACTACGAGTCTCGCTCAGGCTCTAGAATCCATCCATCTCAACACAGAGATCTTCAATGTCATTCTTAACCTCATCTTTCATGCCCCGCTTCCCAAAAAGAATACGGAATACGAATACGCGACTCAACCCAGCGAATGATTTGTATCATCCATAAGCTGTTCAGAATCTTTACAACAAATCTCAGAATAATCATAGGCAGAAGCCAAAAGAATCATCCTCACACAGACATATATATCTCTAAACTAAACAAAGTGCCAACATAAATTAATTGAAATCCATTATTATAATAGTCTCAAATAAACAGATCCGAACAAGTTAATATCCTGAGTCACATTGCCCAAATACAAATAAAATCCATATACTCAAATACATTGTTCAAAAGCAACAGATAATAATAATAGCAAAAGAAGTCCAGCACTAATATTTCATTTCTTCAATACCATCGAGAAAACGACCATCCTGATTTGCAATCATTAAATTGCGGGAGAAAGAAAAAGAAAAAAGTACCCGTCAATGCAAGTTACGGGCCGCTTGTAATGCAAGATACAAGTACAAGGAAAACTAACAAATCTAAATAATAGCAGAAACAGATATAGCATGGTATAACCGAATCAACTAGCATGGTATACTAACATGTATCGAGTGTCAAAAGTCAAATAGCATGTAGACAGATATACAGATAGTGTCACTGATAGTGTCAAGTGATAGTGTCAGACAGATAACAGATAATCAGATAATCAGTTGATCAGAAAATCAGATAACAGATTCAGATATTAGATACAGATACAGATACAGATGTAAGATTCTTATAAGTCTTGTATTAATTACTAGCTAGGTAGCACTTCATGTGCCATCCTTTTATCTCATGGTTGCTTCATTCAAAATAGTTACGTTTGTAGATTTTGTAGGGGATCATATAAGGTCGTGTACTCAGGGTTCAGACAGACAGATATCAGATAACAGATCCAAACTGACAGATAGAACCTAGTGGTTATCTTCTTTCCTACACCTTCCTATAGGAAGTAATGTAGATAGGATACAGAATAACAGATCACAGATAATCATATGGGAAACACGGGCCCCATTCTAAGTATACATTTCTATGCTTTCCCACTACTAGATCTTTCCCATAAACCCCGGCTTGATCGTTTTATAATTATTATCAGAAAGATGTGTATGTGCATGAAACAGAGTAAATCTAGCATGATATAAAGACCCACAAGTTCAGAATAATAGATAAGCATGTACAGATGGTAAGATAGTCACATAACAGAACAAAATAGGGTACTTCCTAATTCAGGACAGCACGACAGTACAGTACTAAAACAGCGATTCCCGTTACCAAAAATATCAAAACCTAGATCCGTCAGAGAATCTGGAAAATAGACTTCCAACCGAATCCAATGAATACATATAAGTCATATATTGTTTTAGAAAAACATAACTCAAAACTGATTTGAAACCAAGAAATACGTCCAGCCAGAAATCAGTAAATCAAATTCACAGTCAGGAAAACAGCATCAAAACACCTCAAATAAATCCAGGAAAAATCTGGGGTATTCCCCTATATGTCTAGTATCAGAATATAAAGTTTCATAATTTTTCAGTAAGATTAGTTTAGACCAAAAAAATCAGGAAACATCAAGAAACAATAGTTTGGCAAATCTGGAATTCCCTACACTGCTGTACAAAAATTGTAATATCTCGCAAACCGTAAAACGAAATCCAGATCCGTCAAAGGGAGATAAAAATAGAAAAAATAATCTAACTTTCATATTTCATAAATATTTTTCATACAGGAAAATAAATTAGGGTGAAAATACAAATTCTTTCAGAACAACGAGTAAAATCCAACAAGTATAGTTTTTATAAACAAGTGAAACCGTATATAAAAATCATCAATAAAATCCACCAAAATTCTGGGTAATCCCTAAGTAGGTGTTGTGCAAAATTTCAGATCAAATTAATATGCTTAGCACAAGTATTAAAATAGTATATTCATCGAAATCATCAAGAAACGAAATCTGAAAATAAGATACACCTTTGTAGTAAAACAATCATCTCACACATACGAAAACAAAATCGATCTCTGTCAGAAAATTTGGAATGAAGACATATTTCTCTAAAAATCATGTTTAATACTGAAATTAAGATTCTGACCTTTATATGGTCTAAAATACCAATCAAAATTGATCACCGGCAAAATACAGATTTTCCTTTGGAAACAAAACCAACATAGATCATACGAAACTCGTTCCAAACACAACCAAACATGTTATAGGGTCTACTAAGTATCCAAACAACCTGAAATAGGGTATATAGCATATCCACAACAAGTATATCTCATTGATCCAAACAAACACACATATTCTCATAATTATCTCATAAATATAATCACATCAAGAACGGTCAAAACCTAAGTTGTTTCATGTCAATTTTTCTGTCATGAGGCAACTATGGTCAATAGCACTATAGAGACAATACTCATCAAACATACATCACATACGAGTTGTCTCTAGAACCCATCTACACTACAAGTGGAATTTATGACTTGTATCATACAAAGAAATTGAGTACAAGTTACTTGCCTTAACCGAAGACGAAACAAACACCAAGAATAACGAGAACGGATCCTGGCAACCAACAAAACCCACGAACGAAGATCACGAACCAAAGCAATCACACAACCACACGTGCAACCCACGTGCATGCACAAACCAAGAGAGGGAGAGAGAAAGCGGTCGGGAGTAGCATGATGTGCTGGCCTAGTGCTGACACTGCTGCTGCTCTTGCTGGCGGCACCAATAGACGGCAAGGAGAGGGATGGAAGGAGAGAGAGATGGTGAGATAGTGGTGCTCAGGAGTAGGGGCTGGCGGCTAGGGTGATCGGGTTGGGCTGGCGACGAGAGTAAGGTGCAGCGGCTAGGGGGTCGGAAGAGGGGAGGTGCAGTCGGGATGGGTTTGGGGTGTTGGTCGTGGTGTTGACGGCGCAAATAGAGAAGGAGGGGATTGGGGGTTAGGGTTTTGCGGTAGGAGAGAGGTGAAGGTTTAGTTTATATAGGGTTTTGGATTTTAGGGTTAGAGATATAGGGTTATGGGTATTGGGTATTGGGTTTAATTAGGAGTATGAATAGGATTAGTAAAATAGAAGTTGTATAGGATTTAAAAATAGGATTTGGAATAGGTTATAAGCCATTATGATTTGGTAGTTGATTAGGGATCAAAGACAATATGAATAGCAATAGGATTAGCAACCAAAACACCACAAGCATCCAAGAACAAAATAAGAGAACAAGAACCAAATAAAGAGTGAAACAATAATAATGGTAAAGAACAAATCAAGGGATAGAAAAATCAATCACAAGAAGATAAAAAATGAGCAAAAACGAATATATATTGAAAACAACTCCAATATACGGTCCAAAATACAAGAAGAGTATAAATACTCAAGAAAGAAGAAAAATACACCAAGAATACGGAAAACGAAAAACAGGGGTTACATCATCATAAAATTTCTCACTCATTGCTAAGCATTTAATTCTTTCATTTATTCTCTTTAAATTTATCAATTTCAAAGTTAAAAAAAAAACTTCTTTTCCTTTTATAACCACACTTCAATGACATTTCAATTGATAAAAGCCTTACAAATACTACACGTCTAATTTTTCAAATTTATCCTTTAATTATCTCTTAATTCGTCATCTAGCACACTTCACATAAATTCCAAATTTAAACTTGTTTTCGTACGATATAAAATTTTAGAATTACTGTAGATTATAAACCATCATATTTCAATTTCATAATCACACTTACTTTTATAGCGAAATAGCTCCAAAAATTTTCTTTTTAAAGTAATTTAATTTAGAATGTAATTTGTCCACAAAATAATCCTTGAATTAATATATATAATTTGTCCACAATGTATATACTTATTAAGGAATTTATAGAATAAAACATAAAAGAATATAAACAAAACGACCCCATCAGGATCGAATCAGAGTGCACTAGAGCGCCTAATCCCCACCTACTAACCGAAAGTCAAACTCTCTATTGGTGTAGAAGTGATTCACAAAAGCCCTATATGTTTCGGCTATTGTTTTACCAATCAGTGGGAAGAGATAAAATTTTAAAAGAAACAGAGCCCCCCAGGGACTCGAACCCACAACCAACCAAAACCCTTGCGCACGTGCACAATGCACAGTGCATAGTGCACTAAATTGAAACCAGCAACCAGTAAGTCCAAGAAGACTTGCTGTCTACAATTGTACAAAATTTATTATTGAATATGAAACTCTCTGTTTCACCTCGAAGATAATCATTTAGCCATGATTCAATTCTACAATTATCCTCACAATTTCTACACACTATATTAAGATTTCTAATAAATTTCCATAGAAGAATTTATTTAATTTAGTGTATTTCGTCATAAAAATATGTTTATCTCAATCTACATAGAATTAATATGGAAGTTTAACACACAGTTGCATGCCTGAATTTGTCACATTCGAGAGTTAATTTCATAGCAACAAATGGAATCACAGGGATAATGTTCATACAATAATTTTGAGAAACAATCATCTATCACATTTCACAAGCATATAATCTAATTGCGATGATACGAGTTATTAGAGATGAAGTTTTCTCCTATATAAATTAGACACAACCTTAAGAATATCCCTACACATATATAGTTCATATAGGAATTTAATCATCATCTAAATATGTTTACATCTAAGCATGCATAATATACAAAGCATTAGAAAATAATAGAAAACACCCACCCTTTTTATGAATCCCTAGCAATTTAGACTACTAGAAAATCATCTCCAAGCTTCTCTTCTAAAAACCGAGCTCCAAGAAATCCAACAGCAAAGAACTTTTTAATGTGCACAACTGGAATAATTCTCTAATGCATAACTAGAAATGGGGTTCTTTCATGAAGGAAGAGTTAATGGGAAGTTTGATTAAACCACCCAATAGCCTAATAACTACCCACTAATCCTAAACTCATTCAAATTTTGTCTTTTCCCTCTCATCAATTGGTCGGCTATAATAATGGGGAAAAGCATGGGTTTTTGATAGGTTTGTGTGTGCACATAAAATGCACACCAAGAATTAGGGATTTTATCCAATAAAATTGCATATGTTACTCAAATTTAGTACAGATTTAAATTAAGTTAGTTTCATTAAAACTAGAATTAATCATTTATATGTTATAAAATAGGAGAAATTTATTTACACACTCTAAAGATTTTCTAATTGACACATGTACTAAAAAACACGTGTAAAGCACGTACTAATAAATATTTATATACAAAATAAATTCGAGAAAACGAAAAAATGTCTATGACAATCGAAAAACAAAATACGTAAAAATATTTATATTTATAATGTTACTAATATTACACGTAACAATACAAAATATATATGCGTAACACGTATAGAGCAAAATTATCATAACTCAATTTTGCAGGGTGTTACAAGGGTTATGGTCGTCATATGTGTATTATTATTTTGCAACTGTACATTTATGTTTTTCACTTTCTCTAGACTAATTTATTGTGTGTTTTGTGTTTTTAAGGATGTAGAATAGTGACAATGAGGATAATAATCATGAGGACCTTATGGAAGAACCGTTGAAAGAACCAGTACAGGAGGAGCCTGAGGAAATACAGGATGACGAAATGGTGGAAGAAGACATCAAAGAAGATAAAACTTATTCAGAAACGAATGGAGACTACCCAAAGTCGCCAGAAGCGTTATGCAGATAAAAAAAAGAAGATGTTTCAAATTCGAAGTCAAAGATAATGGATTCTTAAATATGTCACCTATTAAAGAAGTGTTGGTGGTAAACATGCAATAAGGAATTTTTATTTTCCATAATTTCTGTATTTGTGTATTACACTCAAAGTTGATCCCGCAATAGTAGCGATCACGAATTTTCAGATAAAGGATTTGGGCAATGGCAGTTTTTGATTGCAATGCCCTTAGATGAGTGGGCTTAGCATATTAAATAATGGTCTTAGGGTAAAAGGGATTTTGATGTTGGACTTTAATGGGTTATATTAGGATTAATTAAGAAAAGAATTAGTGTGGGCTTTAATGATATGGGGCCTAATATACATAAGATATAAACATATGTGTATATAATGTAGAATGCATGCATGCATGCATGAAAGTGACAGGTGAATAAGGTAGTGAATATATGATCCCTTACCGGTTGGGATTGGAGTGGAGAGTAGGTTTACATAGAATTGCCTATGATTAAAGAGTAACTACTAAACAAGTTCTTTTGGTGAAGCTATACCCTGTGGTAGGGGCCGTGGTTAGGTGTTTAGGTATGTAGGCGTATAGGCGTATAAGCAGTTGAGCGAATTCGGAGCATTACAAATGGTATCGAAGCTGAATTTCGACATCGATGGTGGGATCGCAGTAGGTGTATACAATGGTGGGGCTATGGAAAATATGCTGGTATAAAAAGATTAGGGCAGTACATCGGCAAGATCAGGGTAGTGGTATACATCGACTAGAAAAGAGGTCCCAGAGAGATGAGGGTCCTGTGTTTAGCGAGAATGCTAAGTCCATAAGCAAAGTTTTAAATCTCAGATTTCGGACTCATCTTAGTAAGGGGTGTTTCGTCTCGGTTCGGAGATATCAGAAGAGATCTTAGGAAAATGTGATCATTTCATATGTTCATTTCGGACACTCAATAAACTTTTTTTTTGTTACTAGATAAGATATTATATGTTTTACATGTCATTTAACATATAAAATACTGTATAATGTAACCAATGACATGAATCAATCACGGTAAATATGTGTAGAATTTAACAATAATAGCAAAATTTAACAATAATATAAAAGAGAATGTAATATGAATGTATAAATAAATTGAATTTACATTAATTAGAAAAATATATTAGTTAATAGACTTGACTTTACATATACACAAACTATAGTCTCGTTACATTATCTTAGCTTAAGGTCCTATATTAAAAGACTTATATGCAAAAAGTAAAACAAAAAAAAGTTATACATTTACAATAACATTAGTGTCTTTTTCGGCCGATATTCCAGTAATTTTGGGCCGAAATCTATACATTTCAGTCCAAAACGATATGGAGTATAAAATTTGTGATTTTATATCGGCAAGCTAGCCGAAACGAAATTTCGGCCATGTCGGTCGAAACTCAAACCAGTGTCCACAAGGAGGGGTGATTGTAATAGAATTAGTAGGCTTAGCAATTATTACTGACCCCCTAAGACCATCTCCAACCACGCTAACCATCTCTCATTTTTAGCCAAAAATAGCAGATTTATGGAGAAAAATATGTTCCAACGGGACTCACCAAACCACTCTCCAGAATAGATTTCTCAGATTTACTTGCCAGATTTGGCGAGTTTGTATTGCTCGCCAAAATTTCCTTCCGCTTTTTCCGCATCTCAAAATCCAAAAAAGAAATCACGATCAAAACCCAAAAAAGAAAAGAAATCGCGAACAGAAAAAAATACAAATTGTGATATGGGAAAAAAATTTGCCAATTGAAAAAAATAAATAAATCGCAATCTAAAAAAATAATCGCGATCTTAAAAAAAAGGAAATCACAAATTTGAAATCGCGATCTAAAAAGAAAAAAATCGCGAATTGAAGAACTCGATAAAAAGGAAATCGTGATCTGGCAAAATTAGATTTTTATTTTATTTTTGTGGGTGGGGGGGGGTGTGCTTTAAAAATTAAGCTTAGTTTTTGTTTGTGTATTTGGGCTTTAATTGTTTATTAATTACTTAGCATTTTTTGGCTTTAATGGATTAGTAAATAAAAATACAAATATTTATTGCTAGCTAAAATAACTAGCATGGTTGGAGCAGAGATTTTTTTTGCTAGTCAAATAATCAAATTATTCTCTATTTTGCCTATTCTAGCGAGCCAAAATGGCTAGCATGGTTGGAGATGCTTTAAAGTTTAGTGGGCTTAGGCTTATCAACAAGTGGACTTAGAGTTAGTTATGGGCTTATGTAGGCTTTAATGAGCTTAAGTGTGTGTGTTTTGTGTGTGTGTGTAATGGACCATGCATGCATGAATGTGACTTAAGGTGGTGAACATAAGTTTCACATCAGATGGAGAGTTAAGTGAATTTGAGTTTAAGTAGAATTGCCTACGATCCAAGAGTACCTACTAATCTAGTTCTTTTGGTGAGGCTGTAATTAGGTTCTTTAGGCGTGCATGTGCAAAGGTGTATAAGCAGCTGAGGGTACCCATGGCGTTAGAGCCTTGCACGGATCGACCAAGAGGAGGGTCGCCAAGGTGGAGGAGACCACCCAATCCAACTTTCCTTTACAAGAGCCATCCTCGGAGCCTCTGTTCGGGAGAACTTCAAACCTCCCAACTTCGAGTTATACAATGGTGAAACTGACTCCGCAGATCACATTAAGAGTTTCAAGACTCTCATGATGATCTACCAAGCCTCCGATGCACTCTTTTGCAAATCTGGCTACCTTGAAAGGAATTGTGCAGAAATGGTACTCCTGTCTCCCTCCAGGGTCTATCTCCTGATTCTATCAGCTCGAGAAACTCTTCCTTATACATTTTGTCAGTATCCACAAGACCGAGAATTCAAGTTCTTCCCCGCTTGAGTTGAAGCAGAGGGCATGGGAGTCCCCCAAGGACTTAGTCGGACAAGTTCATCCCTTTCAACACCAATGTATCAACTATCCTCATGGAAATCGAAGGAGACGGGCTACTCAGCCCCCTCCTAGAATGAACCAAGCAAGCAGAAGAATAGATCAGGGGTGATGATGTCGGTTCCACAAGGACCATGGCCATGACACAGATTAGTGTTGAGCTCTTAAGGATGATAAAGACAAAATCGAAGCTCTCATTCGCCATGATCACCATTCCGAGTATACCTGAAAGAACAAAGTTGAGCATCCACTGGCTTAAGGAGCTAACAAGCGCACAGAGAAAGATCCAGAGGACCAGGACTCTGAGCCCTGAGTCATTCTCCATTTCAACTCCTCTTGAAAGGCCTTTGTTTGAGAAGGCCATTCAGTACTGTTGTAACACCCTGAATTCCAAAATACAACTGAATTCGAAGTTCTACAGGATCTTTACACTTCTTTCGTACAATTTTACAAGGAAATAAAAACATTTCTTACATTAGAGTTACATTACACCTTTATATTATTACAGCAGAAGCAAATATACAGTAATTACATAAAACAACAATTGAATCAATCCTTGAGCAGCATGTATACTTCAATTTGTCAAGCATCTTTACCCTGCATGTATAATTGTGGGCGAGTCAGTTCATTCAACTGACGAAATATTATACACGGCCATCCTCTTTATGCCAGAAACAGTATAACGATTCTCAATACTTAGCAAACCACATACTTGTTCACAAACAAAGCTAAAGGGACTATCCTATTGATGTCGTGTTGTTAAAGAGCACTTAGTCCTTAATGCAATTATTTGTATTACATGACACTAATGTGCACTTGTTCAGAGTCTATGCAGCTCATACTACATAGGTCCGAGGGCAAGCCCTTAACCGTTCTTCATCTTGTAGGGTTCCATCCCTCGCCATGCCTTAATCTACTACTATAGCTACGGTAAGTATCCTAGATGTTTTCTGACCTACGAACTCATGTCTAGGTGCCCTGGAAGGAATCCCAACGCAATGACACATGACTCATCATGCAGGCATTCTATGATAATTTAGCTCCTACCATAGACATGACACCACCCGCAGTCGTCAAACACCCCACGAGCGTCGCCACCGGGACGGTACACTAGAGCAGTATCCACGCCCTATCATGACGCATCATGGGACATCTTGTGAATACTCTCACGCTGCCAATCCAATGACCCTCATACTCAATGTTTTTCTCTTACTTTCATCACATCTTCACTGTGTATCTAATCCTTAGTTTAAATGAATCATGAATAAATCAATCCCTTAGGGTTTAGCACTCTCACTATACCGGTCTTATTCATTTATTTCACATGACCCAAACCTTGGTCTTTTCATCTCAAATATCATTTCTACATTTCTTTTATTGTCGGTATAAGGCTTGGCTATAACCTAGTTCTCAATTTCCACTCATAATTACAACATCGAGCTTTTCATGCTGATAAGGTTTTTTTTTCACGATTAATCACAATTCACATTTCATAAGCATAGTATTCATGTATCCACATCTTTCATAACTCATAACAATCAATAATTCAATTTCATGTACAATTTATGCATAAGAATAATAAGTTTCAACTAGTAGTATTCCATAGTTCATTTATTCCACGAATCTATTATTCTCATTTCAATTCATACTAAAAGCACAATTTATACGTCCAATTAATTACACGAATCACGACTTCAAAAATTTCTCCTTACTAATTCTCATCTTTATAACTCAAAAAAAAATCTCATTTATTTTTCCTTGGTTTAAAAGACAATTTAATTTAAAAAAAAGTCCTTTCTTGCAAAAAGTCTCAATTTCTCAATTACGCTTTATCAAAAGTTATACAAATTTTTCTCATAAAGTCCAAATAATTTTCAGTAATTTATTATATTTTCCCTAAATTTTAATCTATTTTTAAAACTCAAAATGATATTAAATTCCCAAAAAAAATATTTTTTTTAAATCCAAACCCCAAACCAGATTCGAACCCACAACCAGCGGCCCAAAGGACAGCGCACAAGATCACTGCTCCAAGTCACCAAAGCGATATGAATAGGGGTTATTATCCCTATGTATCAACTCTCGGTATTTCGGATTTTTAAAAAAAAAACACAGAACGGAAAGCTCCATTCTCAGTATCGAACCCGAGACCCATGACTCAGCCCCTCTACTGTAGCGACTGAAGACTCTACCGACCAATTGGTCTAAGTGGTCATATCGATTTGAAAGTAATTTAATTGGGTTTTGAGTTGGTTCTCTGTTCATATCTACCATTCATGAATTCTCACAACAAATTGTTTCTTTTCTTCTCTTTTGAAAGCAAATTTTTCCAGAATTGAACACATATAAATCTACAGCAAGCCAGTATTTTTATAAGCATTATTAGCTCTATAAAACATGTATTTTAGTCCAAGTTTGTGTTCCATGTCCAAAATTTCGACATTGAGAACAATAGCACATCTCTTCATAGTTAGAGTTAGGTTTTTACCAAATCACTATATTCTTTCGTTTTCTTTCTTATTGACATCCTATCACATTTTTAGAACACAAAATTCATCTTTTCTAAAAAGAATTAAAAATTCTATTTTTGTCAACTAATTACACATGATGCATTCAATCAAGTATTTGTAATTACAATTCTTTTTATTTATTATAACATTCATGAAGCACATACAAAATGGAGAATTCTAACACATAAATTAACAATTATTTATTAGCAATCAATCCATCAATTAATCTCTAAATTATCACTCTACTTTAATTAAACAAGCATGGTTCCCATTTCTCATTAGTTGATTCATATAATTTCATTAAAACATACCTAGCATGATCTCTAATTTAGAAGCATGAGAAACACCCACCTCTTTGGAGAAAAACGAAATAAAAGCTCATAGAGTCTCCTAGAATGCAAGAGGGTAGCCTTCTCCTCCTAGATTGTGTTGCAAAAGCTCTCCTTCTTGTTCCTTGTGCAAAAACGGATGCTTCACTTGTGGATGGATGGGGTCAGCCTCCTTGCTTGGGACACATGTCTGCTATCTGTCTGTCTGGATCTATTATCTGATATCTGTCTGAACCCTGAGTACACGACCCTATATGATCCCCTACGAAATCTACAAACGTAACTGTTTTGAATGTAGCAACCATGTGATAAAAGGATGACACATGAAGTGCTACCTAGTTAGTAATTAATACAAGACTTATAAAAATCTGTATCTGTATATGTATCTAAAATCTGAATCTGAATCTGTTATATGTACATAGCTATCTGTTATCTGATCATCTGATTATCTGCTATCTGTCTGACATTATCACTTGACACTATTATTTGACACTATCTGTATATCTGTCTGTATGCCTTTTGACTTTGATACTTGACACATGTTAGTATACCATGCTTGTTGATTCTGCTATACCATTCTAGGTCTGTTTCTGCTATTATTTAGATTTGTTTAGTTTTCCCCATGTACTTGTATCCTACATTATAAGTGGCCCGTAACTTGCAATTGACGGGTACTTATTTTCTTTTTCCTTCTCCTGCAAATTTACTAATTACAGATCAGGATGGTCAGCTGCCAGATGGTATTGGCGAGATGATGTATTAGTGCTGGATTTTCCGCTTTATTATTATTATTATTTGTTGCTTGAACTTGAATAAAATGTACTTAAATACTTAGATATTTATTTGTATTTGGGCGATGTAACCCATGATATTTGACTCATTCAGAATTTGATTATTTGAGATTATTATATTTGGTTTCAAGTAATTTCTGTTGGTATCTTGTTTCAATTATGCATGTCTGGTTGTATCTTTTGCTTCCGACTCTGATTATTTTGTGAGATGTTGTAAAGATTCATGAACAGCTTATGGATGATGAAAATTATTCGCTGGGCTATTGTTACGGATTCGTATTCCGTATTCTTTTTGGGAAGCGGGGCGTGACACATCTTTTCCCTAAAGCTTGGCATGATTTGAAGAGGCTAAAATATGAAGGGGTTCGAGATTAAGGACTTAAAGCAAACTAACATTAGTCAACTGTTGAAAGCTTGATGTAATATCCTCACCAACTGAATGCAATTTGGGTCTCACTATTGAAGGCTATGTATTATCAAAACTCAAGTTTCCTTGGCTCTCTGCCACGTGCAACTTGTTCCACATCTTGGAATGGAATACAAGCATTTAAGTAGTCCATTAAAGGTTGTATATGTTGGTCTATCATCGATGTTTCAAATATTAAAGTGTTTGAAGACCGTTGGCGCCCATATCGTGAGGAACTCCTCAGTCGACCCACAACCTGTTAACACTGGGTTACTCTTGTATCTCAACTTCTATATCCCACTGCTAAATTTTGGAATGTACCACTTATTCATTTTTGGTTTGATCATGAGATAGCCTTAGAAAGCATAGCTACCCCGATCAATAAATTTGACCCAGGGTAAGGAAGACAAACTACTTTGGCTACCACATACAAATGGCATTTTTTTCTATCAGGTCTGCATATAGGAGTTTTTACAATGATTTGATTAATGATGATACATCTAGATTCTACAAAGCACTTGGGAGAGCACTTAACAATGCTATAATGACAAATCACAGAAGAACTAATCTATTTGCAAATACTTGCGACTCCTTTCTGTTGTGAATTCAAATGACGAGGTCAATTGTTCACCTTCTTCTTCATCGTCCTATATCTATGCAAGTCTAGAAAATCTCAAAATTTGAACATGGTATTATTAAATGAAGATAGCTTACTTACAGTCATCAATAGATGGTTATCAAAGGCCTAGGGAAATGTTAGTAAGTTATTGGTTGGCAGCACTTTCATGTGGCATATAAGGAATTGTACATTCTCATAATTTGGTTTTCTGGATTTTACCATTAGTTCGGATTGTTATTGTGGTTACTTTGAAACTTTTGTTGGATCGTAATTATCGGGAGTCTAGGGTTTGGCAAGTTAAGCTCTTGTTAGAGAGGAGCTCTGAGTTGGGATTGGAATTTGATGTTGTTAGGGTTTGGCAAGCTATGCTCTTATTAGAGAGGTGCTCTGAGTTGGGATTGAAATTTGATGTTGTTAGATGCAATACTGTTATGAGTAGGCTTAGTAAAGTCGATGAATGGTTAGGGGTTTTGAAGTTGTTTACCGATATGTTTAAGAAGGGGATTCAACCGGATACAAGGAGTGTTAATATTGTAATTTATACTCTGTGCAAAGTTGGGAATTGTCACATGTCCAAGTGTATATTTGAAAGCAAAGGGTTTGTTTCTGATATTGTGTCGTGCAAGATTTTGATGCATCAGTACCTTATGGCGGGGATGATGGATGAGTCGACTTATTTGATCGCTTACTTGCAAAAGAATGATATTCTCCCGATATAGTGACCTATGATATAAGTATTGATTATGTGCAGAGATGGGAAGCATTCAGAGGCTATACATCTTCTTAGAGCCTACAGGATGTGTACTTGAAAGAGGTGATTACACATTTGACACACAGGCTGGTTAAGGGAGGAAGGAGGATGGCGTGCAAATTTGTTAAGGTTGTTTCAGGAATTGTAGGGTAAGAGTTTGGTTCTAGAGTGTCAGGTGTATGACTTTATAATATCAGCATTCTGTTAAAGGGGTCTTGTGATATCAAAGATATATACAAAATCTCTTATTTTGAGAAAATGCATAGAGTATGATACTAATAACAGGTTCATAGTTTTTGGATAATCTGGATGAGAAATTCGTGCTGAGAAAATGTGCTTGATCAAGATACCTTCCTTCCAGTAATTTAATTATGCATAGTTTTGGCTCTTCAAGCATGCAAACTAAAACATGATCTCTCTTATATACAATATATTATGCTATTCACTTTTTGTAGGATTTTTCTTCTTTTTTATTTTTAGAATAAAAAACGGAGAGCAAATGTAGGAGGCAACTCCTCACTCTTTCTCCATCCGAATTTTAAACTCGAATCATATACATTCAAATCTAAAAATCGTGCAATAATGTATAGATGTTATTAAATGATTTTTTCGAAAATAGTTCAATTAATTTTCTCATTTTAAAAATTGTGTGCAATATTGTACATGGTTATACAATTTACACAATATATTATGCTAAGACAACTTTTAATCCAAGTGTTTTTTCTCTTTTTTTTCTTTTTAATATTAAAAAAGCACAAATGTATGAGATAACCAGCACCAACACTATCACAAAAAATCGATACTTAGACCCGACATTGGACTGGAACTAACCTCATCTATTACGGGTAGGGTCCGGGTCCTAAAATAGGACCTCATTCATATTTTTCGGGTTGGGTCTGAGTCCACTCAAAATGGACCCGACCTGCAATAATATATACCGACCTACAGTAACATATATATATATATATATATATATATATATATATATATATATATATATATATATATATAAACCTAATCACCCAGAAAGAAACAACAAGGAGAAGAGACGAAGCAATATGCCTAACCTCCCTTTCCTACCCAACGCCGCACCACTAATTGGCGGAGGCCATCAAACCCACTCCCCACTCCCCGCACGCACCCGACGATTAGCATTTTTTAACAGGACCCGACCCGATTCTCATGGGTCGGGTCTCGGTTAAATATTTGGATCCATAAAAGAGTAGGTTCGGGTCCGGTAGTACAAGACCCAACCCAACCAACTCGATACCAGTGCTAGAGGTAACCCCCCACTTGAATCATATCCGTAAATCAAACCTAAAATATTGTAATATTGTATGCATTTTATTAGATGAATTTTTCAATTTTATATATATATATATATATATATATATATATATATATATATATATATATATATACACTAGACTTGCCCGTGGGCACGTGCCTACAGCACGTCTTCGGAACGATACAAAACACGAAAAGCCCTATAAACAATAAAACAACAATTATGTAGCTCAAGTTTGAATAGTATGACAATAATTAGTTGTAAATAAAAGTCCACGTTTCCATTAGTATATGTTGAAAAATAATTATAAATGGGGTGTAAAATCTAATTTCTCAGAACTTTAAGTGTGGAAAATGATAAAATTTAACTGTTGAAAAGATATTTGCTATTTTCAATATAACATGTGCAATAAAACATGAAATTTTAAAATCTAAATTTCTAAGTAAATAAAGAAAGAATGGGAGAGAGAGAGAAAGAGAGAAATATGAAAAAGTGAAGAGAAAAGAGAGAGATAGTAATAAGGTAATGAGTTATTTAGTTTTGGGGGGAAAATTTTCGTTTTGGGGTTTGAATTTTTAGGAGGGAAAATGTGTTTTGTGAGATTAGATCTGGGCCTTTAATTTTGGGAAGATTGAAGGTGAGCCACTTGATAGCTTTCTTTGTTTTTTATTATATAGATGTTTTTTTTTTGGAAAATTATTGCAATATTGCACATGATTATGCTTGATTTCTTTATGGAAATTGTAGCAATTAGTTCCACCTTGAATGTACAAAATATTTCCACCTATTCTTGAACTAATGTTGTACTCCTACGGGGATAGGAGACAACAGGAAATTCTGAAATTTAGACATGAGGACATAGCTATATATGTAACACCCCGACCCGAAACAGCAATTTTAGCAAACAACTGCCCACCCCAGGCTGTCTCATAAAAGGTGTTATAGCTAGTTGGTGACCTTCAATCCTAGGCAATCATATATATATTTAATTAATTGTTGCAAAACACCCGATATGGGACAAATCTCCCAAATCTCTCCTGTTGTTCTGTCTCTCCCGAAAGAGTGGCCCCACACGCAATTGCCACGTCAGCGATGTGATGTGACTGCCCAGTCGAAGGAGCATTTCACTGCTCTCTTTCCAACCGGGTGGGCCTCCCCCATGCGACCCCTCGTCCACGTCACCAAGTGACGTTAGCGGAGTAGAAGCAACA
Source organism: Hemerocallis citrina (assembly GCA_017893485.1). Lineage (NCBI taxonomy): Eukaryota > Viridiplantae > Streptophyta > Magnoliopsida > Asparagales > Asphodelaceae > Hemerocallis > Hemerocallis citrina. Next base: position 216,420,941 of record CM030361.1, on the reverse strand, counting down.
ACAAATGCTGGCCTTCTCTCTCCTGGGCCCCACCGAACATTAATTTATCAAACAACCCCCTATAGAAACCTCCTATAGGGCACTATTCCAATTGATTATTTATATATATCTATTATTAACACATGGTGTTACAGACACCCTCCCTTAAGAATTCAGCGTCCTCGCTAAAGTCGGGGCATGCAACCTAATCCAGGATCACCTTCTAGCCGATGTGGAATGGCGTACCCTGATTCTGCTAGCTGTACAGTACCCTGATTCTCCGTGTTGTCCAGTCCCCTAGCCCATCTAAGTGGATTAACCGGGCAACCTGACCCAACCCCGCTCCTTCTCAAGCATACTTACCAGTACATCTGCTAGCTCCATATCAGGCATAACCACCACTCTGTACCCACACTCGGTGTTGAAAGTCAGCTCTGATGCCATTTGTAACACCCCAGCCTGAAACATCGATTTTAGCTAACAACTGCAAACCAACAAACGGGTGTTCTGCACTTCCTGCCATACAAAGCTTCGTACGGCGCCATCGCAATGCTAATCTGAAAACTGTTGTTGTAGGCAAACTCTACCAAAGGTAAATGCCTTTCCCAACTGCCTCTAAAGTCTAGTACACAACACCGAAGCATATCCTCAAGAATACGGTTGACTCTTTCGGTCTGCCCATCGGTTTGCGGATGAAAAGCAGTGCTGAAATCTGTCTTGGTACCCAAAGCTGTCTGAAGACTCATCCAGAAATGCGAAGTAAACCGCGCATCTCGATCAGACACAATAGTTGACGGAACACCATGAAGCCGGCCAATCTCGCCAACATACAACTCAGCTAACTTGTCCATCGAAGCAGTGAGTTTCATTGCCAAAAAGTGAGCAGGACTTGGTTAGTCGATCGACTATAACCCAAATCGCATCATTGCCTTTAGGACTCTTAGGCAATCCCGTAATGAAATCCATACTGATGTTATCCCACTTCCACTTCAGAATAGGTAACGGTTGTAATAGACCTCCGGGTCTCTGATTCTCGGCTTTGACTTGCTGACAAACCTCACACTTCGCCACAAATTCAGCCACATCCTGCTTCAAACCTGACCACCATAAATGCAGTTTGATGTCTCTGTACATCTTAGTATTCCCAGGATGTACCCACAAAAGAGTAGCATGCGCCTCCTGAAGAATACTCTCTTTCAGGTCTGCCTGATTTGGAATACACAGCCTATCTCCAAACCACAGCACTTCATCCTTGATTTGAAATCCGGACAACCTGCCAGCACCAACCTGCTCCTTCATCTCCAAAATATCAGCATCTGCCTCCTGACTTGCAATGATCCTTCCACTCAATGTAGGCTGAAGCCTCAACTGAGCTAAAGATGCTCCCAACCCTTGCAAGACAACTTCAATACCTGCTCGATCCAATTCCTCAATCAGATGCTTCTGAGTTGTAATCAAACTGGATAAACTGCTCTTGTGACTAAGTGCATCAGCAACAACATTAGCTTTCCCAGGATGATACTTGATCTCAGGTCGCATGTCCTCAAGCACTTCCAACCATCTCCGCTGCCTCAAATTCAGATCCTTCTGCTGATATATGTACTTCAAACTCTTGTGGTCCGTGTACATGTTCAATTTCTCACCGTACACGTAGTGTCTCCATTGATTTAAAGCAAAGATAATTATGGCCAACTCCAGATCATGAGTCGGGTAATTCTTCTCATGCGGTCGTAGTTGCCTAGACCCATAAGCGATTACTCTTCCTTCTTGCATTAAGACACAACCAAGCCCACGATGTGAAGCATCGCTGTAAACATCATACTCAACACCTGCTCTAGGCGAAGCCAAAATAGGTGCAGTAGTCAGTTTCTCTTTCAACTCCTGAAAGCTCGCCTCACATTGCTCAGTCCACTTGAAGTTCACATTCTTCTTGGTCAAACCAGTAAGCGGCACGGCTATCTGAGCATAACCTTGAATGAATCTCCTGTAGTATCCAGTCATTCCAAGAAAACTTCTGACTTCCTTCACTGTAGTAGGCCTAGCCCAATCTCTCCTGCCTCTATCTTCTGAGGGTTAGTTGCCACTCCCTCCTTAGAAAGGATGTGACCTAGGAATGCCACTTCAGATTTCCAGAAATCACACTTGGATAGCTTGGCATACAACTCCTGCTCTTCCAGCTTCTTCAAAACTGCTGCCAGATGCTCGGTGTGCTCCTCTTCTGACTTGGAGTACACGAGGATATCATCGATAAACACCACGACGAAAGAATCAATGAACGGCCTCAGAACTCTGTTCATCAAATCCATGAAGATTGCAGGTGCATTTGTCACTCCAAATGGCATAACTAAGAATTCGTAATGCCCATGTCGAGTTCTAAATGCAGTTTTGTACACATCTTCAGCTTTCACTCGAACTTGGTGATATCCTGATCGAAGATCTATTTTGGAGAAAACAGCTGCTCCTTGTAGACGATCGAACAAGTCATCAATTAGAGGAATAGGATACTTATTCTGAACAGTGACTTTATTCAGCTCTCTGTAATCGATACACATTCGCATCGATCCACCCTTCTTCTTTACCAAAAGCACTGGTGCTCCCCAAGGTGACGCACTAGGTTGAATAAAGCCTTTCCCCAACAGTTTCTCAATCTGCCGTTTCACCTCATCCTGTTCCACTGGAGCCATCCTATACGGTGCCTTAGAAATGGGTGCACTTCCCAGTTGAACAGTGATGCTGAACTCTACATCACGATGTGGGGGTAACCCAGGAAAATCATCCAAGAATACAGTCGGATAGTCCTGAACCACAGGAATCCCTTGCACTTCCACAGGAATCTCTTCCTTGCGGATAGCTGCCACCAGCCTAGAACACTTCTTCTTCCCTTGGAAAGTGACTTCAGGTCCACATGGAGCCTTCACTGTTACCGTCTTGGTCTTACAATCGATGCTTGCACTGTACACCGACATCCAATCAATGCCAATGATAACATCGACTCCCAAGATAGTCAGCTCGATTAGATCAATTCCGAAGATTCTGTCCCCAATCATAATCTCGCAATCCGCATAGTAGCGATCAATGGTTAAAGTTTCCCCTGATGGAGTAGCTACTGCTAAGATCTTGCCTGGAAAAATCTTCGGTTCAACTCCCAATACTTTAGCAAATTTAGGAGACACAAAAGTATGAGAGGATCCAGTATCGAACAACACAACAGCTTTCATTCCATATTCTGATGTAAAAGGTCCATCAAATTCAAAGTATGAAACATGATCTTTCAAGTCAATATTTCCATTTCGTTGAATTTCAAACTTTATACATCCGAATTGAAAATATTTCTTGACATCAGAATGAAAACAGTAGAAGCTACAACAGTCTAACTCCTACGGTTCCTCTTCGCTTCTCGAAGTTCTCCCCGTAGTTCATCAACTTCTTCCTTCAGCACATCGGTCATATTCTTTCTCTTCTCGAGTTCCCGTACACGATGACTGAGAACTGCAAAGTCGTCCTTGCGCTTATCCAATTGAGCCTCCAATAATCCGACTCTCTCCCGCAGTGTTTCTACCTGCCTCTGAAGAGATATCACAAGACTACTTGGAACTGGTTCTTCTTCTTCGTCAGAAGAGTCATCAGATGAATCCGGAGGTGGTGTGATCTCTCGGGATTCAGGCCATTCTTCTCCGTCAAAATCTGCTTGCCCTGGATAGTACTCTTCCTCGATGATATGCCATTCGTCATCTCCAGTAGGGTCGAAGTGATCAGCCATCTTAGAAATAGGGAGGAAGAAGCATAAGTCATAGAGCAACACAAATGTAAGTCACTTACATTTAAATCTCTAGACTCAAACACACACTCTAATGTCCACTTCTAGGGTGTCGTTCCTTATAAATTTTTACAAGTGTGAAGCATGGCTCTGATACCACTCTGTAACGCCCCGAATTCTAAATACACTGAATTCGAGATTCCACAGGATCTTTACACTTCATTTAGTACAATTTTACAAGGAAATTTGAACTTTTTACTTTACAACAGAGTTACATGAAAAACTTTACTCTTTACATTGCACAGCGGAAGTAAAATTTACAACATTTAAATAAATGTACATCAACATTTAAATAATCAACATTTGAATAATCTCTAAGCATCTGTTCCTCTTTAACCTTTATCATGTCATTTACCCTGCATACAAAACTATGGGTACGTCAGTTTATTCAACCAACGAACATTATACACGGCCATTCTCTCTATAACGGAAATAATATAACTCATTTTCCATATTTAACAAACACAAACTTATCACATATCAAACTAAAGGGAATACCCTAATGATGTCGTGTTGTGATTGTGCACTTAGTCCTTAATGCAATTATTTATATTATATGACACTAATGCACTCATTTTCGGATTCTATGCATCCCATACTACATAGGTTCGAGGGCAAGCCTCTTAATCGTTCTTCATCATGTAGGGTTCAATCCCTCGTCATGTCTTAATCTACTACTGTAACTACGGTAAGCATCCTAGATGATCTATGAGTACAAGCTCGTATATAGAAAACCTGGAGGAGAATCCCACGCCATGTCTTAACTCGTCAAGCATGCATTCTGTGGCAATTCAGCCTCCTTCATGGCACACGATCCTCTTGCAGTCACCAAACATCCCACAAGTGTTGCTAAAGTCCGATCATTACTGAGTAGTGCCCACGCCATGTCTTGACTCATCAAGCATGCATTCTGTGGCTCACCTCTGCATCGTAAACTCTAACTCTCATACTTGTGTTTTTCTCTCACTTTCATCACATCTCCACTATGTACTAATTCCTTAAATTTAACGAAATCATGAACAAAACTAATCTTTTAGAGTTAGTCCTCTCACTACTACCGGTCTTATTACTTTCATTTCACAATGACCCAACCTGGTCTTTTCAATTTCAATAATCATAATTATTCATCACTTTCACTTGCCGGTGTGAGTTTGACTACACTCTAATTTTCAATTTCAATTCATAATCCATATGTTTGAGTTTTCATGCTCAATAACATTCTCTTTTCCAATAACATGATTTCTAATTTATTCATGAGTCCATCGCCATACATGGAATTCAATTATTCCTTATGTATTTCATCAAATATCATTTCCACATTAAAATCACATCACTAAATGAATATTCACATTTCATAATTTTCACACTATTCTCCAATGAGAATAATTCACATCACATCACTACATATAATTATATTTCTTTTCGAACATTTTATTTCAAGTCCTTTTGCAAAATGCAACTTTCATAACATACAAGTGTAGAACCATAGTTCTAAATTATACTTTTGTTCTCAAAAATATACTCTACTTCATGTAAATAATTCCCAATTATTTTTTATAAATCCCACATATTTTTAGGATAATAATCATATTTTTTTCATAATTTTAAATCATCAAAATCCCAAAAAAAAAAAATGTTTTTCACACACATTAAACCCAGGCCGAGACTGGGATTCGAACCAGCGACCAGAGGGAAACAAGCCGCAGGCACAGACCACTAAGCCGAACGCGCTAGGCGTTATAAAGAAGGCTGAGAGCATTTAATGCTCTCGGCTGCAGTTACTTTATTTTTCAAAAAATACAAAACAATATATATGCTGCTCACGGTATTCGAACCAGCAACCCATGAGACCCACCGCATACACTGTAGCGATTAAGAGCATGCCGACCACTCGAGCTATAGGCTCGGGTTGTCATAGTTCAATTCGAACTCTAATTAAATCAATTTCTCTGTTTAGTAAAACATTTCGATGTTCAAGAAGCTCTCATTTGATTTTACTCTTACTAAACTTACTGTAAATTTCCAGATTAATTACTCCCAATATAATTTGCACTCCAGTATATTAAAAATAATTTTTTCAACAATTAACACATATTTTTCATACACTTAATTCAAATTATAAGCTACCACTACCACATTTCTTTTTCGACATTTCTTATCAAATCTTAACATCACTAATCTCTTTATTAACAATCTTTATACCAATTCTCTGTTTTTAATCATTTCACAAACCCCCAAATTATAATTTTAAGTCATTCACACAACATTATCACAATAGTCTATTTAAGCACATAAAGCGACATTGTCAATCTACTAATTTTGCATATAATTCTTGATGTTAATAATGAAGTTTTCTTCAAACAATCCATGGCTATAATCAATTTACACACAACTTAAATTTAATGATAGAACCACATACAAGTTGCATATCAACATTCCGATCAATCAATAAGCCATTTTTTCAATTAAAATGTACTCTTATTAATCTTTTTCATGCATCATCATTCAATTTCATTCTAGCATGCTTCCTAATTAGAAATACGGAAAATTACCCCCCTTAATTGGAGAGAAACACAATTAGCAACACCTCCTAAACAAATGTCCTTGCCAAAAGAGCGATCCTCCCCCTCATCGACGCGCACCCGAGCCTTCCACAATGCCAACCTGAGCCCCTTCTTGATTGTCGGCCTCTCCTTTTAGATGCAAGCACAAACTCCTCACTCAACTCTCAATCTTTTAACTCACTTACTAAACTACTAACAATGTATTTTAAACTATAGGTTTGGAGGAATAATTAACACAAGAATAACTAGGCTAGGGGGGGGGGGGGTATTTATACTAAAAATTTAGGAAAATGGAAGGCTAGGATTAACTTAGGAGTTAGGATTAAAAGGCTAGGATTCAAGGAGGAGTTACAATAACCAACCATGATCAAGTAACCACCACCCATGACTCCACTCAAAATTTTCATTTTCCCTCCTAAACCAAAACCGGCCACTCATCATGTGCATGTGCACGTGTACGTGCAATGCACGTGCATGAAATTGTCACCATTTAAAATTGTACATTATATTTTACATAAAAATAATCTTTAAAATGTGTTCTATATTACAAGTTGTATTAAAAACAAGAATAGCTCATGGGCTTTAGTTTATGGGCCAAAATAATAGTTTATAAAAAGATAATAAATAAATTAAATTTGGGCTTTAAAAAGAAAGGCTTTTGTTTATTTGAAAAAGGCCTTTATAAAAATAATTAAAGAACACACATCATCCATAATAAAAATAATTATAAGATTTCATGCTACAAAAATTGCACGTGCACACTACATGCAAAATAAATAATAAATTCTCATAAATGAAAATCGGGGCGTTACACTCCTAGGCCCCACCGAGCATTAATTTCTCAAACAACCCCCTATAAAAACCTCCTATAGAGCACTATTCCAATTAATTATTATATATATATATATATATCTATTCTTAACACGGGGTGTTACAATATATGTGGATTTTTTATGGATGTTAGGATGTAGTTATGTAGTTATTTGTTTAATTTATGTAAATATATTTGTTTGGTGCCTATGGTCATTTATTACCACTGAGTAGGGTGGGATACCTTAGGTCATCCTATAGATAATATTAAGATTTTGAGATGAGTAATGGTAAACAAAATAGACATGAAAAACATGTATGTCTTCTATACACCTAACTTTTGATGGGGAAATTATCCTAACAATTATAATCTACTATGGAATTTTGCGTTAAATTTTTATTTTCACATGATTGATGTGATATGACTGAATGATAATGATCCAGAAAATGAGAAGGATCTAAGCAAGAATGAGATGAATGACTTGGTTTCTACATTGCCATAGTTGTAGAGTTGCTTAAATATAAGAACAATTTAGGAAAACTAAGATGAGATTTCTTATAATAACATCTAAAAGATACATATGGTACAAGTTAAGCATTGAATGCTTATGATACTTGTGTTCCATCGTTTGTCATTGTAATGTTGGTCAAATTTTGCAGTGAATCATTTTCAATGTAATTGGTTAAAAAAACTGATGTAATTGTTTTCAATGTAATTGTGTATATAATTGGTTAAAAAAACGTTGTTGCTTATATTGTATGTTGTCTCTAGACTATGAGAACTCATAATCTTATACAACAGAGCTTTATTCTTAGCATGGGATTCATGTGCTTTGAAGATCTATGCTGTAGTCATCCATTGTTGTTGTTTTTGAAGATCTAAGCTGCAGTGATCCAAGGATTATTGATCGTGATAATCAAAATACAAGATAATACAAGGTATGGTATATAGTTTTTGGTTATGTTTGAACCATGAATTCATATAGCTCATTAGATTTCAATGTACAAAAAAGTTTATAACTAATACACAGAAGTCCATTCTGTCAATTTTGTTTTTGCAGCTGTAAATTGTCTTGGGTTACTTCATGAAGTGAAAATTGTTTTATTTATTTACTTCCTTCTTGAAAAGAAGTAGCTCATTTGTCCAAGTCACTTATTTTATGGGGACATGGAATTCATCTGATCTGAAATAAGGTGTGTATATTTAAGAACAAAATTTTATATCGATGGGAAAGGCAGTAATTCAGCCAAGTGCCAACTTGAAGTTTGCAGGTACAAATTCTCCATAATTCTACATTTCTATATACACTCACAAAATCTTTATTTGACAAGCAATGATAAAAATATTATTCAATTTGAACCTTTTCTTTTCACGGAAAATTCAAATTCAACTTCTGTACAAAATCTTTCAAAAATAATCTTGAATGATATCAAAAAAATGTATGTACTATCACTAAATCGAAAACTTGTTCTGCAATCAATTAGACTCAGTCCTCTCTAAATTCTTCCCTTTCAGGTACCTCTCCATCTGTACATGTCTATAAAAACTCAACAATAAATTCCTCAGCTCTCCAGTCAATATCATCCAACCCCTACGCATCGCTTGTTGATCGTGAAATCACCCATTCTGGTCTCATCGGCATCGACCTACTAGCAGCCAATCTTGTCGACCTGGAAAGCACAAACGATGACCCTGTGTCGTAGTAATCACATCATGAAGGTTACCTCGTAAAACTCAACCTCTTCTTCTTGAAACCTCTTCTTCTTGAAAGGCAAATTTCTGAAAAATTTGAAGGAGATATTCCATCTGCTTGCATTGAAGGAGAGTTGGCATTCTCCACTGCTGTGTGAAATTTACTGAACATTTGAGTTGATTTCTTAGATTCAAACATGATTGAAGATTGTATTAATTTGGTTAGATGTAAAGGGTAGTTGATTATTGGATTAGGGTTTGATTATAAAAGAGAGAGAGAGAAGAAAGCATGTGGTTATCACACATGAGAAGCAACTTGGTTTGTTCGAAATTTGAGAAGGAGAGTTGGTGATTTTTGTGTGTTGACTTGGCGGATTAAGACCACAAATTTGAGGGATTAGGCAATGGGGGGTTACTTTGTTTCTCATGTTGGATTACTACAAGGGAAAGTTGTAATAAATATTTTTTTAAATTAAAGATATAGGATAAAATATTTCGATACCCTATGTTCCTTATTTTCTGATTAAAACATTGACTATATAGACACTGTATTCTTTGATTTTTCTCAATGAAATTTTATAATTTTTTTAATATCCAATCAGTCTACATTTGCAGAAGTCTCTGTGATTGAATTTCTCTATAACATAAAACATGTCAAAATATTTAACTAACATATACACCAAGTCATGTGCACTTTGTGCATGAAAAATTTCAACAAGTAAATAAGAAAAGATTAAATATAAGAGAACATTATCATCAACATTGAGAACAAATATATAAAAAATAATGAATAAAAAAAAGAGGGGTGTCCTAACAACAAATTATAAAAAACTTTACAAAATTTATACCTAGATGTTTCTCTTTGAATTAACTTTTATATTTCCTTCAAGAGAATGGAAAAAGATTTGAGATTTATCAGATACACAAAAAATAAAATAAAATCTTCCGTATAAATTCTTATGTAGAAAAATCCCAAAAAGCTTTCCAAACACAATAATTGAATGCTATATTTTTACCACCATCACCATTGTCATCGTCACCGTCATAATTTTTTTTAAAAAAAGTCTCTCTAAACTTATATGAATATGCAGAACTTTTTATTATTTGAGATAAGTAAAAACTTGATTAACTTTCATAACCATAGAATACTGCTTATAACAAATTCATGTAAACTAAAAAATAAATATTAATCTCCTAAGATTATGAACTTATTATCTCAAAATAAAATAAAAAATTTAATGAAATATTAATTGAAAGAGAAGGCAATACCTAAATAGAAGTTGATGTTCCAATGTGGTATCTGCACAAATCAAATCAACTAAAAAAGTTTAAAATAGAAAGAAGAAGAAAAAACACAATTGAAACTGAATTTAAGCAATTCAAATATTAGGTGTTATTACAAATTACTTATTATATATATATATATATATATATATATATATATATATATATATATATATATATATATATATATATTATGTTGGCACATAATATTTGAATTTCTTAAGTGAAAAAGCTAAACACAAATTAAAATGAAATTAAAAAATTCAAATATTATGTGCCAACATAATATATATATATATATATATATATATATATATATATATATATATATATATATATATGAATTAAAAAGAGATAGAAATACCTAGATTGAAATTGAGCAAATCAAATATTAGTTGTAGGTACGAAGTTATTAACCCCAAAAATCTAAAATAAAAACGAAATCTCAATATATATATATATATATATATATATATATATAATCAATTAAAAATGTAGAGAAACTCCGATAGTGCTTAGCACTAGCCCAAGACCGTAATACCCGAGAAACCCGAGTGAAACCAAGAGAAGAAACCCTCTAAGTATGAAGAATGATATGGAAGAATACTTAGAAAATACTTGAAAGATTTTTAAAGAGAATTAGAGAACTTATGAAGAACACTCTTTCTTTAACTTGCTTTTTATATATTTGTTCAACTTGTTTACAAATGGGAGAGGAAGGAGCTATTTATAGGCTCCAAGATTACAAAATATCTTTCTAGAACTCTCTACCATAATATCTAGATTTTATGTCTTACAATTCCTAGAATTTTTTACACAATCTTTAGATAATTATTTTATAGAATTCTCTAGAACATATAGAGGAGGTGATAATATTTTATGATGTTTCTAGAGAATCTCTAGAACTTGGGCTTAATTTTGGGTTTGGATTATGAACCCATAATTAAGCTTAACTCAAAATCAAGTTTAATTTCAATACTCCCCCTTAAACTTGATTTTGTCAACCATACCGAGCTTCGAGCGAAGTAACTCGAATTTACCTTTTGGTAATGACTTTGTGAAGATATCTGCAACGTTGTCATCGCTTCGAACTTCCAAAGCTTCAATTGTTCCATCAAGCACCTTCTCCCTTATGAAGTGATGCTCTAACTCGATATGTTTCGTCCTTGCATGAAACACCAGATTATTAGCCAACTTGATAGCACTTTGATTGTCTCCATAAATTGCAACCGACTTATTGATTGGCTCGAACAAATCTTCAAGGAGTCTTCGAAGCCATGTACACTCTTGAGCTGCGAGTGTTGAAGCTTTATACTCTGCTTCAGTGGTAGACAATGACACCGTTCCTTGTTTCTTGCTACACCACGACACGCTTGTGTCTCCACATAAAAACACATAACCTGATGTTGATTTTTGATCATCTAGATCTCCACTAAAGTCAGCATCGGTGAAACCATAAAGAGAAACCTTGGCATTGTACTTGTACACCAAACCCATGCCAAGAGTTGTCTTCACATACTTCAAGATCTTCTTTGCTGCTTCTAAATGTGGTTTCCTTGGTTCTTGCATAAAACGGCTTATGAGACCTACCGCGAAGGCAATGTCAGGTCTTGTAATGGTTAAATATAGAAGACTTCCCACAAGAGAGCGATAAGGTCGAGGATCAGGTATCAAGGACCCTTCATCGCGCTTAAGCCTTATGTTCACATCCATCGGAGTAGTACGTGTCTTTCCTTCGTGTACCCTGAACTTCTCAACAATCCTTCTTGCATAGCTTTGTTGACCGATGAAGATTCCATCCTTTACCCTTTCAACCTCCAAACCAAGAAAGTTATTCAACTCACCTAACTTCTTCATCTCAAACCTCACCGACATATCCTCTTGTAGACGAGCAATTTCGGCATCATCGTTCCCGGTGATTATCATATCATCCACGTAAAGAAGAACTACCACGTGGACTCCTCCATTCTTCTTGAAGAATAGACTTGGATCCGAATTTGATGGTACATAACCGCAAAACTGAAGGAATTGAGCAAGTTTTCCATACCATGCTCGAGGAGCTTGTTTTAACCCGTACAAGGCCTTCTTAAGCTTACACACATAATCAGGATGCTCTCGTGATTTGAAACCAAGTGGTTGCTCCATGAAGATACTCTTATCAAGCTCACCGTATAGAAACGCATTCTTCACATCTAGTTGCCATAACTTCCAACCAAAGCTTGCGGCTAAAGATAGAAGTAAACGTACCGTAGTCATCTTAGCCACAGGACTGAAAGTCTCATCATAATCTTCTCCATACTTCTGAGAGAACCCCCGAGCAACCAACCTTGCTTTAAATCTATCAATGCTTCCATCCGCTTTCCGCTTAATTCGATACACCCATTTACATGAAACGGGTTGAACATCCTTGGTTTTCGGAACCAAATCCCAAGTTTCATTCCTTATAAGGGCATTCATCTCCTCTTCCATTGCGGTCTCCCACTCTTGAACACCTTTAGCTTCATCATAAGATGATGGCTCTTCTTCATCTAATAGAGCGGCAAAATAACATGAGTAAGTAGTGACAAACCTTTCATCTCTGAACCGGGCAAGCTTAACAATGTTCCTTTTAGGCCTTTGATTAGCCATGGAACCATGATCTTCAGCACCATCTTCCTCTTGATTAGTGCTCCCCCTTTCACCTTGCATCTCTTTTTCAAGACTTCCGCTCTCACTTGACATTTGAGGAACTGGTTCGTCAACCTTAAAGGAATCTCCACCTTCTTGTTCGACCAAGACTTGAGGTTGTCCATAATATGAGGAAACTTCGTCAAAGACAACATCACGAGACACGGCGTACCTATGTGTCAAAGGATCCATGCACCTCCACCCTTTTCTTTGTTCATCATAACCGACAAATATGCATTTCTTCGCCTTTGCCTCCAACTTTGTTCTCTGAGAGTCGAACACATGGACGTAGCAGATTGATCCAAATATCCTGAGATGTTTCACCGTTGGCTTCTTCCCATGAACCATCTCATAAGGAGACTTCATGTTATTCGGACTTAGTGGCATTCGATTGATGACATATGCTGCACATCTCATGCCTTCGGCCCATAAGGCTTTAGACAAATTCTTGTCATGTAGCCAGCTTCTACACGTTTCGCTTAGATGTCGAATCTTCCTTTCTGCTACTCCATTTTGTTGAGGTGTATATGGGCATGTAAATTCCCTCTTGATACCATGCTCTTGACAAAAAGAGAGGAACTCCTTTGACATAAACTCTCCTCCATTGTCCGTCCTTAGGGTCTTGATCTTCCGACATAACTCGCCTTCCACGATAACCTTGAATTCTTGAAATCTTGAAAATACTTCTGATTTTTCCTTCACAAAGTATACCCAGGTGTACCGTGAGAAATCATCAACGAACAATAACATGTAACGAAACCCGGAATAGGAGGGTGTTCTTGTTGGACCCATCAAATCGCTATGGATCCTCTCCAACGGAGCGCTGCATCGTGAAGTGGAGTTGTCAAATGGAAGCCTATGTGATTTTCCATATTGACAACCTTCACAAAGTTTTCCTTCATCTTGAATCTTCAACCTTGGGAGCCCATTAACCAAATCCTTATTTACCATAACTTTGAGCTTAGTCATATTTATATGACCAAGTCTAGCATGCCATATAAAGACATTATCATTGGTGCTCATCTTCTCAACATATGAGTTGGAGGCCGATAAAACATATAGATCTTTAACTCGTGCTCCGGTGTGAACCACATCCGCCTTTAACTCTTTAATATTCTTTAAGAATTTGACGTCACTTGGGCCAAATAAAACGTAGTTACCTGAGTCCACCGCATTTACCACAGAGAGAAGATTCTTCCTTACTCCAGGAACATGATATACATTCTTGAGAGTTATTGGGCTTCCATCATCTCCTTTAATGACAACAGTCCCTTCCTTCTCAATGCGGTGGATTGAATTATCCGCGGTAATGATGGCTTCTTTCCCGTCATGACACTGAAGACTAGAAAATAACTTCTCGTCTCCGGTAATATGATGGCTACAACCAGAATCCACAATCCAATCATTTCCAAGATTTTTAGTTGTGGATGTACCTAAAGATGCAGCCTCCACCGTGAAACATTTTCCCCATGCTTCGTCTTCAGTGTGATCCTTTGATTCCGCCATATTTGTTTCTTTCAACTTAACTCGGCAATCCTTTTTGAAGTGCTCAAGTTTCCCACACCGGTAGCACTTGAATCGCTTCTTGTCTCCCATAGAAGATCTTTCTCGTCCATCATTATTTTTTGTATCACTATCCTTGAACTTGGCTCTAAAACTTTGTTGTCTCCGAGCTACAAACGCGCTCCCCGAGTCATCATTGACTTTAACTCCCGCCATTTGCATGGCTAGTGATTCTTGCGAAGCTAGTAGATTTTCGAACTCCTCCAAGGAAGGTTGTGTAGCCCATCCTTGAACTGAAGTAACAAACGGTGTATATTCGGGTCGTAAACCACGAATAATAGACCGCTTCATCCGAGCTTCTGAAATCGACTCCTCCGGATTAAGAGTACTAATCTCTGAGCAAAGGTTTTTTACCTTGATAAAGAACTCTGAGATTGAAGACTCCCCCTGCTTCGCATTCGCCAACTCGTTCTCTAATAATTGTAGCCGAGCCTCGTTCTTCTTGTTGAACAATTGATCTAACGCTTGCTAAATCGAACTAGCGGATTTACACCTTGAGACATGCTCAAATACTCCCGAGGATATTGACCTCTTCAAAGCAAACTCCGTCTTGGCATTTTTCCGTGTCCACTCTTTTGTCGCTTCCGCTGTTGCAGCATCTCCCCTTGGTGGTGTTGTGCTACTACCGCCGACGACATCCCATAAGTCCTCACTAACCAAGTATGACTCCATACATGACTTCCATAACCGGTAGTTAGATTGGTTTAAGATCTCCATTCCCAATCCAACGACACGACCCATTGATTCCATACTTAGAATAAACTGAGCTCTCTTAAACCCCGATCTTGATGAGCACAAGATTAGAATGGCTCTGATACCATGTAGAGAAACTCCGATAGTGCTTAGCACTAGCCCAAGACCGTAATACCCGAGAAACCCGAGTGAAACCAAGAGAAGAAACCCTCTAAGTATTAAGAATGATATGGAAGAATACTTAGAAAATACTTGAAAGATTTTTAGAGAGAATTAGAGAACTTATGAAGAACACTCTTTCTTTAACTTGCTTTTTATTTATTTGTTCAACTTGTTTACAAATGGGAGAGGAAGGAGCTATTTATAGGCTCCAAGATTACAAAATATCTTTCTAGAACTCTCTACCATAATATCTAGATTTTATGTCTTACAATTCCTAGAATTTTCTACACAATCTTTAGATAATTATTTTATAGAATTCTCTAGAACATATAGAGGAGGTGATAATATTTTATGATGTTTCTAGAGAATCTCTAGAACTTGGGCTTAATTTTGGGTTTGGATTATGAACCCATAATTAAGCTTAACTCAAAATCAAGTTTAATTTCAATAAAAAAGAGATAGAAATACCTAAAGTTTTTTTTGATGAAATAGAAATACCTAAAGTTGATCTTCATATGAGGTATCTATACAAATCACATTAAATAAAAAAGTTTAAAATCGAAAAAACACGAATTAGATTGAAGTTAAGGAAATCAAATATTAGTTGTAGTTACGAACTTGTTAACTCAAAAAAATAAAATCAAAATGAAATATCAATTTAAAAAAAATCCTTACTGAAAGAGAAGTGGATCTTCCAAAGTCACATTAGGCAAATCAAATAGTGTGCCACCATAGGAAAAAAAAATGTATACTTTTTTAGACCCAGAAAAGGTAGGATAACCCTACCTCAAAATATATTTGTATAATCAAAGTAAGCATAATATATATGGACTTAGGTCCTGGGTTCTCAGTTAGATGGCCAAGAGAGGTAGTGTAAATGAGATAGGGAGAATCGGATGCGTCTCAGCGCTAGGGTGATGGGATGATAGAGGACTATTATCGTACACCCCTACTTACTCTAAGACTGAAATCATACAAATTCCCCCTTCTTCTAAAAGTTCCATCTCATCAACGTTGGCTACTTCAAGAGAAACTAGAACAAATAAAGCAATAGAACTATAGTTGCAGATACTAAAGTCTTACAATACACAAATTCCCAATACACAAACTATAAAATGAGCAAAGCCAGAGCTTCAAAAAAGTTTTCTAAAACAGCTGATATGATTCCTAATTTCTCTAGCACTTTAGGACAACAAATATCCGCCTGGTTCTCCCTTGCTGACCTCCAGGGACACTAGCCCCAACAGTGGAATTTGGGGCTTCTTGCTCAAGAGGAAAACTCAGTACTCCTTGATCTTCAACAGAGCTGAGTAGCTTTGCTTTCTCGCTACTTAGGGGGCTACTTTTAACCAATGAATAAAATAAAACAGCACATTAGAAATCAATTTGTGTGTGGGCGTAGGTGCTGAATTCAAAGACTATTGTTTCTATCGAGCCATAATACCCAACAAATACTAATTGACAGTAAGCACCATGCATGTCCTAAATGGAGTTTAGAGGGAACAAACACCAAGAGCTAAGAAAAGTGTACAATGAGTCAAAGAGTGAGCAGATGTGTAGAGTGTTATAGAAATGTGACTAGTTCCTTTAGTATGACACACTCAAAAATATATTGAAGTTGGTTTCGGATGGACATGCACAAGTTGTGCATGTTTCATCTCACAACCAACCTCTCTTCTTCAAGTTGGCTTTAGAGTGGAGCTTGTCCCAGCTTAGTATTTTATTTGGTCAGTGAAGATACATGTAGCTGAATGTTTCCATCTTGGTGTGTCTCTGCATGTGGATGTGTTGAGTAATGTGCTAAATAAATGCATTCATCTAAGAATTAATGAAGTCTTGGTAATGATGTACCTAGTAAATTGTATGCAGTTAAGTGCATCTAGTTAAGTGTGTTCTTGCACTGGTGAGTTAATGCTTATTCTAGTGAGTTCCATTGCTCACTATAAATATGTGAGCTATCTCTAGTTGTGAATGTACAACCAAGAAAGATCATTTCAAATAAAAGAGAAATAATTATCTATCCTCAAATACTCTTCCTCTTGCTCTAGAATACCACTCAGGCTTCAGTAGTTACTAGCATCAACCTTCCTTCCTCCATCATCTTGCTTCAATTTTTCATTCACAACTAATGGTGTATTAGTTGGATTACAATCAAACATCCCAAACTTCTTCAATATTTTTTCAGCATATTTATTTTGACAAATAAAGACCCCATCGTCCTCTTGATAAACTTCAATTCCAAGAAAATGATGCAACAAGCCCAAATCGTTCATCTCATATCTCCTCATCATTTCTTTTCTAAAATCTTCAATCATCTTCAAATTATTTCCGGTAAAGATCAAATCATCCACATAAAGTGCAATAATAAGGATATCAGCCATACCTCGTCGTTTGACATACAAAGTAGGCTCACTCTGGCTCTTCTCAAAGCCTTTCTCCATGAAGTAATTGTCAATGTTGCTATACCACGCCCTTGGTTCTTGTTTCAGCCCATAAAGAGCTTTCTTCAATCTATAAACCTTTTCTTCTTGGCCTTCTATCACAAAGCCTTGAGGTTGCTCAACATAAACCTCCTCTTTCAATTCTCCATTCAAAAATGCTGACTTCACATCTAGTTGATACAACTTCCATCCTTTTTGAGCTGCAAGGGAGATCAATGCTCTAATGGTGTCTAACCGTGCAACGGGAGCAAATGTCTCTTCATAATCAACACCGGGCTGCTGTGAATAGCCCTTTGCAACAAGTCGTGCTTTATTTTTCTGGACTGAACCATCTGGATTATGCTTCACCTTGTACACCCATTTCACACCGATAGCTTCTTTGTCATTTGGCTTTTCAACTAGCTCCCATGTCTTGTTCTTTTCAATTGCATCTATTTCCTCTTGCATTGCCTTCCTCCAAGCATCTTCCTTGACCGCTTCTTCAAAATTTTCTGGTTCCTCCACACAATAATTGCACCTTGCATAAACATCACTCAAACTCCTCATTTTTATTGGAGTTGAGTTTGGAGATGATGAGCTAGAGCTTGATGTAGATGAGCATGGTGTAGATGGATCTTGTTGTTCATTCTCTGAAGGAGTTGAATATATTTCAGCTGGGTTAGCAACCCAGCAAGCAATATGGTTGAAGAGGATACTTGAAGACTTTGGTGAAAAACAAGAAGCTGTGACTATCCATTGTGATAATAAGTCAGCCATTGCTATGGGAAAGAATCCAGTCTTTCATGGAAGAACGAAGCACATAGCCATCAAACATCATTTTATTCGAGAAGCAATTGAAGGAAAAGTGGTGCAATTAAAGTTTTGCAAGTCCGATGATCAACTTGCAGATATTTTCACAAAGGCCTTGACTAGAGACAAGTTCCAGAAATTAAGAGAAGCTCTTGGAGTTCAAGAACAACACATTAAGGGGGAGAATGTTGAGTAATGTGCTAAATAAATGCATTCATCTAAGAATTAATGAAGTCTTGGTAATGATGTACCTAGTAAATTGTATGCAGTTAAGTGCATCTAGTTAAGTGTGTTCATGCACTGGTGAGTTAATGCTTATTCTAGTGAGTTCCATTGCTCACTATAAATATGTGAGCTATCTCTAGTTGTGAATGTACAACCAAGAAAGATCATTTCAAATAAAAGAGAAATAATTATCTATCCTCAAATACTCTTCCTCTTGCTCTAGAATACCACCAACAGGATGGAGCCATGTCTGCTGTGGCTAGTTGGGGCTTAACCCTCTCCTCAGCTATTACCCCCACTTGCATTCGTATAAGTCTAGGTCTCTAAATCCAAACTCCTGCTACCCAGTGACCATGGGTTGGAAGTGGTGCAAGAGTATCCCAAGCTGCAGCATCCAGATTGGGGATGAGGTGCTTAATGTTCATGCCAGTTACCCAATTTAACTTCCAGAATGAGATGGAGGGACCATCATCCAGTTGCCAAGTGATGTTTGAGAAGTTTTGGTATTTAAGGGGAAAAATACCTTCCTAGAATGCAGATGAATTTGCTGGATAATGGTATAAGCCCAAAAATGCATTGTGGTAGAGTGAGCATAGAATCTTACTCAGTAGACAGTGAGGGTCAGCCACCAATTTCCACATCATTTCATCAATAGAGATTGGTTAAATATATATACATCAAGAATTCCTAGCACACTCTGAGACTTATGTTAACATGCTCTTCTACACTGCATATTAGCTTTACCCCTACAATCTTCATCATTACCAGACCATAGAAACATGCTTCTAATTAGATCAATCCTCTTAATAACCCTTGATGGTAGTTTGAAAAATGAAGCAAAATACACTAGCAAGGCAAATATGATTGAATTAATGAGTACGAGTATTCTCCCATTGGATAATAGATTACCTTTCCATGAAGACAATTTTCTCTCCATCTTATTGAATTGGCATCCATTTTCTTTTCTTAGGCTTTCCCTTGGAGAGAGGCATGCCCAAATATTTAATTGGTAGGTCTTTCTATAAGATCTAAGAAAATGCATCTTGTTTGGATCTAGACATGCCAAAGTAATTCAGAGAGGACTTGGAAAAGTTATATCTAGGCCTGAGACATCTGCAAAACAGGTGTAGAAGAAAATTCAAATGAAGAACCTCTTGTTCTTCTCCTGCACAAAAGAGGAGTGTGTCATTTGCAAATTAAAGAACTAGGAGCTCTCCAAGAGGGCTAGGGATGTTAAGAGGAGAGAAAAACTCATTCTCTCTTCCTAATTGGAGCATCTGAGTAAGAACATCCACCACTAGGATAAATAGCATTGGAGAAAGATGATCACCTTGTTTGATCCCTCTCTTTTATTGTACAGAGTCTCATCTGATTCCATTGAGAAGAATTGATGATTTGGCATATTAGAGTATCATTTGAATCCAATGACACCCTTTTGGACCAAAACCATTGGCAAGTAGCAACTCCATAATGAAATTCCAATACACTGAGTCAAAAGCCTTTTTGAAATTAATTTTGAGCATCATGACATCCTTCTTCCTTCTTGAGCAAAGATTTATGAGTTCATGTGCAACCAGAAAGAAATCAAGTGTTAATTTACCATTGAGAAATGCACTTTGGGTGGATGATAGAAGATCTTGCAATAGGGGACTCAATCTGTTAACTAATACCTTTGTAAAGATCTTGAAGGAGCAATTTACGAGGCCGATAAGCCTGAATTCAATCACTTTGTTAGCACCATCACACTTAGGGATGATAGTGATATTGTTAGGGTTATCTACTGAAAGCATCACTTTTGTATTAACTTTATTTCCTTTTTTTTTTGAGTAAGAATCATATGGACATATGTTTGCATGTTGTGTTTATTATAATATTAATGCAAGTATCTGATATTCTATAAGGTTGATAATATGGTGTGAGGTGACACACAGAAGATCATATTATCAGTTCCCTATGGAATATATAAATAGTTCACAACCTAGACGGACTTGGATAATCCATTGGAAAGGTTGTAGTGTAATCTGGTATTAGTCTATCTTGACTATAGGTTTACACTAGTACACTTTGTGTGTATTGAACAGGATCACTTGAGGTTGTTCTCTTTGTACTGACTATAAAAGAGAACAAACACATCTGTTATTATGGATGCTTATGCTCTTAATCCAGATATAATAACAGACATGTATATGCAGTGTGCATTACTTTGACTCATAAAAGAGTGAGATTCATTATGGATCAACAACCTCTATGAATTGGGTAATAACACTGTATGTATGATGGGCTGTTGATTGTAAAAGGAATCCATGTCCCGATACGTTGGGTTGATGATGTCCCCTTAAGGAGCTCATAAGGATTGTCATGTAAACCCTGCAGGTGGATTACATCCGACATGACAAATAAAGTTGAGTGGTACTACTTAAGGATAAAAGATGTTGATCAATATAGTTGTCAGTAACCTAATTTGATCGACGGACATTCGATATCTTAACATGGGGAGCTCAACGAGCATATAATAAAAGAAGCCCATAAATATAATTTGGGATTAGGAAGGTAGTGCAACAATAGCTCCTTAGTGGACCGAGCTATTGTTAATGAGCCTGGGTTGTGTGTTCGGGCTGAACACGGGATACCCAGATTCGTTAGGAGACCTAACCCTAATTTCTTCTCATGGTCCCTGCCGTAGCCTTATATATATCCTCTATTTCTCTGGCCGTCATTGATCATCTGAAATATAAGATTTTTTCTCTAAATTTGTGATTCACATAAGGAGAGAAAGAGAGGTCAGCCAAGGAGAAGAAAGGTTGGGAGATCGTCGCCCACACGACGTCCAACCCGAGGAAGGAATACGTGCAGAAGATCTTGGGGTCGCTGTCGTCTTCTTCTCATCGCAGGTATAATTCGTGAACCCTAGATTTCGCTATATAGGGTTAGATCACGTATTTAATCTGTTAATCTTTTATGATCGATACGCACACCAATCCGTAGTCCTGGGAATCATCTCAGTTCCATCAATTGGTATCAGAGTCAGTATTGGATCTGCGTATTGATTGTTACATCCATGTTGTCCAATAAAACTTATGTTGTATGATAGTCGGTAGATGTAGATCTGTTCTAACTCGGTTTTGCAGGCATCTTAGATCCAACTATTATGGTCCTATGCATGTTTTGTTTGTGTTGTTGTTGTTCTGTGGATGTAATTATTGTGTTGTTATTGTTTTGTGGATGTAATTAATGTCACGAGGGTTGATCGTGCTTATAATTTTAATTTTTGAATCTAGATTATGTGTGAACTCCATCGGGAGGCATAGGATTGATGTAATTTTAATTTTTTTTTATTTTTATTTTTATTTTTATTTTTCGATCGATCGTGATGGCAGTGGTGGCTGTTTCTGACGCAAGAGGAGATGCTGTTTTTAGGCAGTCCGGAGATCGACAGATGGTTTTCGATGAAGAAATTAGGCAGCCAAACCTATATAAATAAAAAAAATGGGGCGCTGCCCCGAACCCCGCGACCTGACCGGTCAGGTCAAACCCCGGATAGCTCCGCGCAGGGTCAGATTTGGGATTCGCACAGTCGGGGAAGAATCAGGAAAGATGGCCATAATAGTTGGATATTTATTTTCAAATTTATTGCCATTATTGCTTATTCTGATAATGCATGTTTATTATTTTGTGATTTTTTTTTGAAAAACTAGGATCACATTAATAATGGACAACATGGACATAAACTAACTGGTAGAAAAACCCTCATTGTTAAATAACTAAGTGGGAGAGGGAATTCATTTAACATGAATCCCACGGTCTCCATTGCTGGTTTGTAGGTGATATAATTATACTTGCGTGTTGGCTTTAGTGCTTTCCTCCATATTGGATGAGTATAATTATGAATCACCAGTACAGACTTCCTTCGGGATAATTTTAGAAAGTTACCTAGTATGTGTTCACTTCTCCATCTGAAGGAACTCAATACAAGATAATGGACTTAGTATTAAGTAATGGTATACACTTAGATACAAATAATGGTATCCTCCCCATCGGAGTCACTGCTATTATTTGTAGGACCAGAGCAAGACCAACAGATTAATTTTATTTGTCAAAAAGTTGTGTTGACATGGTAGTAAAATTAATAGGAAAAACCTACTTGAACAAATATTGAATTTGTATACGTCCACACTATCGTGGCATGCTAAATTCATGGTGTTTAAGGTGTTGGTGAATTTTTTTTATTATTGTTTTGAGGGAATCAATATTTAATTAATTCAAAAAGTTTTTCCCTACATAATTTTTTTTATGTGATTCTCAGGATTTTAAAAATAGGTTCTTTCAGTCCACTTATGGTGATTCTTAAAGAAAACAAACTTACTGGCCCTAATTATATTGACTGGAAACGTAACTTGGATATTGTCTTAACTGCTGAAGAGTACAAATTTGTACTCAATGAAGTATGCCCACCTAAGCCTGATGCTAACTCTGATGAAGAGGTCAAAGAGGCTTATAAGAAGTGGAATAAGGCAGATGAGATGGCGCGGTGTTACATTTTGGCATCTATGTCAAATGTACTGCAGCATCAGCATCAGGCCATGCCCACAGCTTAAGATATGATGTACAACCTTAAGGAACTCTTCGGACATCAGAGTAGAGCAGCTAGGCAATTTGCTATGAAGAGTTTGATGAATGCATCTATGGCTGAGGGGACACCAGTAAGGGATCATGTTCTCAAGATGATGGGTCATCTAAATGAGATGGAGATCCTTGGTGCTGAAATCGATGGGGAAACCCAGGTTGATATCATTCTCGGGACTCTGCCTAAAAGTTTTGACTCATTTTGCCTTAATTACAACATGAACAAAAGGTTGTATACTTTGGCAGAACTTGCAAAAGAACTACAGGATGCTGAAGCTCTCTTCAAGCAGAATGCCCATGTTTATGTGACTGAAAAGGACTCTACTTCTAAGCCAAAAGGTGGTAAGAAGAAGAAAGTTCAGAAACAAGTAAACTCAGCAAAGAAGGGCATGGGACCTCAAGGCGCTGTGAAAAAGCCAAAAGGCAAGTGTTTCAAGTGCAAAGGGTCAGGACATTGGAAGACTGACTGTCCACTTCTCAAACAAAAGAACAAACAAGGTATATCTCATTTACTAGTTGTTGAAACATGTTTAGCGGTGTTATTTACTGGCACCTGGTGTGTTGATACAGGAGCCACTAATCATGTCTGCAATACATTGCAGGGGTTCCAGAAAACCAGATGGCTCAGTGATGGAGAGATATGCTTGTTTATGGGTGACGCTATAAGAGTAGCAGCCGTTGCAATAGGAGATGTTATTTTATCTTTTGGTAGAAATAAGTCTTTGACATTGAAAGATTGTCTTTATGCACCTTCACTTAGAAGGAATTTAATTTCTGTTTCCATGCTAGTTAAGGATGGATATTCAGTTTATTTTAATGACAATATTGTTATTAGAAAATATAAGCATTTTATCTGTTCTGGTGCATTGGTTGATAATCTATATGTCATTAATCCTATTTCGCCCACGATGCAACTTATGGAAATGAATAATATGTCTTCTAACATAAATAAGAGAAAAGAACCTTCTTGTATGAACCAAACATATCTTTGGCACTTGCGATTGGAGCATGTTAACCTAAGAAGGATTCAAAGACTGGTTAAAGATGGACCTTTGAGTTCATTGGAAGTGTAGACACTACCAGTCTGTGAATCCTGCTTGGTAGGTAAAATGACCAAAAGGTCTTTCAAGGCAAAGGGGTATAGGGCCAAAGATGTGTTGGAATTGGTTCATTCTGATTTGTGTGGGCCCATGACTGTCCAGGCTAGATGTGGCTTTGAATATTTTGTCACATTTACTGACGATTATTCAAGGTATGGATATATTTATTTGATGCGCCGTAAGTCTGAGTGCTTTGAGAAATTCAAAGAGTACAAGGCAGAAACGGAGAAACGTCATGCAAAATGTATCAAGTCATTACGTTCAGATCGTGGTGGCGAGTATCTCTTTGGGGAGTTTAGGGACTATTTGTCAGAGGCTGGGATTACATCCCAATTATCAGCACCTGGAACACCCCAACAGAATGGTGTAGCAGAAAGAAGGAATATGACTCTTATGGAGATGGTTAGATCAATGATGAGTTATTCAGATTTACCAGATTCATTTTGGGGATATGCCTTAGAAACTGCAGCTTATATTTTGAACTTGGTTCCTTCTAAGTCAGTACCAATCACTCCCAGAGAACTGTGGACTGGGCGTAAGCCTAATCTGAAACATGTTCGGATTTGGGGTAGTCCAGCACACGTACTGAATGGGAAAGCCGATAAGTTGGAATCTTATACAGAAGTACGCTTGTTTGTAGGCTATCCAAGAGGAACGAAAGGTGGTTTATTTTATAGTCCTAAGGATCAAAAGGTCATTGTTAGCACCAATGCTCGATTCTTAGAGTAAGACTATGTGATGAACCATAAACCCATAAGTAGAGCTGTTCTAGAAGAACTGAGAGGTGAGACGCCAAATACTTCAGTACCAACAGTACAACAGGATGTACCACCAGTACAACGTGTCACAAATGTTGCACCACAACCGATAGTGCCTCGTCGTAGTGGGAGGGTTGTGATACAACCTGATAGATATATGTTCTTGGGAGAGTCGTCAGACTTTGTCCCTGAGGAACAAGATTATGATCCCTATACCTACAAGGAAGCACTCCAAGATAAAGATGCAGAGTCTTGGCAAAAAGCAATGATATCTGAAATAGAATCTATGGATCTAATCAAGTCTGCGAGCTTGTAGAACCACCTATTGGTGTAAAAGCCATTGGATGCAAGTGGGTCTAAGAGAAAAAGAGGATCAGACGGTAAGGTTGAAACCTTTAAAGCTCGGCTTGTTGCAAAAGGTTTTATTCAAAGAGAGGGTATCGATTATGAGGAAACCTTTTTGCCAGTAGCCATGCTTAAGTCTATCCGGATTCTTTTATCTATTGCAGCTCATCTTGATTATGAGATTTGGCAAATGGATGTCAAGACATCTTTCCTTAATGGAAGTCTTGAGGAAGACATCTATATGAAGCAACCAGACGGGTTCATTGAAAAGGGCAAAGAGCATCTTATTTGTAAGCTCAAGAAGTCCATTTATGGACTTAAGCAAGCTTCCAGATCTTGGAACATATGTTTTGATTAGGTGATAAAATCCTATGGATTTGATCAATGTCAAGATGAATCGTGTGTATACAAAAAGTGTGACGGAAACGTAGTGGTATTCCTAGTACTTTACATGGATGACATCTTGCTCATTGGAAACAATGTGAAGGTATTATCTAACGTAAGGGTATGGTTATCCAAACAGTTTGATATGAAGGACTTGGGAGAAGTAGGTCACATCCTTGGGATCAAAGTTCTACGAGATCACAAGAAAAGGATGTTGGGCTTGTCTCAAGCTTCCTATATCGATACTATACTAACTCGTTTTAGCATGCAAAATTCTAAGAAAGGTTTCTTACCTTTTAGGCATGGAATTGCCCTATCAAAGGAGCAGTGTCCGAGGACACCTAAAGAGATAGAGAACATGAAAGCAGTTCCTTATGCTTCAGCAGTAGGAAGCTTAATGTATGCAATGCTATGTACGAGACCAGATATCTGCTTTGCCATTGGCATGGTTAGCAGATATGAGTCTAACCTGGGACAAGAGCACTGGACTGCCGTAAAGCATATTTTGAAGCACCTGAAAAGGACTAAAGATTACATGCTAGTTTACCAGGCAGATAGTTTAGTTGCCTTGGGGTATACAGACTCAGATTTTCAGTCAGATAGGGATTCCTGGAAATCATCCTCAGGTTGTGTATTTACTTTGGGAGGTGGAGCCACTATATGGAGGAGTATCAAGCAAAAATGTATTGCTGATTCTACCATGGAAGCCGAGTATGTGGCAGCCTCTGAGGCAGCCAAAGAAGCGGTTTGGCTCAGAAACTTCCTATTGGACTTGGATGTGGTACCTAATTTGCCTAAGGCTATTACACTTTATTGTGATAATAGTGGTGCAGTTGCAAATTCGAAGGAACCACGAGCCCATAAGGCAAGTAAACACATTGAGCGTAAGTACCACCTGATACGAGATTTCGTAAAGAAAGGAAAAGTTACTGTGATCAAGATAGCTTCAGCAGACAACCTAGCTGATCCCTTCACTAAGAGCTTACCAGCTAAGGCTTTTGATAGTCATGTTGAGGGAATGAGAGTCAGATGCGTAGCAGCATGGCTTTAAGTATAAGTGGGAGATTTGTAACAGTATACTGAAAAGCAATGCTTTGAGTATAAGTGGGAGATTGTTAGGGTTATATACTGAAAGCATCACTTTTGTATTAACTTTATTTCCTTATTTTTTTTTGAGTGAGAATCATATGGGCATATGTTTGCATATTGTGTTTATTATAATATTAATGCAAGTATCTGATATTCTATAAGGTTGATAATATGGTGTGAGGTGACACACAGAAGATCATATTATCAGTTCCCTATGGAATATATAAATAGTTCACAACCTAGACGGACTTGAATAATCCATTGGAAAGGTTGTAGTGTAATCTGGTATTAGTCTATCTTGACTATAGGTTTACACTAGTACACTTTGTGTGTATTGAACAGGACCACTTGAGGTTGTTCTCTTTGTACTGACTATAAAAGAGAACAAACACCTCTGTTATTATGGATGCTTATGCTCTTAATCCAGATATAATAACAGACATGTATATGCAGTGTGCATTACTTTGACTCATAAAAGAGTGAGATTCATTATGGATCAACAACCTCTATGAATTGGATAATAGCACTGTATGTATGATGGGCTGTTGATTGTAAAAGGAATCCATGTCCCGATACGTCGGGTTGATGATGTCCCCTTAAGGAGCTCATAAGGATTGTCATGTAAACCCTGCAGGTGGATTACATCCGACATGACAAATAAAGTTGAGTGGTACTACTTAAGGATAAAAGATGTTGATCAATATAGTTGTCAGTAACCTAATTTGATCGACGGACATTCGATATCTTAACATGGGGAGCTCAACGAGCATCTAATAAAAGGAGCCCATAAATATAATTTGGGATTAGGAAGGTAGTGCAACAATAGCTCCTTAGTGGACCGAGCTATTGTTAATGGGCCTGGGTTGTGTGTTCGGGCTGAACACGGGATACCCAGATTCGTTAGAAGACCTAACCCTAATTTCTCCTCATGGTCCCTACCGTAGCCATATATATATCCTCTATTTCTCTGGCCGTCATTGATCATCTGAAATATAAGATTTGTTCTCTAAATTTGTGATTCACATAAGGAGAGAAAGAGAGGTCAGCCAAGGAGAAGAAAGGTTGGGAGATCGTCGCCCACACGACGTCCAACCCGAGGAAGGAATACGTGCAGAAGATCTTGGGGTCGCTGTCGTCTTCTTCTCATCGCAGGTATAATTCGTGAACCCTAGATTTCGCTATATAGGGTTAGATCACGTATTTAATCTGTTAATCTTTTATGATCGATACGCACACCAATCCGTAGTCCTGGGAATCATCTCAGTTCCATCAGATATCAGAGTAATTGAGTCTAGAGATGTCACCACTTCCAGCATATATATCATTGAACATGTTCAAAACATCCATTAGGGCTAGGTGCTTTCTCACTACTCATTGAGAAATTTACTTTCTTAATTTCTTCAAAAGTGAATGGATTGTCCAGCTGACTGCCAGTGTACTATCCATGGCCTCATTAGTGTGTACATCCACTATGGAACCACCATTGATGTTGAAATTTGGCTCTGATACCATTTGTAACGCCTCAAGCTCGCTTAGCTTCGTACATGCCTACGCGTGTCTACACACTCTACAGAACCTAACCACGGCCCCACCACAAGGCACAGCCTCACCAAAAGTGTTATAGCACAGTAGGTGCTCTTGGATCCTTGACAATCTAATATATAATAACTCATACCCCACTTCTCAACCAATGTGGGACTATGCATATCGAGGGGTATTAAAATCATCTCTTTTTTAGCAACTGTTGGATCTCTGTACTCCTAAACAATATCTAATTCATGAATCTTATCAAGCAGATCATTCTTCTTCAACTTGATTCTTCCAAATGATTTATAGTTTCATTCCTTCAGCCTTCTCTTGAGTAGGATGAGTTTCTGGCTAAATATATGCACTAAATTTCCTCAACAACTGAAAGAATTCCACCACCCTGTAATCAAGCTTGAAAAATGTGGACCGGAGAACCAAGCTTTCTCAAGTCTGAAGAAATTTGACCTGGGGGGATAGCAAGAGTATCTAGGACAATGGAGCAGTCATCTGAGACAATTCTTGGCAGGGATGACTATATATTGTTAGGGAAAGCAATATGGGAAAGCAATATCCCATGCTTGAGTGATTAAGAATATGTCTAATCGTGCATTGAGGGGTTGGCCATGAGATTAGACCATATGTATATCCTTCCAGATATAGGCTTGTCAAGGAGGGCTTTGATGGGCGGTGAAACCAGCAAATTCTCTCGTATATCTAAGAGTATTTTTCCCTGTTCCTTACTTGGTCTAACAATGTAGCATTAAAGACCTCACATAGACACCAGCAAGAGCATAGGGAGGATCTCCTCTGTGTAATCTCTTGCCAACATAATTCTCTATCATCTTGTTTAAATGGGGCATAGACCGATGTGATGGAGAATTCTGTTCCCTCAGATATAGAAAATATATCAATGGCTGAGTATAATTCTTTGAATTGATCATGATTCCAGCCTATCAGAACTCCACCAAAGTTATCAATGGCCCACCAGAACTCCTCCATGGTTATCAATGGCATCTAAACACATTCATTTGGTGATTGCATTTCCCCTAATTGATGCAGGCTTCTTTTTACGAGGCTTTGCCTGCTTCAACCCTTGGATATACACCATAAATAGGTTTGCAATTCTAATTCCATCTTTGACCATAGAGCATTTCTCAAAGTTGCCCAAACATTTAATATTCCAACTTCCTATCTTCATTTAATAAGAAGAACACCCAACCAATAATAATTCTAGCTAAACAAGCAGCATACACAGAACAAAGGAGGTGAAATTCATTTTGAAGAAGCAGTTGGCAATGAGAGCCAACTACATTTTTCTCATAATTCTGAACATTTGCAATGGCATGGGGCCCTTTAGCCGCCACTCCCAAAGACTGAGCTACATATTTAAGTCTTCTGACAGCAATTTAAAAGAATTGTAAATGCTAGATCTGAGTTGGAGGCCCTTGCTCTGCTCATTGCTAAGGAAGTGGTTTTCTTGGCTGACTTGTAAATCAACTCCTTTGAGGAAGAAGAACCACCGCAGAGAGGATGCAATTAGCCCTTGTAGGACAGAGACTTATTGTGCTTTGCTTTTGATTTAACAGCGACCTTCTCAAATCCAGGGGGGTCTAACACTGTCATATGATTTGGGAACAGATATAGGAGCGAGATTTGGATCCTGGGCTAGGCTTGTATGTATTTAGCAGCTTCCTTAATTACTTTGTATACTAGATCCCTTTCTACTGTGGGCTGGATTTTCACAAATAAGAAAATAGGAAAATTGAAAACTTTATTCTCTCACACCATCGAAATGTACCCTACCAATTTCGTAACTAAGCTGTCAGTTGAATCTCCATATTTGGAAGAGTTATCCTCTGCTTCACTGGTAGAGGAATGTATGGCATGATCGGGGGGACCAACAATTTGGAAACTAAATCCTTCCCTAATTGTAGACCCAAATTTTCAGCAACTACATTTTTTCTCCTCCGAATAATCCGTTGCAACATCTCACTCTAATTTTGAATTTCACAATAATGTTGTGGTGGAACCATTGCCAGCACTGGTGGCAAAGGCTGAGTTGTTGTTGTTCCAATCAGATTGGGAATCTCGTCGTTGGTCTTGTTTGCCTTATCAGCCTCCCCTTCTTTCTTGCACTAGAAAGTTCCCTGAACATCCCTAGCATTGGAACCTGCCGGTGGTTAATAGTTGAACTTTTCCATTCTTAACATCCTTCACCAAGATTGGCTGGTTTAAGATGAGGACAGGCACATCATAGACAAGGGTACATGGCACTGTGTACTTAATAGT
Organism: Hemerocallis citrina; assembly: GCA_017893485.1. Taxonomy (NCBI): domain Eukaryota; kingdom Viridiplantae; phylum Streptophyta; class Magnoliopsida; order Asparagales; family Asphodelaceae; genus Hemerocallis; species Hemerocallis citrina. Next base: position 216,390,139 of record CM030361.1, on the reverse strand, counting down.
GAGTATCTTTGGGATGTAGGTGACATCTTTAACTTCGATCAAAACCAGAGCTCTATCCCGGGTCTCTGACTTCATTTCTTTGCCCATTGTGATCAACTTAGAGAATGGTTTTAGAAGCGACTAAAGGGATTCTTCGTTCCACGTATGGAACAGTAGCATGAAGATGTTAATCCAGACATAGCTTGGCCTGGGTTTCATCTTCGCACCATACTCCATGGACCATGGGATGAAGGTAGCTGTGAAGCCGAAGAAGTGGAACGGCCCTTCAGCGAATGTCTTTGTTACACAGGCCACTGTGGGGAATTGAACGTGGTGAACCCCCTCCCCCACCCTCTTCAACTTCCACCATCTTCCTTGGCCCTCCCATTCGAAGTTTAGCATGCACTCAACATCCTTTATTGCCAGAGAGGAATTTGGGTTGATAAGGGGGAGGAAGGCGCTTGCTTGTATTGCGGGGAGGTTTTCAGCCAGATCTGAGTTGTTGACGACTTCAACCTCCAAGGGTTGCCTTCAATTGAATATCGGGTAGTCACGAGCCCTATGGCAGAATTTCCTATAATTGAAGTAGTGGAATCCAAACTTCCAAGACAGCCACCAGGTGGTCGCTCTCCTCACACTTCATACAGTGCTTGTCACGCCCTGCTTCCCAAAAAGGAATATGGAATACAGATACACGACACAAGTCCAGTGAATGGATTTCACCATTCATAAGCTGTAAGAATCTTTACAACATGCAGAAGAATAAACAAAAGATATACAAGGAAAATAATCAACCATGCATGGATAAATGAATTAACATAGTCAATAGGATTACTTGAAAACAAGAATACTTAATCTCAAATAGTCATGTCTGGAACAAATCACAAATATGGGACAAAAATCCCAATACAAGATCCATAAACAAATACAATTTATTCAAACAAAAAAAACAAGAAAATAAATTGTAGCAAGAACTCCAGCCAACTAGAATGTTTGGTCACCTACTCCCTCGGAAAACTGGTCACCAAAGTCAGCAAGTTTAATAAATTGCAGGAAGAGGAAAGAGAAACAAAATGCCCATTAATGCAAGTTACGGGTCGCTTGTAGTGCAGGCAACAAGTGCAGGAAAACAGATAGACAAGTATAGATTAATAGTGGAAGCAAGTGCAGAAGTAAGCATGGAAGGAATGTGACAACAAAATAGGGTAACCAATTCTTAATCAAGAACAGAATCAAATAGCATGGCAAGATAATCGGGTGCAAGTGGCATGTAACAAGTGTCAAGTAACATGCAAACAAGTAACAAGTAACAAGTGTCAAGTAGCATGTTCAAGTAACAGGAATGGAAAGTGATCATGTTATTTTCAAGTCTTGTATATAATCCTATCTAGGTAGCACTTCATGCATCCCAAATTTTTATCACATGGTTGCTACATTCATGCAAGTTACGATTAGATTTCGTATTGGATCATAGAGGGCAGTATACTCAGGTAGCAAGTTTCAAGTAATCACGTGTTAAGTATCAAGTGTCAAGTGTCAATTTCCAAGTAATCACGTGTCAAGTATCAAGTATCAAGTATCACGTATCAAGTAGGATCTATGGATCCCCTCCGAGTACACATTTCTGTATTTTCCACTACTAGATCTTTTCCTTTAACCTCGACTCGGTTTCTTGTTATCATTATTTAAAGCAAATATGGACGTGCACAAACAAGGCAAGAAACATTGTAAGATAACAAGGGACAAGTTAAAGTTGGATAGAAGACACGAACGTGTGACAAAATAACTCATAATAGGCTAGGACAACGAGACTTTCAATTTTGGACAACAAGACAGTACTGCACCAAAACCAAGATTTCCGTTGCCCCAAGAATGCAAACTTGGATCCGTCAGAATATTTAGAAACTAGACTTCTAGCCGAATTCAACACATATACACAAGTCATATAATAACTACATAAACAGGGCTCAAAATAGAATTATATGCAGAAATCATGTTCAGCCAGAAATCACAAGGTTATATTCATAAGCATGAAAATGGCATAAAAACTTACTGATTAAATCTAAGAAAAATCTAGGGTATTCCCTAGTATGTCTAGTATCAGCAAATAAAATTTCATAATATTCCAATTCAGATAGCATAGTCAAATTAATTCGAAAAATAGCAAGATACAGCAAGTTTGTGAATCTGAAACCTTAGACACAGCAGTACTAAAACAACCATGGATTATAAAGTATAACTCGAAATCAAAATCTGTAAAAAGGGTTGCAAAATAGATACAGCAGGATATATTTTAAATACACAATGTTTTAATCAATAGCAACTGGAAACAGGTTGAAAATAGAGTTTTTCATCGAACAACATGCAGTTTGGAAATATATTGGTTTGTTCACAAGCATGGAATAGTTTATAAAAGTCATTAATTAAATCCAAAAAAATTAGGGGTTAATTCCAGTCAAGTCTAGTCTTAACCAGAAAAATATTGAATCCAAATTTTATCTTTAACATCAGTATTAAAATGAATAACTATACAGAAATCACATAAAACAAAAATCTGGAATTTCAACACATCTGTAGCAAAACAGCAATAACTCATACCTCACAAATCGAAACTGAGATCTGTCACAAATTCTGGAAAATAGACAACGAGATCTACGATTTATATTCACAAATTAGTTTCATTTACTGACCTTAACATGGTCAAAAATACTAAAACAAAATAGGGCAGCAGCAAAAACAGAAATTTCTTCTCGTGCATTAAATCAAATAGTTCATAGGCAACAAATCCAAAGTAGAACAAAATACATAGCATGGTATAATAGATGTCCAAAACAACATGGTATAGGTGCTTAACAAGTTTACCACAAGATACTACAACCAACACATCAAGCATGCAAGAAGTATACATCATATCATGGATCACGAAACAACATACATACATGCATCAAGAGTCTAGTTAGATTTAAACTAATTTCATGTCGTGTGTGTAACAAATGATGACTATGGATGGATCAACAAATAGAGTCAAGATCTAACAAGGGTTCTTCATGAGAATGAATCTAGAGACAAAAGCGACACTACAATCGGAATTTGGTACTTGTATATACAAAAAAAATAATACAATTTACTTGCCTTAGATAGTCGACGAATCTGACGGGGAGATGAGAATAACGGGAATAGATTCTTGGCAATGAGCATAATAACACGAACGGATCTCGAACAAGGTGAACAAGATGATCACGAACACAAAGAACACAAATCCAACACTCTTGAGGTCAACCACGTGCACACAAAAGAGTATCAGCCGGGGGATGAGTGCACTGCGTTGAGAGGACGACAGTGGTAGGGTGGCACAATAGGACGATGACGTCGGAAGAGGACAGCGACGAGGGGGGTCGCGCTGGTTGTGACTGTCGCTGCTGCTGTTGTCGCTGGGGCTGTTGTCGCTGTGGGAGGAGAATGGGAGAGGAGACCGGGATGAAGCTGTGGCGAGCTAGCGTGCGGGTGGTCGCGAGCAGGCACTGGCGATGGGGTCACGACAGGGGAGAAGGGGATCGGGAGCAGTAGGTAGGTCAGTAGGGAGAGAGAAAGATGAGGGATGAGAGAGAATTAGGGTTAGGGTTTAGGGGATAGCAATTAAAGATAGGAGTAACAAAATTTGTTAGGGGTTTAATAAAGAGATTTGGCAAGCAGGATTTTGAGGAAATCAAGAGAAGATAGAGGAAAACATGATCTGCTTGTTTGGCAGATACAGACGTGAAGAAATATTTGGGGAAGACTGGGTCAAAGAAGAGGGTATTGGGTAGCAGGTTAGGATCGAGTAAGACGGGTAGAAGGGTTCAATTAGGGTAGATAGGTAGAAAACCAGATCCAATAAGGCAGAATCAAATAAATAAGCAATTAGGCCATGAAATGCAGTAGATTAGAAACAATAAATCATCCAGAGAAGAAGATAATTGGCAGTCAAATTGAATCACAAGAATGAAACAATAGATGAATATATATAGGGAAAGAAGAACAATACACGGTTCAGGAAAAAGAGAGTAAAAACAGATAGGATACCTAGGAAGAAAAAATAAAATAAAAAAAAAAGAAATGGGATACAGGAGTTACAAATCCTACCCACCTAACAAGAAGAATTTCGTCATCAAAATTCAAACAAGAGGTACATAGGGTAACTCCGAAAAGGAAATAACAACAACAATAAAAACAAAACAACTACACAAACAAACGAGGATACCTCCGCTGGATATCCTCCTCTAGCTTCCAAGTCGACTCACCTGGCGAGTGAGGATTCCAAAAAACCCACACCAACCTGATGACCGTGTTCTTCAGCACTTTCTCCCGTCGATCCAAAATAGCAACTGCGGAATCTCACAAGTCAGATCCGGCTGCATGGGTTACTCTGAATAGTCGATCACGTGGCTCTCATCACGGATATATCTCCTGAGTTATGAGACATGGAAAACATCTTGCACTTCCGAGACGATAGGTCACCTTGCCTACTCATTCCACGATATCAAACGGTCTGATGAACCTAGGGCTCAGCTTGCCTCCACCACCAAACCGAATGAAACCACTCATCGGCGATACCTTGAGGAAAACATGGTCACCAACCTCAAACTCCAAGGCTCTTCTATGGACATCTGCCCATCTCCGCTGCATGTCTTACGTTGCCTGAAGATGCTTCCTAATCTGAGTCACTGCATCAACATTCCTGGTGATCAACTCCGGACCCAACAACTTTCTCTCACCAATGTCATCCCAACACACTGGTTATCTGCACTTCCGACCATATAGTGCCTCGAACGGTACAGCTTTAAGACTGGCCTGAAAGCTGTTATTGTACGAGAACTCTACAAGCTGCAGATGGTCATCCCATGATCCACCAAACTATAGCACGCAAGACCTCAACTTGTCCTCTAGAGTCTGGATGGTCCTCTCTGACTGTCCATCTGTCGGGAGGTGAAAAGTTGTACTGCACTTCAGTTTACTCCCCAGACAATTCTGAAGACTCTCCCAAAACTGAGACCTGAACCTCGTATCCCTACCGGATACAATACTGACTGGAAGCCCATGAATTCTGACGATCTCTTGCATGTACTTCTCAACTAGGCTCTCAGTAGATTGTCTGACTCTGAAAGGAATGAAGTGAGAATTCTTCGTCAGTCGGTCGACAATCACCTAAATGGCATTGTGACCCTTGAGACTCCTCGACAAAGCATCCCAAAATCCATCGTGATGTGCTCCCACTTCCACTCCGGAATGGGAAGCATTTGAAGATGTTCGGCAGTTCTCTGATGCTCTGCCTTCACCTGCTGGGAGATCAAATACTGAGACACAAACCTAGCCATGACCCTCTTCATACCATGCCACCAGAAGTAAAGATTCAAGTCCCGGTACATCTTAGTACCTTCGAGATGAATAGAGTACGACGACTAGTGGGCTTCCTCAAGCAACCTCTGTCGAACTTCACCTTTCGGGACACACAACCTGGACCCAAAACGAAGTGATCCATCTGCTTGAATAACCATATCCATTCTGGAATTGGCCTCAACCTCTGCTCTGAATCCTTGCAACTGCTCATCACCATCCTGAGCCTCTTTAATCTGCTCGATAAGAGACGACTGCAACTGAAGCATCATGCAACTCCGATCAGAACTCATCAAAACCACATTCAAATCCAACCTCCGCATCTGCTCAATGAGTTCCCTCTGTTGAGTTAGGAACATGGTAACAGGTCTTCTGCTCAAAGCATTTGGTACCAGATTGATCTTTCTGGGGTGATACTGAAGATTGATATCATAGTCGGCCATTTGCTTCAACCAACGCCTCTGCCTCATGTTCAACTCCTTCTGAGTGAAGACATATTTGAGAATTTTGTGTTCGGTAAAGATTTCCACCTGGTCTCCAAGTAAATAATGTCTCCACCACTTCAAAGCAATGATTACTGCTGCCAACTCCAGATCATGAGTTGGATAGTTCATCTCATGCGGCCTCAACTGTCTCGATGCATAAGCAACCAGTTGACCCTTCTGCATCAAAACTGCACCAAGACCCTTGCTAGAAGCGTCACAGTGAACCACAAATCTGCCTGAACCATCTGGAATAGTCAACACTAGCGCTGTTGTCAACCTGCTGTTCAACTCTACAAAAGCTTTGCCTCAAGCCTCATCCCAGACAAATTTCTGATCCTTCCTTGTCAGCTTAGTCAATGGCCTAGCTATCTTCGAAAAGTCTTGGACGAATTTTTAATAATATCCAGCTAGACCAAGGAAACTTCTTACCTCTGAAACTGACTTGGGCACTGGCCAATCTCTCACAGCCGCAACCTTGGAAGGATCAACTGTGATTCCCTCGCCCGAGATAATGTGCCCCAAGAAGGTAACTTGGTCAAGCCAGAACTCACACTTGCTGAGTTTCTCATAGAGCATATTCTCCCTTAGAGTCTGTAGAACCAACCTTAGATGCTCAGCGTGCTCCTTCTGGTTCCGAGAATCACCATAATATCATCGAAGAAGACCACTACAAATCTGTCCAGGAACGGAGAAAATACCCTGTTTATCAGACTCATGAACACAGCTGGCACATTCGTGATATCGAAAGGCATCACTAGGAACTCATAATGCCCATACCTGGTCCTAAATGCGGTCTTCAACACATCAGCTACTTTCCTCTTAACCTGATGATTACCTGAGCGAAGATCCAACTTCAAAAAGATAGACGTTTCGCCCAACTGATCAAACAAATCATCGATCCTGGACAGCGGAAACCAGTTCTTCATAGTAATACTGTTCAGTTCTCGATAATCGATGCACAGTCGACGACTACCGTCCTTGCTGACAAAAAGAACTGGAGCTCCCCATGGTGAAACACTGGGCCTGATGAACCCCAAATCTAACAAACCCTGGATCTGCACCTTTAGCTCGGTAAGCTCAACCGGTGCTATCCTGTAGGGACTCTTCGATATCGACGTCATACCAGGCTGAACTTCAATGCCAAACTCCACATCCCTATCAGGGGGTAGCCCAGGCAAATCCTCTGGAAGTCGGGGTTAAAAGGAAAGATCTAGTAGTGGAAAATATAGAAATGTGTACTCGGAGGGGATCCAAAGATCCTTCTTGATATGTGATACCTGATACTTGATACTTAATACTTGATACTTGATACTTGACACTTGATTACTTGACACTTGATACTTGACACTTGATACTTGACATGTGATTACTTGATACTTGCTACCTGAGTACACTGCCCTCTATGATCCACTACGAAATCTAAACGTAACTTGAATGAATGTAGCAACCATGTGGTAAAAATTTGGGACACATGAAGTGCTACCTAGATAGGATTAGATACAAGACTTGAAAATAACTTGATCATTTGCCATTTCTGTTACTTAAACATGCTACTTGACACTTGTTACTTGTTACTTATTTGCATGTTACTTGACACTTGTTACATGCCACTTGCACCCGATTATCTTTCCATGCTATTTGATTCTGTTCTTGATTAAGAATTGGTTGCCCTATTTTGCTGTCACATTCCTTCCATGCTTACTTCTGTACTTGCTTTCGCTGTTACTCTATACTTGTCTATTTGTTTTCCTGTACTTGTTGTCTACACTACAAGCGGCCCGTAACTTGCATTGACGGATGTTTCGTTTCTTTTTCTTCTTCCTACAATTCATTAAACTTGCAGACTTTGGTGACTAGCTGTCCGAGGGAGTAGGTGACCAAACATTCTAGTTGGCTGGAGTTCTTGCTACAATTTATTTTCCTGTTGTTTTTTGTTTGAATAAATTGTATTTGTTTATGGATCTTGTATTGGACTTTTTGTCCCAGATTTATGTTTTGTTCCAGACTTGATTATTAGAGATTAAGTATTCTTGTTTTCAAGTAATCCTGTTGACTATGTTAATTCATTTATCCATGCGTGGTTAATTATTTTCCTTGTATATCTCTGGTTTATTCATGTGCATGTTGTAAAGATCCTTACAGCTTATGAATGGTGAAGGCCATTCGATGGACTTGTGTCGCATATCCGTATTCCATATTCCTTTTTGGGAAGCGGGGCGTGGCATGATTTTTAGTGGTATTAGAACTCCAGGTTTGACTAATGTATTAGTTTGATTAATATATTAGACAAGTTTGGCTCGATCAAGGATTGGCTCAACAGCGCAGAGCCCATGCAGTAACACAAATAAATTATAATCAATATTGGTCTGGATGCTAATTATTTTTTGTTTGTGCAGACAATGGCTCGCAGAGGTTCCACTTCCCGTCCACAGGAGGAACAGCCCGTGGATGCAAAATAGGGTTGGAGTTCACAAGTGGATGAGTACGTGGCAGATTCACCAGGCTTAGCCGCTTCGCTGCCGCTTTAGTGGTGAACGAAGAGGATCGGGCTCAGAAATTTCTTCTGGGACTTGAGTGAGATATTCAGATGCACCTCGTTTTACTTTGCCTGTGTACTTATGTTGAGGCTCATGAGATCAGGAGCAGGCTCGCAACAGGTGCCTCATGTTAGGGTTATATACTGAAAGCATCACTTTTGTATTAACTTTATTTCCTTATTTTTTTTTTGAATGAGAATCATATGGGCATATGTTTGCATATTGTATTTATTATAATATTAATGCAAGTATCTGATATTCTATAAGGTTGATAATATGGTGTGAGGAGACACACAGAAGATCATATTATCAGTTCCCTATGGAATATATAAATAGTTCACAACCTAGACGGACTTGGACAATCCATTGGAAAGGTTGTAGTGTAATCTGGTATTAGTCTATCTTGACTATAGGTTTACACTAGTACACTTTGTGTGTATTGAACATGACCACTTGAGGTTGTTCTCTTTGTACTGACTACGAAAGAGAACAAACACCTCTGTTATTATGGATGCTTATGCTCTTAATCCAGATATAATAACAGACATGTATATGCAGTGTGCATTACTTTGACTCATAAAAGAGTGAGATTCATTATGGATCAACAACCTCTATGAATTGGGTAATAGCATTGTATGTATCATGGGCTGTTGATTGTAAAAGGAATCCATGTCCCGATACGTCAGGGTTGATGATGTCCCCTTACGGAGCTCATAAGGATTGTCATGTAAACCTTGCAGGTGGATTACATTCGATATGACAAATAAAGTTGAGTGATACTACTTAAGGATAAAAAATGTTGATATAGTTGTCAGTAACTTAATTTGATCGACGGACATTCGATATCTTAACATGGGGAGCTGAACTAGCATATAATAAAAGGAGCCTATAAATATAATTTGGGATTAGGAAGGTAGTGCAACAATAGCTCTTTAGTGGACCGAGCTATTTTTAATGGGCCTGGGTTGTGTGTTCGGGCTGAACACGGGATACCCAGATTCGTTAGGAGACCTAACCCTAATTTCTCCTCATGGTCCCTACCGTAGCCTTATATATATATCCTCTATTCCCTGGCCGTCAGATCATTATCAGAGATAAGAAGTTTTCTCTAAATTCGTGATTCACGTAAGGAGAGAAAGAGAGGTCAGCCAAGGAGAAGAAAGGTTGGGAGACCGTCGCCCACCCGACGTCCAATCCGAGGAAGGAATACGTGCAGAAGATCTTGAGGTCGCTGACGGCTCGAGGTTGCTAGAAACTATCGTCTTCTTCTCATCGCAGGTATAATTCGTGAACCCTAGATTCTGCTATAAAGGGTTAGATCACGTATTAAATCTGTTAAACTTTTATGATCGATACACACACCAATCTGTGGTCCTGGGACTCATCGGAGTTCCATCACCTCCTCCCCAGCAGACTGCTTAGCACCCCGTTATTGCTGTTAGGCCTTCTGGTGGGCTGATTCGAAAGCCTGTCCCAGCCCATCTGGTCAGGGCAGCTCCTTACTTTTCTGCTGTTCCTTAGAGGGTTGGTTTTTATGACTTTTGTCGACTTGCTATGCATGAGCGCAAGGGCTGCAGGAAGGCGAATCGCCGTTGCTTTGGCTGTGGCGCTACTGACCACTCAGTGCGAGATTGCCCACAGCAGAAGATGGTTCTTCTAGCCCCCGGGTCCGGTCAGGCCACTGCTTCCCCCTCAGCGCCAGATCGTCGGTCAGAGGACCGCGGTTTCCAGGAGAGGCCAGGCTTACAACCTGACAGCTGCAGATACTGAGACGACAGAAGGAGTTGTTGCAGGTATTTTTGCATTTCTTTGTTTTGTTATTTCCCTTGTTTCTTTCATTGCTTTGTTCTGTTCATTCATATTATCTGCGCTGCATTGTTCTTCCTCATTCCTTAATCGTCATTTCTTTTTCCTTGCTTTTTGGCTCTATCTTAGGTGTTATCCTAATTCGTTCTTTTCCTGCTCATGTTCTCTTTGATTCCGGGGCGACTCATTCATTCGTCTCTTCCCGCTTTGTGGATCGACATCAATTGGAGTGCAGCATTATGCCAGAGGCTTGGAGCATTGTCACAGGTGGCGGTGTTGTCGTCTGTTCTCGGAATGCAAACAGAGTTCCGTGGTTATTGGTGGTGCGGATTTCAAGGCTAACCTAATCGTCATTGAGAATTCCCGATTCGACGTCATTCTCGGCATGGATTGGTTTGGGGAGTCCCATGCCTTCATTGATTGCCATGCCAAGAAAGTTGTATTCCAAATCCCAGGTCGCGCAGAGTTTGAGTTCCATACCGGGGAGATGCCCCTTGGCCGAGCTGAGACTGCCGTTGATCAGGAGACTTGTGCAATGGAGTTGCACACAGATTGTGAGGCCGCGACTCTAGTAGTACGGGAATTTCTGGATGTATTTCCAGAGGAGTTTCCTGGGCTACCCCCTGATAGGGATGTGGAGTTCGGTATTGAAGTTCAGCCTAGTACGACGCCGATATCAAAGAGTCCCTATAAGATGGCACCGGTTGAGCTAGCAGAGCTGAAGGTGCAGATCCAGGGTTTGCTAGAATTCTAGATTCCCATGTATATTACCGTGTACCAAATGCCCCCTTAAGTTCACATATTTAAAAACCTCAATAAAAAAATTATTTATCGAAAAAATCTTGATGATAGACATATACTATGAATGTAGCCACCTTGCATCATATTTTTAATTTAAGTTTCTAAAATAAGAGAAGACATCTCTTCCATCATTCAGATTTCCCTCTCAATTTCGATATTTGACTGTAATGATCTTTAAATGGTCACATATTTTAAGATTGGATGTAGTTGAATTCTTTACTTCGTCAACATCTACTCACTGGATTAATTTTATTTTAAAATGTTTTGTGCCTTTTTGGTTGTTGTTGTTGGTTGTGATAAGATAATCGCAATTCTACCTATATCTATTTGATATGTTATTTAAAAATCATCTACATGATATATGCATCGAATGGAAGAGGATAAATATGAATTTTAGAAGAAAACTCTAGGAATAGCGGAAGAGAAAGAGAGAGAGATTAAATTAAAATTTCTAGAAAATTTTATAATCTTTTGGAGCATAATATTTTTTTTAAATTAAAAAATAAAACAAATTAAGTGTTATAATTTCATTTCAGTTTTAACTGTATTTTTTTATTTATAGTTTTTATAGTATTTAAATTTACTTCAAAGTTAATATTCAAAGCAATCTCTAGATAATTATAGGATAATTATAAAAATAAAAAATATAGCATTCACCTAAAATTACTGATAATTATAAAAAACAATCTTGAGATATTGTATTCAAATTTACTTCAAAAGTTAATGTTACGCCCCGCTTCCCAAAAAAATACGGAATATGTGCACGTAACATTGGCCCAGCGAATGATTTTCATTATCCATAAGCTGTTCAGCAATCTTTACAACATCTCACAAAAATAATCAGAGTCGGAAGCAACCACACATGCATAATTGAATCAATATACCAATAGAATTTACTTAAAACAAAATATATTAATCTCAAATAAATCAGATCTGAACAAGTCAAAAATCTTGGGTCATACATCCCAACACAAAGAATCTAAGTAACAGATACATTGTTCAAAATGAGCAACAAAAAAATCAATGAAGATAGCAAAAGCTACAGCCAACTAGAACTTTAGATCACATACTCCATCGGGCAGCTGATCACCAAAATCTGCAATTGATAATTACAGGAGAAGGAATGAGAAAACAAATACCCGTCAATTGCAAGTTACGGGCCACTTATAATGTAGGATAAAAGTACATGGGGAAAACTAACAAATACACTTCAACAGCAGGAATAGACTAGCATGGTATAAGTGTGTCAACAGAAATGTAATATGTAACATGAATCAAGCAAATAGAATCAAGCAATATGATATACAAACAGGTACAGGTAACATATATCAAGTGTCAAGTGAACAGGTAAATATGTAATTAGGTATACAGGTAAAAGTACAGGTAATCATGTAAATAGGCACAAGTACAGGTCTCATGTAACAGGGTAATTAGGTATCAGGTGATCAGGAACAAGTAATCAGAAAAACAAGTAATCAGGAAATCAGGTTATGTCATGTCAAGTCTTGTATCATTACTATTTAGGTAGCACTTCATGCGTCCCAAAAACATAACACATGGTTGCTACAACAAACAATTTTGCTTTAGATTTCGTAGTGGAGTCCATAGGATAGTGTACTTAGGGATCAGGATACAGGAACAGGAACAGGTAGAACCTAGTGGCTCTCTTCCGAGTACACCTTCCTATAGGGAAGCATGCAGTCAGGTATAGGAAACAGGTAGAACCTAGTGGTTCTCTTCGAGTACATCTTCCTATAGGGAAGCATGCAGCCAGGTACAGGTAATAGGATCGTGATCATGTAGTCATGAACACGTAACAGGCAGGCAGGACACAGGTCCTCTTCTCAGTACACGTTTCTATATTTTTCACTACTAGATCTTTCCCTTAACCCCGGCTTGGTCATTTATTATTATAATCAGGCATGCATGTATGTGTCCCAAAACAAAGCAAGGATAACAGGGTATAAACATGTATTAGGTTCAGGGTGCAAGATAAACAAGTACAGGTATAAGATAACACATAACAGGGTAAAACAACTACTTTTCTAATTCAGGATAGCAAGACAGTGCTATACTAAAATAGTGATTCCCGCTACTACAAACATCCAAATCTGGATCCGTCGAAGAATTTGGAAAATAGACTTCCAACCGAATCCAGCAAGTATATATAAGTCATATAGTGTTTCACAAAATCTTAACTGAAAACTGAATCTAAACCAGGAAATGCGTTCAGACAGGAATCAGTAAATTATATTCAAGTACAGGAAAACAGGAAGAAATCATCATAATAAATTCTAGGAAAAATCTGGGGTATTTTCCTATATGTCTAGCATCAAGTTTCATAATTTTCCAGAAAGCAGAAATCAGAAACAACATACGGTAATTCGGAAAATCTGGAACATCAGAAAACAGTAATATCAGAAATGTTCATGTTTAGTCAACCAAAATCAGAAAACATCAAGAAACGGTAGTTCGGAAAATCTGGAGTTCCCAACACTGCTGTACGAAAATAGTAATATCTCGCAAACCGTGAAACGAAATCCAAATCTGGCAAAGGGAGATTAAAATAGACAAATTAATCTAGCTTTCATGTTTCACAAATATTTTTCATACAGTAGAAGGAAATAGGGTGAAAATACGATTCTATACAGAACAGCGAGCTAAATACAGGAAATATAGCTTTTATAAACAAGCAGGAAACGATATATGAAACTCATCAATAAAATTCACAAAAAATTTTGTTAATCCCTAGATAGATATAGAAATAATGACCAAAGTTTCAGATCAGAATAATATGTGTAGCACAAGTATCAAAATAATTTAGTCATCAAAATCATCAAAAAATGAAATCTGGAATTTATCTACACCTCTGTAACAAAACAGTCATATCTCACACATAGGAAAACGAAATTGAGAAAGGTTAGAGGGGTTGGAAAGTAGACGAATTTCTCTACAATTCATGTTTTATACTGAAATTAAGATTCTGAACTTAATATGGTCTAAATTGTTGATCAAGACAGATTATCGGCAAAATACAGAATTTCTTCAAAAACCAAAATCAACATAATTCAAACGAACTTGATCCAAACACAACCAAACATGAAATCGAGTCTACCAAGTGTCCAAACAACACGAAATAGGGTAATTAATATCTTCATAACAAGTCTAACACATGGATCTCAACAAATAGTCAAATTCTCACAAATAGTTCACATACATGATCAAGTCAAGAACGGGCGAAAACCTAGTTTTTCATGTCAAATTTGTGTCGTGAGTCAACTATGGTCAAATAGCACTATAGAGACAAACCCAACAAGAATAACACACAAGAGTTGTCTCTAGAACCCAACTATATTATAGGTGGTATTTTTTACTTGTATCATACAAAAGAACATGAGTACGAGTTACTTGCCTGAGAGACGACGACAGAAACAAAGCAAGAAAAAGAATAATGGGAACGGATTCCCGGAATGAACCATGACGAACGAAACGGAACCCACCAACCACGATGAACACAAGATCTCCAACGAACACACGAACAACTAATGAGAACCACTCCATTCGAAAAAGAATGCGTGCACTCTTGAGCACGAGCACCACACGAAAGCCCAACGGAACACACATGCACACCAAGAGACTAGCGGGGAATGACAACACGGGCGACGATGCTGCCGGTGCGCACTATCGACGGAGCACATCACAGCAATGTGCTGTTGCTGCTGCTATTGAAGTGGCGCGACAACGTGGGCAGGCACATGAGGAGACGGGGACTGGATGGCTGGTTGCTCACGTCGAGAAGACTGGGAATGCCGGGGTACTGTAGCGACACAAGGAGGGAGAGCATGGGGAACGGCGACTGCTTCCTTGTCTGCCGAAAACACAGCAGAGAGGGGGAATAGCACAGCACGCTTGTTGCTGCTGCTGTGCCGAGAGAGCACAGGCAAGGGGGGTGCCTGGTGGGCTGCTGTGGTGGGCACAGGAGGCACCGATGGCCAGGGGAGGCTGGCACAGGTGGCGGTTCGACTGGGTCGCGCTGCAGTCGTCGCGACTGGCCAGAGGAGCGGATGGGTTGTGGTATGGCAGACGGGAAGGGGGTTCTGTGGTTGCGGCGGAGGAACAGGGATGAGCCGGAGGAAGATGGGGTCGGGAGCAGTGGGTTCACTGAGGTGGACGGGGTGAAGGTCGGGGGAGAGAGACATGCAGATGGAGGGGGTAGGGGTGGCTGGAAAGTTTGGAAGATGAACATGCGTAATGATAGATATATATATAGGTGGGGTTTTAGGTTTAGTTGTAAACGGGTAGGTTTAGGTTATATTGGGTTTTAGGTAATATAGGGTTTGGCTGAGTATATAAATGGGTATTTGGGTTAAATGTAATTAGGTAATTGGGTATTAATTGATAAATGAGTTAAAATCCAATAGGGTTGAATAAATGGGTATGGATATTAAATGGGTTTAAAATAGGATATAGGGTTTAAAATCCATTTGAAAATAATTATAAAAATCTTAGATAATTTAGAGTAATTTCAAGCTAATAATAATAATAAAAATAATAATAGCAACATCAATAACAATAATAATAATAGGAATCAAGATCATAGTAAATAGTTACAAATGAAGTTATTGATCGAAAAATAGATTTTAAATGGAAGATCCAATAATACATTTTGACAAAAGAATTTGAAAACCGAAAAAAGAAATAATTTACAAAATTTTTAAATACAGATAATACACAGAAAATACATTTTTGGGGAAACAGGGGTTACAGTTAAAATATTTTTTTAATTTGCTTTCTAGTAACAGCAAGTAAATGAGAGGGGTGAGGAAAGAGAGCGCCTTCCTTCCTTGGGTACCAAGTAAATCATATGCTCAGGTGCTTAGACTTCTGCCACCCTACCTCCATCATTACCCTACCCCTAAGCCCCTTAGTTTCACATGCCCTCCTCATTTTTCCCTCCACCCTCCCTTTATCCCTTCGCCCCCCACTCCAAATCAAACTCTCTCATCCAACCCCAAACCCTATTTTCAGCCAAAACCCACAGCTTTCCCCCCCTAAACCCCACTGCACCACCACCGAAACAACCCCCGTTCCAAAAAGAAGATGGAGCAATGATGCTTCAAGTGCAGCGATGGTGATCACCCTACGGCGGAGTATCGAAAGTTGGTCATTCACTGCTTTACCTGCAGGAAAATCGGGCACAAAGTTCATGGCTACCCAATCTACAACCGTCGTAATGTCTTGGAGGTCGAACTCCCTCACAACGCCGATATCTCGCAGGCCCTTCTGGCACTGTATGCAAGTGCCTTCCCTCCACCTAATCAATCCTTGACGAGTTCCCCTCACGAAGGATCTTGAATGTGTTCAAATTTGTATGGGGAGGCAAGGACGATGGTGGACTCTTAAGCGAGCGGGAGACGAAGTCTACTACGTCCAATTCCCAATGTCTATAGAGGCGGAGCAAGCAATTAGGAGTCTTCAAATTTTCGAGGTTCAATGCTGCCTTTTCCCCTTGGTCGCTCGACTTTGGCACCAAGCTCCGCCCTGAACCTAGATTTATTTGAATCAATCTCTCCCTTCTGCCCTTCCACATGTGGAACCAGGCGTCCCTTGAACATCTCATTAAGCCATTCGTGAAGCTCCTTACGATGAGCAGGGAGATGAAAGAGGCTGAAACCCTAGATCAAGCCCTTGTCCTTATCGAGGTAGAAGACCTGACCTTTATCCCTAAATCCCACACCATCAAGTACACTACCCATTGGAGTCTTGAAAACATGCGCATGAAATCCCGGTCTTTCTCCTTGGCAAACCAATTCCAGTTGATCATGTCCACAGTGGAAAGATACATCTCTTTACTATGGCCAGATCTAGTGGTGAGGGAGGTAGTGGCAGTTTTAGGCATGCAAAAGCCCCTGAACAGGTAAGAGCTGCCGACGCCGGCTTTACAACTCCCCATCCCCAGAATCAAGCGTCGCATGCCAAAGATTCAATATCCCGCGAAATCAGGGAGGGTGAACAAACTACCTTTGACTCCGCTATTGACAGTAACAAACTTGGAAAGTATTTAAATATTCTGGATTTAGCTGATTCTAGTTTGTGAAAGGGAATTTTGTCACATTCTCCAGCTGTCCCTGATATCAGGGAGGGGTCCAATTCAAAAGGGAAATCTGTTGGCATAGATATTCCTACCATAACTCAATCAGAATCCTCAAATAGCAATAAAAAGTCTGATATCAGAGGGCCCATCAAGGATTTGTACAACTCACCAAATTCTATCAATGCGGATTCAAATGAAGAAGTATGACAGATGACCTGGAATAGAAAGTTAGTTACTCTCCCACTATCCCTCTTCCTAAGATCAAACTGGTAGTTGAAGGAGCCCTCAAGGATTCTATCATTGAAGAGCTGGGAAAGGCACAAGCAGAGGAAATGATGGTATCCAAAGATGGATCAAGAAAAGCTCGAGCTGATAGCTTCAACACTCGCTCCTTGATTAGGAGGCCAAAACCGAAGACTTCCTGCACCTCCACTTCCATTCCTCCTGGCTTTGATGTAGGCTCATCCAAGCGCTTGAAGCGCAGTAGGTCCTCAACCAAACTGAAGAGCACTCGTCACTTTATGAAGCATCTCACAACCACTATTAAGAAGATAGTTGTAGGTACCTGCTTTTTTAATGCTTCAGTTACAAATGTGAACTTTAATCCTTTTGATATCTTATCAAATGAGGATATTCTTGAAGTAGATGAGTCAATAGGAGTGGAGGCTAAGGGACCACTCTCGGTGCATGTTCTTAAAGGTTCATAAAAGGTTCACACTGATCAACTAAGACATTCTGCCTAGTCATTTGGCTTTGCACTTTGTTGTCAATCCGATTTTTCTTTTCTTGTGCTTTTTGATCTATTTTTTTCGATGAAGATAACTACTTCGAATGTTAGGGGGTTGGGCAACCCTAATAAATGCTCGCTGATCAAAGAGGGTATCAGAAGCTCTGTTGTTTCGGTTATCTGCTTGCAAGAGACCAAGCTTAAGCAGTCCCAGCCCTGCAAACTCTCATTTCTGGGTGGAAGCATTATCACTAAATCGTTGCAGTTGGATGCCACTGATAGCTGTGGAGGAGTCTTATTGGGTTGGAATGATCTTATTCTTGATTGCACTTTCTCTGCTATTGATATCTTCTCTGTCTCTGCTTCCTTCAAGCATCACAGCTCTAATGCAGAATAGTCTATCACCACGGTCTATGCATCTTTCTATCTTGAAGATAGAAATTTATGATTTGATGACATCAAGCAGAGAAGAATCGGCCTTAAAGATGCATGGGTTCTTTGTGGAGATTTTAATGTCACTACATTTGATGTAGAGCGCTCTAATGGACGCGGCTCCCAAAGAGATATGAGATATTTTAGAGAATTCATCCATGACCTTGATCTTATTTATCTACCCCTCTCAAGCAGAAAATACACTTGGTCTAATCTTAGAATCACCCCTTCTATGGCTAGACTTGACAGATTTTTTATCTCTACTGCATGGGAGACCTCTCATCCACACTGTATTCAACACTCTCTTCCCAGAATATCGTCAGACCATTGCCCCCTTATCATCGAAACTCAAGCAATCTCCCCTCCTATCCATTATTTCAAGTTTTAAACAGTTTGTCTTCAGCATGTATCTTTCATTCCTGCAGTTAAAGATTGGTGGCAACTTTTTTCTTGTAATGGCACTGTAACACCCCAAGCCCGGCTCAGCTACGCACGCATTTATGCGTGCACGCACACGCGAAAAACAATTTCTAACAATGGCCCACCAAAGGCATGCCTCACAAAAGATGTCATGGCTTGTAGGTACCATAAGATCATTGGCAATATTATTTATACACTCATTTACACACATATTTCTCCGATATGGGATATTTCTCATACACTCACTCATTCACACTTACATCCTCACTTGTTCTCACCTACAGGACATCATGCAACCTGGGCCCTGGGCCCAAATCAAACGGCCACCACATTTCCATGGCCATATATATATATATATATATATATATATATATATATATATATATATATAGAGTCCCCTTCGGTTGCACACTACTTTTGGTGAGCACTCCGTGAGCACTCACGAACTAGAGACCCTATGAAAAATCCGAACCGCTCATATTGTTCTATATGCCTTAGATAGCCTAACAATAAAAAATCAAGTAATTTGAAGTTCATTTGCCCATCCATCAGGTTGTTACAATTTTCCGCCGTACAATTTTGTGATGATGTAAATCATGGGCAAATGAACTTCAAATTACTTGATTTTTTATTGTTAGGCTATCTAAGGCATATAGAACAATATGAGCGGTTCGGATTTTTCATAGGGTCTCTAGTTCGTGAGTGCTCACCAAAGTAGTGTGCAACCGAAGATTTCTCTCTCTCTCTCTCTCTCTCTCTCTCTCTCTCTCTATATATATATATATATATATATATATATATATATATATCCATAATGAGGCCTAACTCACAAGTACAACAACCTCTTGGCCATATATGTAACCCCCATTTCTGCAAATACGTATTTTCATGAGTATTTTTCTGTATTTGGATATTTATAACTTCGTTATTTGTTAAATTCATTTTGAATTTTATGTTAAGCATTTTTCTAAACATTAGTTATAATTATTTCGAATGAACTTTGTTTCCATTTCTACTTGATCAACTATTCACATTTTAACCCTCAAAGATATTGTTACTGTTTCGACTATTTCAACAAATTACTATTTTTATATAATGATATTGCTCTGATAATTTCTATTGTTGTTGTTAGTATTATTTATTGTTAGTACTATTGTTATTATTATTTTTACTATTGTTATTGCCACTATTATATTGATAGTATTTCTATTCTTATTGTTATTATGATTATTTATTATTATTATTGATTATTAAAACGAATCAATTCTTATTTAATAGTTGTGTTTTTAATTGTTTCAAATAATTTATGTAATGTGATACAAATTGTATTTTTATTATAAACCATATTTTATTAGATATTCTATTCTTTTGTGCTTGGGTTTATATTGATCAATTATGTTCATATACAATCTATTTTTTTTTTATTTGTTGGGTCTAATACCCAATTACCCATAGCCAAATATCTCATTTTCCCTATAAATACTAATCTCTATTTAATAAACCCTAACCCTAATGAATTCCCTAACATTCAACCGCCTAATGTTCATCCTCCCGCTTTCTCTCCCCCTTCTCTGTTTCATCCTCAACCCTTTACCCTGTCTCGTCTCCCCTGTTTTCGAGCGAAACAGAGCTCGCTCGTCGCGCTGCCCTGGTCAACCTCTCACCACAGAGATATGAGATATTTTAGAGAATTCATCCATGACCTTGATCTTATTTATCTACCCCTCTCAAGCAGAAAATACACTTAGAATCACCCCTTCTATGGCTAGACTTGACAGATTTTTTATCTCTACTGCATGGGAGACCTCTCATCCACACTGTATTCAACACTCTCTTCCCAGAATATCGTCAGACCATTGCCCCCTTATCCTCAAAACTCAAGCAATCTCCCCTCCTATCCATTATTTCAAGTTTTAAACAGTTTGTCTTCAGCATGTATCTTTCATTCCTGCAGTTAAAGATTGGTGGCAACTTTTTTCTTGTAATGGCACTGTAACACCCCAAGCCCGGCTCAGCTACGCACGCATTTATGCGTGCACGCACACGCGAAAAACAATTTCTAACAATGGCCCACCAAAGGCATGCCTCACAAAAGATGTCATGGCTTGTAGGTACCATAAGATCATTGGCAATATTATTTATACACTCATTTACACACATATTTCTCCGATATGGGATATTTCTCATACACTCACTCATTCACACTTACATCCTCACTTGTTCTCACCTACAGGACATCATGCAACCTGGGCCCTGGGCCCAAATCAAACGGCCACCACATTTCCAAGGCCATATATATATATATATATATATATATATATATATATATATAGAGTCCCCTTCGGTTGCACACTACTTTTGGTGAGCACTCCGTGAGCACTCACGAACTAGAGACCCTATGAAAAATCTGAACCGCTCATATTGTTCTATATGCCTTAGATAGCCTAACAATAAAAAATCAAGTAATTTGAAGTTCATTTGCCCATCCATCAGGTTGTTACAATTTTCTGCCGTACAATTTTGTGATGATGTAAATCATGGGCAAATGAACTTCAAATTACTTGATTTTTTATTGTTAGGCTATCTAAGGCATATAGAACAATATGAGCGGTTCGGATTTTTCATAGGGTCTCTAGTTCGTGAGTGCTCACCAAAGTAGTGTGCAACCGAAGATTTCTCTCTCTCTCTCTCTCTCTCTCTCTATATATATATATATATATATATTCATAATGAGGCCTAACTCACAAGTACAACAACCTCTTGGCCATATATGTAACCCCCATTTCTGCAAATAC
Source organism: Hemerocallis citrina (assembly GCA_017893485.1). Taxonomy (NCBI): domain Eukaryota; kingdom Viridiplantae; phylum Streptophyta; class Magnoliopsida; order Asparagales; family Asphodelaceae; genus Hemerocallis; species Hemerocallis citrina. The sequence goes on along the minus strand of CM030361.1, from coordinate 216,368,690 downwards.
GTATTTTCATGAGTATTTTTCTGTATTTGGATATTTATAACTTCGTTATTTGTTAAATTCATTTTGAATTTTATGTTAAGCATTTTTCTAAACATTAGTTATAATTATTTCGAATGAACTTTGTTTCCATTTCTACTTGATCAACTATTCACATTTTAACCCTCAAAGATATTGTTACTGTTTCGACTATTTCAACAAATTACTATTTTTATATAATGATATTGCTCTGATAATTTCTATTGTTGTTGTTAGTATTATTTATTGTTAGTACTATTGTTATTATTATTTTTACTATTGTTATTGCCACTATTATATTGATAGTATTTCTATTCTTATTGTTATTATGATTATTTATTATTATTATTGATTATTAAAATGAATCAATTCTTGTTTAATAGTTGTGTTTTTAATTGTTTCAAATAATTTATGTAATGTGATACAAATTGTATTTTTATTATAAACCATATTTTATTAGATATTCTATTCTTTTGTGCTTGGGTTTATATTGATCAATTATGTTCATATACAATCTATTTTTTTTTTATTTGTTGGGTCTAATACCCAATTACCCATAGCCAAATATCTCATTTTCCCTATAAATACTAATCTCTATTTAATAAACCCTAACCCTAATGAATTCCCTTACCTTCAACCGCCTAATGTTCATCCTCCCGCTTTCTCTCCCCCTTCTCTGTTTCATCCTCAACCCTTTACCCTGTCTCGTCTCCCCTGTTTTCGAGCGAAACAGAGCTCGCTCGTCGCGCTGCCGTGGTCAACCTCTCACCCCCTCGTCTACATCTCCTCGTCGCTCCTCTTATCCCCATCCCCGCCTTCTCATCCCCATCATCTTCGCCTCCCGCTTGAATACAATGCCGTTGAACCCATCACCTGTGCCTCCCTCCGTGCCGTCGATCCCTTGTCTTCATCTCTCTGATCACCCCCGCAACCACCGAAGATCCCTGGCATTATCGTTGTCGTCCAGAGGCCGAACACCCCCCATTGTTCGCTCCTCCATTTCTGTGAGAGAACAGAGTTGCCTCGCTGTCGAAGCTTGGTCATTGCGTCGCTTTCCGACCACAGCGTCACCGTCGTCCGCCGTCGCCGCCCATGCCGTGGTCGCCGCTGCCGTCGGTTCACATCGCACCACCGCCAGACGTCGTCGTCCCCTCTCCCGCTCCCTCTCCTTCTCTCTCTGTCGAAGTGGGGAAGAAGAGTAGCCAGTGGCTGTTTTTGGTGTGTCGCTGTTGTGTGGGTTGGGATCCGATATTTGCCGTTTGCCGTTTGTTGGATCCAGTGTGCTTGCTATTTTGAGTGTGGGGTTGCTGTTTGTTGTTTTGCTTATGTCTCACCCGTGTTTTGGATCTTCGTCCGGGATTCTCATCACATTATTCTATTTATTCGAATTAACCGTCTAACAGGCAAGTCTCTTCTTGATCTAGTATTTTATTTTGTTCAAGATTCCATTGATCTCTTCAAGTAGATCCCGTCCTTTTTCTGATCATGCTGTTATTTGACAATTCCGTTAAGTTTATCGAGGATTTACACGAGCTAACCCGACATACTCTTAATATCATGCCGCTTTCTTTGGTCTAAAACCTAGTCCTTATTGTTTCATGCATATGGACACTTACATAAAAATAACTAGATCCATATTGTAGACTTGTTTGATGTATTAGACATGTTTGATTGATTTGATTGATGAACTGATTACCATGCCTGTGAAATTACATATAAGAAACTGAAATTATGCATGTTAAACATTTATTGATACTTTGATTATTAATTTGCATAAAATATATGATTTTATGATTTAATTATTGCCTATCCATATCAAAATATATTCTGAACTGCTAATTGTTTCTTTTTGAATCAGATTTTTGACCATGTGGATGTTATATTTTGAAATAACATTCTGAACATAAAATTTAGCCTCAGATGTCTAGTTTACTACCCTTTTTGCGGATCTGAATTCCGATGTGTAATATGTTAGATATCATTATTTTAGTACATCTAGGTTAGAATTTTCAGATTCACAAATACATGCGTATCTTGCTGTTCTATAATTTATTTGACCATGTTAATAGTAAAATAAAAATCTGAAATAAATCTAGCTGAAACTAGACATATGTAGGATTGACCCTGAATTTTTATAGATTTATTTGACCAGTTTTCTGACCTGAAACAAATAGGTGAACACAATTTACAACATGCTGATTGAACATAAAATCTGAATAGAATAGAGTTTCCACCCTAGTTACTGTATCTTTTATATGTCTTATATATATTTTCTGGAATCGTGTGGAAGTCTTCTTTCTAGAACTTCTGACGGATCCAAATTTGCTTTTCTATAGTAGCAGTAATCCATGTTTTATTACAGCAAGGTCATATTGTCCTGATTATGAGATGTGAGTTTAAATGACTTGTTTGCTTCATGATTTGTCTGTAACGAATAGAACTAGTAACACTTAGTATCATACAACATTGAAACCTTCTTGCATACTCACATAGGATGAAAAAGAACTATTAAAAAGCCGAGGTATTATAGGTAGACTTGGTATTGAACGATCGGAAACTGTACTCAGTAAGGCCTTATTGTTATATTGTATTGATTGGAAGGAGGAGAAATATTGATTGGAAGGAGGAGAAATATTTATTGAAAGAAGAAGTATTGATTGCAAATTATTGATTGTTAATTATTAATTGTAAAACTGTCGTTATCGACGCCGAGTACATGATCTGTGATTCAACATCAGTCTAAAATGTTCATTATGTGTTTGCGCCGAACCTGTAGTATAGAATGCGGTAGTACGTGCATTAGATAGGCTAATAAAATGATTAATAACCAGCATGCTTGATTCTGTATTGAACTCGACTTGACATCACTCATTACATGGGTGATTAATTGTAAACCTTTGATATTGTTGCCTGTCTTTGCTTTGTTCTTTGACTTTGATCCTGTCCCTTTTCTTTGATGGTCATGCTTCCTTTATTCTCTGTTTTTCTCTACTTACCACGACTTGCTCTAAGGACACTCTTTTCTCTTATTAGATCAAAAGTTTACAGGTACCGAAGGAGCAATACCAGAATAAATTGGTGAGCAAACTCTCAGAAGAATGGAGCTAGACAATTAGACTGCTTTAGCTATCTCTTGTTATTTGCTTATTGTATTGCTTTTATCATACTTTGTATTCTTGGGCTTTTATGACCCGAAGTTTGTTTTTATTCCAGATATTGGATTATTATTTGGTGAATTTATTTCATGATTATTTTGGAGTTTATTCATGGTTTATGTGGTTACATTTCTCGTGCATGGTTGTACTCTCTTGTATATTGTTGAGTTAATCTGTTACAGCTTATGGATGATGTATAATCATTCGCTGGCTCGTATTCCCATATTTTGAGAAGCGAGGCATGACAATATATGGTATATATACATATATACATACTCTATCTAAATAGGGGGTATTACATACACCCCATCTTGAGATGTTAGTGTCCTTGCTAAGCTTGGGACATGCAATCAAGCATAGGATCATCTTTCTAACCGATGTGGAGTGGAGTACCCTGATTTTGGTAATGTAGATCGTTGGTCTCTTTACCAGTGTACATCTCTAGCTCCATCTCAGGCATACATCTTGCACACTATCGGTGTCGAAAGTCGGCTCTGATACCATTTGTAACGCCACGAGCCCGGCTCAGCTGCGCACGTGCCTACGCGTGCGCGCACATGTGAAAAAAGTCTGAACAACGGCCTACTACAGGCCTGCCTCAAAAAATGTGTCATGGCTTGTAGGTACCTCAAGATCTTTGGAAATATTATATATACACTCATTTCCTCACATATTTCTATGATATGGGATATTTCTCATACACTCAATCATACACTCACTCATTCACACTTACATCCTTAGTTGTTCTCATGTGCATGAACTCATGCAACTTGGGCCTAAATCAAACAGCCACCACATTTTCCATGGCCCATATATATATATATATATATATATATATATATATATATATATATATATATATATATAGGGAAAAAGGGGTATGAGCAACATGCTCATTTAGTAAATAAGTAATTGATGATGTGGCATACATGTGATTGGAAAAGCCTTAAAAGGGTTAGTTGTCCAATGTATCACATGCATACCACATAATCACTTGCTCATTTACTAAATGAGAAAGTTGCTCATATCCCTTTTACCCATATATATATATATCTGTGTGTGTGTGTGTGTGTGTGTGTGTGTGTGTGTGTGCGTATATAAGGCCCAACTCACAAGCATACAACAACCTCTTGTCCCATATATATAAGAGTATGTATATATATACATATATACATACTCTCTAAATACGGGGTATTACAGACACGACTGTTGAAATTTTTGCAAATAAACTTCATCTTCTCAAGAGAAGAATTCAAAGGTGGCGAAATGAGACTTTTGGTCACCTCCCTGCCAAGAAGAAACAACTATAAGAAAAGTTGCTAAGTCTAGAGATATAAGCAGAATAGAACCCCCCCTCCCCCCCCCCCTACACACACACACCACTGATGAATCCCTCAAACAACACAGTTAGAATATCAAAACCTCCTTAAAGCAGAGGCAGTGTACTTGGAAGCAAAGATCAAGCTGCAATGGATAAAGGCGTGAGATGGAAATTCAAAAATTTTCCACTCAATTGCAAACGGTAGGAGAATGAGGAACTTTACTGATTCACTATTATTTTATAGGAACCTTTCTACCTCACCTCAAGTTATTCGATCAAGTTTTGAAAATCAGTTTCAAAAGATCTGTGGCACCAGCTCCCAATCAGATTTTAACATTGACTGGAGTTCCCTTTATCCCTAGCAGGATGTTAACTTGGACCACTTTTACTCCCCATTCTTGCTAGAAGAGGTGTGCAAAGCTATTTTTGACATGAGTAGTGATAAAGCCCTGGGACGGGATGGTTTTTCAATGAGCTTCTACCATAGGTTCTGGGATACTATAGTAGACGATCTTTTTGAAATGCTTCTACCCGTCCAAAGAGGGGATAGTTATTTAGGCTGACTCAACTACTCCAACATCATACTCATCCCTAAATGTGTGGGAGCAAATGTTGTCTCTGAATATTCGCCTATTAGCCTCTTAAACTACTTTTTCAAGATTTTCACCAAGATCCTTGCCAACAGGCTCGGCCCAATCTTTGATTCACTTGTTTCATCCCAAAGTGCTTTCCTCAAGGGTAAGTCGAATGTAGATTGCTTCTTAGTGGCACATGAAGCTATTAACCTCTACAGTAATTGGCAATCAGATACATTCTTGTTCAAGATTGATTTCACAAAGGCATTTGATATAGTTAGCTGGGATTTTTTTGATCAGATGTTGGTTGCCAAAGGATTTGGACCAGTATGGTGCCGATGGATGCACATGACCCTTAGAAAGGAGAAATCATCAGTGCTTATAAATGTAGTGTGGGGAAAGATCATTAACTCCAAGCAAGGTCTCAAGCAAGGTGACCCTCTCTCGACAAGGCTCTTTATATTAGCTGTGGATGTTCTTTCCCAGATGCTATTTTGTGGTCAATGAAATGGTTCCATCTATCCACTCCCCCTCAGGTGATCCCTATCCAATCTGGCGTTGGTCCAATTTGCCGATGATACCCTCATATTCTGTAAAGGAGATTAACAAGAAGTCTTCAATCTTAAAGTTGTACTCCACAATTTCGCAAATGTATATGGTTTGGGTAAAAACATCAACAAGTCTTATATAATTTATTTGGGTAGGTCTCAGGCAAAGATCCATGCTTTCTCAAGCATTCATGGCTGCAAGCAAGCAAGAGAGTCTCCCCATTAGCTATCTTGAACTACCGTTGACTAGAGGTAAGCTTAGCAAAAAAGATTGGCAGCCACTTATCCTCAAGATTTAAAGAAGAATCTCGGTGTGGAAAGGCAAAATACTTTCCAAAGGAGGGAGGCTTGTTCTTATAAATTCAGTGCACAATTCCTTGCCAGCTTACTTTGCCTCCTTGTTTAAGCTTCTACTTTGGGTGATTAGATGAATTGATCAAAGTAGAAGCAGATTTTTATGGAGTGGGACGGAAACAGATGCACGAGGGTCAACATGTATGTAATGGAAGAAGATATGCCAACCTAAGTAGCAAGGAGGACTTGGGATTCTTGATTTAAAGGTCTTTAACGAGGCTCTTCTCCTCAAATGGAGGTGGAAGATTGTCTCATCTGACTCTCTTGTAAGTACCCTTAGATCCTTATACTACAGTGCTAGTACACATAGCTTTGGGTGCCCTGCTCAAGCCTCAAATTTCGGGATGGGGGTCTTTCAACTCAAAGACCAGTTCATGCAAAATATTAATTGGAAGCTTGGAAATGGCGAACTGATCATATTCTGGAAATCTAGATGGATTGATGGTACAATATTTCCTCTCTATGCCCTGCTCTAGCAGCTACTGCATGGAACCTCGAAGCAACTATCTTATCCCAAGGAGAATGTATCAACAATAATTGGCATTGGAGGCCACGTCTTCACTGCATCTCTAACTCTATTCTTAGAGAAGAAAGAGAGAGACTGTTGGAGCTCATAGATGACAGTCATCCATCAGATTCAAAAGACAAACCTTCATGGAGGCATAATGCAACAAGTGTGTTCACAGTCAAGTCAGCCTACAATCTCTTTATCTACTCCGGTCTCATATCCTCATTCTAGGAAGCAGCTTGGGCGTCAATAGCACCACTGGAATGTAAAGCCTTCATCTGGTAGATGAGTTGGGAGAAGATTAACTCCAATTCTTTTCTTTGTTCTAAGGGCTGGTTAAGAGACCCGACATGCACAACTTGGGTATGTCTGGCTGAAACAACCTTTCATATTTTCATTGAATGCCCCATCGCCACAACCGCCTAGAATTTTTCACCACCCTTTTCCACATACACATAATACCTCTGAACATACACGTATGCTTCTCATCATGGTGTTTTGGCTCATACTCGCACAGACACGCATGACATCTTCTCACAATTTCTAATTGTTGGAGTATCTTGCTAGCTAGAAATGATCACATTTTTTCTCCAAAACTAGTTTCGACAGATTCAGTTATTTCTAATGCAATATTTTGGTTTCGTTCTGAGCTAGATGGATGTAACAGTGACAAGAAGAAGGAGAAGCTTATGCAGGGGGTGGAGAATGCAGGAGCTAAGGAAGTCCAGTTCAAGGTAGATATTCATGGTACCGATCGTGCAGTCAGTGAGGAAGATAGTAACTTAAGATGATTTTACTGGCTCTATGATGGTGAATGGTTATGCTTTTGTTTCTCTTTTTGATTCTGGGGCTATTGTTTTGAGTCCTTTCCTTTTCCTACACAGTTTGTATTCAGGGATGTTTATTAGGGTTGAGCGATCCTTCGGCTAGTTTATTTGCTATTATAATCTTATTGGGGCCAAGCACCGAGGGTTAAGGCAAGTTGAGGTGTACGACAGACGTCCACTGCCCTCTCTTCGACTTAATTCAAGGTGCGAAAGCCACCAATATGATTATATTTTTTAGCCATATCAGATCGAGCTCAATCATTTGTGTATATGTACTATGGTTTAGTTTATATATATATATATATATATATATATATATATATATATATATATATATATAGAGAGAGAGAGAGAGAGAGAGAGAGAGAGAGAGAGAGAGAGTTAGTCTATTATGAGGTGGTGAGCTGAGGTCCTTATCGTGAGTTGAAGATCTTAGCCGTTGGATCGCGATCCGATGGCTGAGATCTATTCCGCCAAATGAAACAGATCTGTCTAAGTGTTGAGGGCAATTTCGGTTCAATTCTTCCCCTTCTTCTCTCATGCTAACTCCTATCCCTCACGCTCAATCCCCAATGCCCTCGAACTCACCTAAACTCCCTCCTCTCTCCCCAACCCTCGAATCCACCCCTTCCCACTTCCAGCTTCCAAACCCTAACACCCCCCAACCATAGCTTCCTCCATTTCCTCCTTTTCCATCCCAAATGCTATTTTCCCCCAAAACCAAACCCTAGCTCCTCTTCGACTCTCGACACCCTCAAACTCACCTGAACTCCCCCCTCTCTCCCCGACCCTCGAATCCACCCCCTCCCGGTTCCAGTTTCCAAACCCTAAAAACCCCCAACCCTGCCTTCCTCCATATCCTCCATCTGCACCCCAATGAAGCTCGAAAAGGTTCCTCGGCAACCCAGGTTGACGGTGACCTCGAATTCTAAGTGACTGCAGTTATACTAAAAAATGTCGATGCCCCTCTACATCTCGAAACCATATCCCCCGATTTGGGTTCTTCATTACCAACTTGCCATTTCAGGCTCGGATTTGGGTTCTTCATCTCCAAACTGCTATTTCCTACAATATTTTGAAGGGAAGTGTTTGATACTCATACATGCTTTTAAGATTTATGTTCAATTTCTTGCATTTTCTTTTGGTTGTGTGTGTAGGCAATGATGAGTCACACTGTGATATAAGTTGGTTATTTATTATTTTGAAGCATATTTGGTTGTGTGCCATGAGAATTATTTGTTGAATAGAATTCGGGAATAAGCATAAGAGAAGAAAGGGAAGAAATGAATGAGTGTTGTGAAATCCCCAAAAAGCCCTCAACACTTAGACAGATCTCATCAATTTGGGGATTTTTTCATATTGGTGAATATTTTTTCAATTCCTAATATGATAAATTTATCTTGAAAATGAAGCTTGACTAGATGGAATGCATTTAAACTGCAACCCTAGTCGTGTTTAGCTTACATTTAAGTGATCTGGGCACAGCCCAATTCATCTGATATTTAGGCAGTGATGTCAATCACCGATTGAACGTATCACTATATTTTTGTGATGGTTGGATACTTATGAATTAGTATTTGTTTTTGACTGAATGCATATATTGACTGAGATCTGTCTTAGTGTTGGAGGGCATTTTCACTAAAGCTAGATGTTTGACGTTCGGGTGGGAGATGGAGGAAATGGAGCAAGGTACGGTTGGGGGTGTTAGGGTTAGGAAGCTGAGAATGGGAGGGGGTGGATTCGAGGGTTAGGGAGAGGGGGGAGTTCAGGTGAGTTCGAGGGCGTTGAGAGTTGGAGAGGAGCTAGGGTTTGGTTTTGGGGGCGAACAACGTTCGGGATTGAGCGTGAGAGATGAAGGAGAAGAAATGAACGATTGTTTTGAAATTCCCAAAAGCCCCAACACTTAGACAGATCTGAGCAATTATCGCGGAATAGATCTCAGCCATCGGATCGTGATCCAACGACTGAGATCTTTAGCTCATGATATTTGGGCGCTCAGCTCACCATCTCATAATAGACTAACTCTATGTGAGTATATATATATATATATATGCGTAGTGATGTTAATCACTGATATTTGGGTAGTGATGTCAATAACCGATTGAACATATCACTATATTTTTGTGATGGTTGGATACTTATGAATTAGTATTTATTTTTCACTGAATGCATATATTGACAGAGATCTGTCTTAGTGTTGGAGGGCATTTTCACTATAGCCAGATGGGGGCATTGTAAGATATATGTACATTGTGTACATTGTGTAAATTTTAAACAGAGCTCAAATAGCATGGAAACAACATAAATATAGCTTTGTTTATGTTGTTTATGAGCATTCTAAGTTGTGTTTTTGTTGGTTCTCTGCGTTTTCAACTCTAAAGTAATATATTATGATTAATCTTTTTTATGACATGATGAGAATAGCTCCTTATCGTGGGAAAGAGCTTCTTCTCACACCACTTTCATGATTTTTGAGTGTCAGCTTAAAGATGATTAGCTCTTTTATTTATTTATTTTGACGAGGGGAGAGGGGGGATTGTTGGAACTGGTTGGCATGGCATAATAATGCATCCCTAGCAATTTATCTTATGCTTGATTTGAACAAACAATGAAATAAAACTGTATTCTGAGCTTACGACACTTTTATTTAATTATTAATGAGTTAGTAATGCAATGTGTAGTAGTCTTTCAGTTAGTTATTTCGATTCATGGATAACTTTGTATAATTTTTAGTACATATAAGTAGCAGTTGCAATAGAAGGAAGAGCACAGGTAATTTGTGGATAACTTCGATACTATGCAAGTTTGTGAATGAACATGGATAACTTCGATACTATGCGAGTCTGTGGATTTTGTAGGTAAGTGTCTTACATGATTTAAAAAAAAAAATTTCCCATATCTTTAATTATTGTTCTTTAATTTCAAATAGCACATTTGTTAAAGTAATTGTTATATCTTGACTGTTTGCAGGCAAACTGATGATGGACATAAAAGAGATGCGTGATTTTGTGTTCAGGAAGTATCAATGCTTTCAAATATTTCTTCTTGCTGTCTTTTATTTTGTGTTGTTATAGGCAATGATGACAAGCACAATTCTACAAGCACTACTTTCAGTTTGTCTCCCCCCTCCCCCCCTAATTTTACAAGCACTATTGATTTATCTTGGTCGACTTGTATCATGTATCTGAAGCAGGCATGATTCTGAAGCATTTTCATATATCTTGGCTGATTCATTATTATTTTAAACAGCGCATAAACATCTTACAATCAGTCAAGATACAATCACCCAAAACGTGTCTGAATCAGCCAAGATATAATCAGCAAAAATGCTTCAATCAGCCATGATTATTTTTCATGCTCAATTTATGTTGTTTCATGGCAGATTTGGCCCAGAATAATTTTTGTTTCTGAGCATTCCAAGTTGGCATTTTATTGTTGGGGGGGGGGGGGGGGGGCACGGTTGGAACTAGTAGGCATGACATGGAAATGCAACCCTAGGCCAAAAATGTTGCTTGATTTACAGTACATTTTCAAATAGAAGTGTGTTCTGAGCCTACGATTACTTCTAATAATGTTTTTCTTGATTATTACGACTTGGTAGTTAGTAGTAATATTTTTGTTCATCAATGCAAGTTTAACATTTTGCTTTTAACGTTTTTCAAGGGAACCATTAGCATCTCAAGCATGTTCTCGTTGGCTAATTCGGTAATATTGTATCTAGACTGAATTGTATCTAGGATGATTGTAATCATGAATGATTGTATATTGGCTGAACCTTATATTGGCTAAATTGTATCTTGGCTGATTGTAATTTTGGTTGATTCTAATCTTGGCTGGTTGTATATTGGCTGATTGGAATTTTTGCTGATTGTATTTTGGCTGAATTGTATATTGGCTGAATTATATGTTTGCAATATTGTATCTTTGCTGATTGTATCTTGGCTAAATTGTATCTTGTCTGAATTGTATTTTGCCTGAATTATATATTTGCTGCATTGTATCTTTGCTGATTATATCTTAGGTGAATTGTATCTTGGCCGAATTGTATCCTGACTGATTGTATCTTGGCTGAATTGTATCTTGTCTGAATTGTATCTTGGATGATTATATCTTGCGTGAATTGTATCTTGGCTGATTGTACCTTGGGTGAATTGTATCTTGGCCGAATTGTATCATGGCCGATTGTATGTTGGCTAAATTGTATCTTGCCGAATTGTATCTTGGCTGATTTGTATTTTGGCTAATTTTCTCTTGGCTGAACTGTATCCTGGTTGATTGTATCTAGGCTGATTGTATTTTGGCCGAAATGTATCTTGGCTGATTGTAATCATGGCTGATTATATTTCGGCTAAATTGTATCCTGGCAGAATTGTATCTTGGCTGATTGTAATTTTTGCTGATTGTGATATTGGCTAATTGTAATCTTGGCTCATTGTATATTGGTCTGATTGTAAACTTGGCTGATTGTATATTGGCTGAATTGTAACTTGGCTGAATTGTATTTTGGATAATTTTCTCTTGGCTAAATTGTATTCTGACTGATTGTTTCTTGGCCGATTGAAGCAGGTTCTTGTTGTATTTTGCCTGATTAAGCTTATATGTATGTTCTTTTTTAATTTTTCTCAGAAGAATGATGTTGTGTCTTCACTAAATCAACTCATTTTTTTGTTGTGTATGAGAATTTATGTAGTTGACGAGTTGTTTGAACTGTTTTTTATGAGAGGAGCTACATTTTTCTTCTCCACAAAAAATCTACGTATTACAAATTGTTACCGCTGAAATCGGTGTGGGGGTAAACAGATAGATTTGTGAATTCTTGGGATGTTGAATAGTCAAACCTGAAACCTTTCCACTGGAGTTTGACCGTGATCTCTCGCCGTTGACTTGCAAAAAGTGTGAAATGTCGGGGTTGATCCTGGTAATGCACCTTCCGACGCTCAAGTCAGTAATCAAAAAGATTATGAATGAGCTTTGGTTGGCAAAAGATTGATTACCTGTTAACAGTGGGGCATGGGGGGTATTTATAGCCGCCTTAGGGACCAGTTTCAGGATAAATCCCTACTTCCCAGTGGATGGATACAAGGAATCAGGGCCGTTGATTAAGTATAATCATAAACCCTAATTCTATCCAGCTGGATCGGGTTTCATGCGGGTTGGAACCTTCACCCAGTTGAGATGGACCCGTTCGTGGGTTATTGGGCCTTTGGAAAAAAGACCCGGTACCCATTTCAGACCCGTTCATAGGTGAAATTACCATTTTACCCCCGAGCTTTAAGATTCGTGCCCGATTTGGACAGTTCCGATTTAACTCTATTTTTAGCCAAATTACGAGCCCCCCCCACTCCCGAAGACTGAGTTTGATCAGCTTTTGAGGAGTAGTTTTACTGTTTTAATGGCTTGCGGAGTTGTACCGGAGTCTAAGGAGTGTCGAATCTTTATGCGGGGCATTATGGTGATTTTCGGAGTTGGTCGCATGCTCAAGGTTGTTGTTGAGTGATCCTGGACTTTTGGTGATTTTTCTTAATTTTCATTTATTTTTTGGACTATTTATTTAATTTCGCGAAGTGGTGATTTATTGTTCGGGGACCTTAATTAATTATTCCAAACAATAATTATTTACATGGGGGCTCAAAAATATTTCCCCAAATTTATAATTATTTTTTAGAATTTTTAATTAATTTTGCTAAATTTTTAATCATTTTTCGCAATTTTTGAATAATTAATTCGAATTTAATAATTAAAAATTAAATTTTAATTCGATTTATAATGTGGCAAGATCTAGGCCTTCCATCAGCAAGTGGCGCGAATTCCTGAGAGATCGGATGGACGGAGTGGCTCGGCGGCGCTTTTCTCCATTTGCGGAGGTCGATGCCCCGGTTGCTCGGCTAGATCTCCTCGGTAGCTCAGCGTGGCATGAGCTGCTGATCTACGTGGCTGAATCTGGACCGTTCATCAGCTGAGTGTGCGAATATCAGAGTGATCGGATGGTCGGAGTGGCTCGGCGGCACTTTTCTCCGCTTACGGAGGTCGGTGCCCCGATAGCTCGGCCAGATCTCCTCGGTAGCTTGGTGTGGCATGAGTTACCGAGCTACGTGACTGAATCTAGAGCGTCCATCATGGCGCAAATCATGAGGATAGGGGCTCAGATCACGAGAAAATGCTATCTTGTCATTTTGTGGGTGCGGTGTGATCTGAGCCGCTCATCATGTTCTGGCGCGACTTTTGAAACGATCTGACGTTTAAGGTAGTTCGGCAGACATTTTTCTTCAAATGTGAGGGTCGGTGCATCGGTAGCTTGGCCATAGCTGCTCGGTAGTTCGGTAGCTGGGCCTTAGCTCCTTGGTAGCTCGGCAGTTTGGCCTTAGCTCTCGGAGTAGCTCGGTGGATCGGCTATAGCTACTCGGTAGCTCAGCAGCTTGGCCTTAGCTTCTTGGTAGCTCGGCAGATTGCCTCAGTGGCTCGGCAGCTCGAGACGAGCCGCTGGGCCGCGTGGCTGGATCTGGAGTGTCCATCATGGCACGGATCTCGAGGTTAGGGGTTCAGATCACGAGAAAACGTTATCTTGTCATTTTGTGGGCATGGCGTGATCTGAGTCGCTCATCATGTTTCGACACGAATTTTGAGACAATCTGACGGTAGGAGTTGCTCAGGCAGCATTTTTTCTCCAAATGTGGAGGTCGGTGCCCCGGTAGCTCGGTTGAGTGCCTCAGTGGCTCGGCAGCTCGGGACGAGCCGTTGGGCCGCGTGGCTGGGTCTGGAGCGTCCATCATGGCACGGATCTCGAGGTTAGGGGTTCAGATCACGAAAAAATATTATCTTGTCGTTTTGTGGGCATGGCGTAATCTGAGTCGCTCATTATGTTTCGACATGAATTTCGAGACAATCTGACGGTAGGAGTTGTTCGGCGGCATTTTTCTCCAAATGTGGAGGTCAGTGCCCCGGTAGCTCGGCAGAGTGCCTCGATGGCTCGGCAGCTCGGAACGAGCCGTTGGGCCGCGTGGCTGGATCTGGAGTGTCCATCAGGGCGCAAATCTCGAGGTTAGGGGTTCAGATCACGAGAAAACGTTATCTTGTCGTTTTGTGGCCGTGGTGTGATCTGAGTCGCTCATCATGTTTTGACATGAATTTTGAGACAATCTGACGGTAGGAGTTGTTCGGCGGCATTTTTTCTCCAAATGTGGAGGTCGGTGCCGTAGTAGCTTGGCAGAGTGCCTCGGTGGCTCGGCAGCTTGGGACGAGTCGTTGGGCCGCATGGCTGGATCTGGAGCATCCATCATGGCGCAGATCTCGAGGTTAGGGGTTCAGATCACGAGAAAACGTTATCTTGTCGTTTTGTGGGCGTGGCGTGATCTGAGTCGCTCATAATGTTTCAACACGAATTTTGAGACAATCTGACGATAGGAGTTGCTCTGCGGAATTTTTTCTCCAAATGTGGAGGTCGGTGCCCGGTAGCTCGGTAGAGTGCCTCGGTGGCTCGGCTCATGACGAGCCGTTGAGCTGTGTGGCCAAGGCCGAACCGCCGGCAATCGTTGCTTCTCTTTATTCCATCGTTTAGCCTTCTTTAATGGGCCCCCAAGCATTACAAAAGCCCGACAGTCACCTCTTTGGCTATAAGTTCTCACCCCCTCACTTCTTATCTCATTCTTTCACTTTTAACTTATTAAAACTTACTTTCGATCTCGAGTTGCACTGCTAGTGTCCATTTGAGCTCAAAGGCAGTTGTGCTAGCTGTCGCGAAGGCCAGGCAATTTTCGGCGACGCTTTTTCGACCGTAAACGTCACATCAAGGTCAGTTTATTTAACCTTATATATATATTCTACGAGATGTTACGAGTATCCTCGGGTAGTGAGGCATCTTCCTCGGGGGGTCGGAACGACGAGGAAGGGAGAGAAGTGGTGAACAGACGGAAGGGGAAGGAGATAGTAGGGTCTTCTGCGACCGAGGAGAAGAGGAAGGTAGTGGCTCGGTCGTCGATCGTTGAGACGGTGGTGGAGACCGTGAGGCAGGCGAGCAAGATGGGTCGGATGCCGACCGTGTTGTCCGGCCATGGGGGGATAAGGCAGTACAATGGCGAGCTGCTGACCAAGGCTGTCTACGGTCGCTCGGAAACCTACGAGGAGAATGATCTGAGGGAGATTACCGAGGTGGACGATATCCCCTCGGTTCAAACCGAGCGAGATCTACTTCGGACTCGGAAGGGCTTTGCCATTCCCTCGGAGTACACCCTGATTCTCCCCGGTCCCGGGGTACGAGCGTGCACAGCCTTCACGCCAGATACTTGCGTCTTCGCCTACGATGCTTTGAACGCCGAACTACGTTTTCCCCTGCATCTCTTCGTGACCGAAGTTCTCCGGTGGTATGGGCTGAGCCTTATTCAGCTCATGCCAAACACGTGGTGACATGTGCTCGGATTTCTGCTCCAATGCCGAACAGCAAAGGTGGAGCCGCAGCTCGTCGTCCTCCGGGGTTTGTATCAGATCAACAGGATGAGTAAGACTGAGCCCCGTTACTATCTGTCGCCTCGAAAAGGCGTCAAGCTGATAGAGAACCCCGACTCGATAAATTCATGGAAGGGGAAGTTCTTTCTGATCAAGGGCCCCTCGGTGTGGGACTTCCCAACCCGGTGGAAGGAGGACGTGCCGAAGTATGCCAAGGCTGAGCCGGTGTTGACCCCGGCCTAGGCAGAGACGACGGCAAAGCTGATTAGACTTCCGATGTTGAGTTGGAGGGATATGACTGAGGAGGTGCTTCACAGGTCGGGCCTTAGTCCGATCGACCCGAGTACGCTCCGGACATCTTTTTTCCCTTGTTTACTTTTCTCTAAAGCCTTTGTTTTTTCTAACTTGATTTCTTTTTCTCGACAGAGGCTCCGAATATGGACTTCAAGGTGATGATGGCTGAACAAAACAAGGCCACTGATGCCAAGAAAAGGAAGAGGACGAGCACTGGCCCCACTTCTGGCCGACCTACCAAGGCTCCTTCGGCCGTGGTCGGAACCATCGTCCCCACTTCTCTTCGGCGATCGTCCTCGGCTGTTGGCGTTGTTCAGCCGACCCCCTCTGCTCCTTCGGGCGATTGCTTCTCCGTCTTGGCGGCACTGGCACTCAAGGCCCCGCCCCTGATCGAACAAGCCGAGGTCATACTGACCGAGGCCTACAAGAAGTTGTTCGTCCCCGATTGGCGGGTGATGAGCCATGACGGCTTCTTGGGGGACTCGGTGATGAGTATGCAGGCTCTTCGCCATCTCCCAACCCCAAAGGATCGAGCTGCTCTGAAGGCGGGGACGACGGGCGACGATGCCCTAAAAATAGCTCGGTCGCTTATGTCGGTAAGTTTTCTCAGTTGTTTTTGATATTTTCTCGAAGATTTTCTAAGTCTTTAGTTCGGCTTTTGATGTGTCTAACTGCTTCTTCTTGCAGGCCACATGCCACTTCAGCCACCTTTTCGAGCAGTATGCCGAGGAAAAGAAGGAGCTGAAGGCCACTTGTGATAAAGACAGAGCGGAGAGGGCGAGGGCCGTGAAGCAGTTTGAGGCGGAGCAGCGCAAGCGAGGGAGAAGGTCGCTTCGGAGGTCACCAAAGCAGCCGAGGAGAGGGCCGAAGCGACGAGGGCCTTGGAGGCAGCGAAGCAGCAAAAGAACAAGGCCGTGGAGGCGGCGAGGGCTGAGATTGAGTCCGAGGCTAAGAAGCATATGGCGGCCAACATGGTGCAATCTTACGCCACTGCGCTCGAGCACGTCGAGGCTCGGGTCCTCGGCTTTGATAGGTCGGGGTACAGCCTGTGGGGTTCGATCTTCGAGGAAGACCCTGAAGCCGAGGAAGAATCTGAAGGAGAGGAAGGCGACGAGCCGCACGGTGACGATGCTCCTGCCGACCCCGAAAACCGTGGTGGTGGGGGGAGGGGATGACCTAGGTCGTGTGGCTGACCCCCGAGCCGGTGCGGCAGAGGACGAGGAGCAGTCTACCGAGGTGCCCTGTCACCGAGCTGTCGCTCAAGGTGGCCCCTTGATCCTTTTTGCTTTTGTATATGTTTTGTTCTTCATGTATTGCCTTGTAGCGGAATGGCCACCACTTTTTTGATATAAATGAAAATTTTCTTTTTTCGACCATGTGTTGGGGTGTGTCTTGATTCGATTTTTTTTTGAAAATAACTGTCTTGAAATTTGACTTAAGTGTTGAGCATAGCGTCGCGAACCCCTTGTTACTGAAGATTTTGCTAAGTGTTGAAAACACTTTTTGTTCTTTGCATTGATATGTTTTCACTTTTCAGGTCATCGAGTCGAGTTCAGCAGCTGAAGCCTCTCGTCTTCTGGTTGACTTAAAAGCAACGAAGTTGGCCCTCTCTCGCAGTCGAGAGAATTTTCTCAAGAGCGAGTTGGAGCTAGATCATCTAAAGGTGACGCTGGCGGAGTGTCTTTCTGAGTTGGAGTAACTAAGGAAACGAGCTCACGGAGGTTCATCTTAAGGGTGAGGTGGAGTTGCTTTGGAAGGCACTATTTGATGTTACGGAGGAGAAAGGCAAACTGCTGGCCGAGGTTCACCACTTGAAGATAGTAGAAGAAGAGCTTTTGGCGGAGGAAGAAGAATTAATGGCGGCGGTGGGCAAGTTGATGGTCGAGTACGACGAGTTGACGGCGGAGGTCGATGGGTTGAAGAGAGTTACAGTCGACAACAGTATAGAAGTCACTCTTCTCCGTCGAATTATCGTCGACTGCTCCGGTGCCGTAGGCTCTGCTCAGCTTCCTCACTTTAAAAAATCTGTGAAGGACGACTCTCTGAAGGATCGAATCGTCGAGCTCGAGGAGGATGTTGCTCGGCTTAAACCTCGACCTGAACGGATTAATGTCAGAAGTACATCGTACACTCGTGAAGAGAATGAGAGGGGAATCTCGTTTTACGAGCTTGCGACTCGCTCTCCTGCTGCTAGGCAGAGCCCGGTCGATGCTCAAAGTGGTGTGGCCGCTTCATCGAGCGGTGCATCTGTTGGGGCCACTGTCAGGGGCAGTACTGAAGGGGCGCCTCAGTTTGCTGGTCTGAAGTCTAGCTCCGAGATTAGGTGGCGCCGTGCCCGGGTGTCTTTAAACCGAAACTTTCCTGTCCCGAAGAAGTGCTGAGCGAGTTGTTGTAATTATAGATTTTCGAATTTTGTAACTTGTCGTAGATGAGAGTAGCTTGCTCTTGTAACTCGAGTTTCTTTGTACTTTAAACTTTTATAGAAGTGAAAGCTTGTTTTACTCCTTTGTGTTTGTGTGTTGGCGTATTCAGTTGACACTGGTTATTTGTTGAGTACCTACTTGTAACTTGTAACTTGCTTAAGAGCAAGGAGTAGAAGCGGAGCCAAGCTTTGAGCTCCGCATTCTTTGCCTGAGCGGATTCCAACGGTTGTGGGAGCAATACCGAATGGCGAACCACTTCTAGCTCGCGTAAGAGTGAGCTTGCGAAGCGGAATTGAGCCAAGTTTTGGACTCCAAACTCGTCGTTTGAGTAAGTTTCAACGGTTGTGGGAACAGTTTCGAATGGCGAACCACTTCTAGCTCACTTACGAGCGAGTTTGCAAAGCAGAATCGAGCCAAGTTTTGGACTCTGAACACGTCGTTTGAGTAAGTTTCAACGGTTGTGGGAGCAATTCTGAATGGCGAACCACTTCTAGCTTGCTTTAAGAGCGAGCTTGCGAAGCAGAATCGAGCCAAGTTTTGGACTCCGAACACGTCGTTTGAATATGCATGATTAAAGGTCCTAAACAGAGAGAAAAAATAATCACAAGAGAAATATAAGGGGAAAGAAGTTCTTTATTGATAATTGCTAATCGGCTGCTTCTAAGTTGCAAGCCGTTATTACAATTGGAGCATAAAGAAGCAAAGTACAAATAAAAAGACAGGAATGGCTTGACATTTGAAGGTACTCGGAGGGGCATTCAGGCGCTCTCTTGATACTTCAGTAAATGGTCGGCATTCCAAGTTCTAGGTATCTCTCTGCCTTCAAGATCTTCAAGACGATACGCTCCGGGGCGGACTACTTTGGAAACTTTGTATGGTCCTTCCCAATTCGGAGCTAGCTTACTCTTTTGGCTGGGAAACGAGATAGCTAGCTTTCTAAGGACTAAGTCCCCCTTTTTGAGATCCGTGGGACGGACTCTTTTGTTGTAGGCCTGCTTTATTCTTCTTCGATAATTTTGCTGGCAAATTGAAGCTCTCTTATGGAGGTCGTCAATCAGGTCCAAATTTGGTCGGAGATCTCTGGCATTCTGCTCTTCATCATAAGCAATAAGGCGAGGGGATGTCAGACCAACTTCTAAAGGGATCACAGCGTCGGACCCATAGGTGAGATTGAAGAGCGACTCTCCTGTGGGGGTCCGTTTCGTAGTGCAGTAGTTCCACAATACCTTAGGAAGTTGTTCTGCCCATAAGCCTTTGGCAGCGTTATCTAATCTCTTCTTAATGCCGGAGAGGATCTGCCTGTTGTCATTCTCTACTTGACCATTGGACTGAGGATGGGAGACGGAGGAGATGCGTTGCTGAATGCCGAGGTCTTCACACAAAGATCGGAATGCTGCCCCTATAAACTATGTTCCATTATCTGTTATTAGGACCAGAGGTACGCCGAACCTACAGATTACATTTCTCCAAAAGAACTGCAGCACTTTGTTCTCGGTAATTGTGGCCAGAGGTTCGGCCTCGATCCACTTAAAGAAGTAGTCGATTGCCACGACTAGGAACTTGAGCTGGCCCGGAGCTGGCAGAAATGGACCTAGCAAGTCCATCCCCCATATTGCAAAGAGAATCGGGCGTGAGAGAGATGTGTGTTGTGCTTGGGGTAGGCGACAGATGTTGGAGAACTGCTGACAAGGGCCGCATTGCCGGACGTGTTGCTCGGCATCTCGAAGTAGTGTTGGCCAAAAATACTCGTTGTTTAAAACTTTCCTGGCGAGGGACCTTGATCCCGAGTGGGCGCCGCCTATGCCTTCATTGAGTTCTTGCAGGGCATATGAGGTTTCTTCCGGGGAGAGGCATCCTAAGTAGGGTCTGCCATCTACTTGGGTATATGAGCGTTTGTACAGGACTCCTTCAACAAGGGTGTACTGCTCTGCTCTCGTTCGGATTCGACGTGCCTCTTTTGGATCTTGGGGAAGGGTCCCATCCCTGAGGAATTCTATCAAAGGCTTCATCTAATTGTCCCGGAGTTGGACGGGCAGCGACTGCATCGAGTCGGGGGCTTCTTCTTCTATGCTTGGTCTTAGGAGTACTTCGATTAGGAAGGTCTGCTCGAGACATTGGAGTGAGGAGGAGGCCAATTCGGAGAGGGCATCTGCTTGGGAGTTTTCTTCTCAAGGGATCCGCTAGATTTGTGCCTCTTCAAACGAATCCATGAGACTTCTGACCTTGGCTAGGTACTTAGCCATTCGGTCGTCTCGCACCTCATACTCTCCTAAGACCTGATTCACGATCAGCTGCGAGTCACTGAATATTCGGATATGCTGTGCCCCTACCTTACGAGCCATACCCAGGCCTACTATCAGGGCCTCATACTCAGCTTCGTTGTTGGATTCTTTAAAGTTGATGCAGAGGGAGTATTGGAGAACGAAGTCATCTGGGCTTGCCAGAATGACTCTGGCTCTGCTCCCTCGGGCGCAAGAAGACCCGTCTACATATACTGTCCAGATGGGCATCCCATTTGCGGCTTGACTCACTTCCGGGATGGTGCTTTCTACGATAAACTCAGCCAGAGCTTGAGCTTTGATAGCGGTCCGGGGCTGATAAGATATGTCATGATGACTCAGCTCGATCGACTACTTAATTAGATGCCCAGAGGTCTCGGGCTTGTGCAGGACTTGTTTGAGCGGCTGGTCGGTAAGAACGACCACCGAGTGGGATTGAAAATAGGGACGGAGCTTCCTGGCTGCCATTACCAAGGCGTAGGCTATCTTTTCCAGTCTCGGATAGCGTAGCTCGGCGTCTCTGAGAACCTTGCTCACATAATAGATAGGCTTCTGAGCCTTGTCTTCTTCCCACACTAGGACAGCACTGAGGGTCTGCTCGGAGGCAGCGAGGTAGAGGTAGTGTGTTTCCCCAGGAATAGGCTTGCTGAGGAGTGGGGGGTTGACCAGATAGGCTTTCAGTTGGTCAAACGATTCGTGCTGCTGTTGGCCCCATTCGAAGCCCTTAGCCCCCCTGAGGGCTTTGAAGAAAGGAAGAAACGTCTTTCCTGACTTAGACAGGAAGCGCCCTATGGCTGCGAGATGTCCTGTAAGCTTTTGAACCTCTTTCACACTTGTAGGAGGGACCATATCCAGTATGGCTTTGATCTTTTCGGGTTGGCTTCAATCCCCCTCTGACTGACCATGAAGCCCAGGAACATGCCAGACGAGACTCCGAATGCACACTTATTCGGGTTTAGTCTCATATCGTGCTTCCTCAACACGTCGAAGGCTTCTTGTAGGTCGGCGACATGGTCGGGCCCGAGAATACTTTTTACTAGCATATCATCGATGTACACTTCCATGATTCGGCCGATCTGATTCTGGAAAACCTTGTTGACGAGGCGCTGGTAGGTGGCACCGGCATTTTTGAGCCCGAAGGGCATCACTAGTAGCAATAGAGACCTTGATCAATGACGAAGGAGGTTTTCGAGATGTCTGGGGGGAACATTCTGATCTGGTTGTATCCGGTGAAGGCATCCATGCAGCTTAGCAGCTCATGACCTGAAGTAGCATTAATTAAGATATCTATGCTGGGGAGAGGGAAAGGATCCTTAGGGCATGCCTTGTTCAAATCTATGAAGTCAATGCAAATCCTCTAACTCCCGTTGGCCTTCTTGACCATAACAATATTAGAGAGCAACTCGGGATAGTTGACTTCTTGTATAAACCGGGTTTTGAGGAGCTTATCCACTTCTTCCTTAATGGCCTGTTGACGCTTAGGGGCAAATTTGCGCCTCTTCTGTTGGACCGGTTTGGACCCCGAAGCAAGACTTAGGTGGTGGACGAGGAGGTCTTCGGAAATTCCTTGCATGTTGGCAGCCGACCAGGCAAAGAGGTCATGGTTCTTCCTGATGCATTGGACTATGTTAGTATAGAGGGCAGAGGGGAGGGTCTTGCTGATGAAGAACTTGCGGTTCAGATCTTGCTCTGAAAAGAGCACTTCCTCCAGCTCATCTACTGGTTCGGACATAGGCTGGGTGTTCCCTTGGGGAATCTCGAGAGTCTCGAGGGAAAGGATAGGTCCCCCAGTGGAGGTCATGTAACACTTGCGGGCCATCTCCTGAATACCCCTTACTTCCCCCACTCCTGCCTTGGTTGGGAACTTCATTTTGAGATGATAAGCCGAGGGGACGGCCTCTAAAGCAGCAAGGCCAGGTCGGCCTAGAATCACATTGTAAGCAGCTGGGATGTCGACGACCATGAAATCCATTGGCTCCGTCCGGGTAGTAGGAGTTTTGCCAGCGGTTACGTCCAGAGTGATCACCCCTTCGATAGTCACTGGCACTCCCGTGAACCCATGGAGCGTATAGCCTACGGGCTTGAGCTTGTCCCGCGATAACTTTAATCCTCGGAAGGCAGCTAGGAAGAGGATGTTAACAGAACTGCCATTGTCCACCAGAATCCTCTCCACTTTGAAATTAGCCATGTGGAGGTTAATTACCAAGGCATCACAGTGGGGTGTTCGGACACCTTCTAGATCTTCATTCGAGAAAGTAACCAGGACTCCGAGGCCTTTGGGAGGGGTTATGCTGTGCACTGAATTGACCTCCCGAATGAAGGCCTTTCGAGAAGAGTTGGAGGTTACTCCCATTGGACCTCCATGGATGAGGTGCAAGACGCTTTCTTCTTCAAACTCTGGAGTCTCGTCGCGCCTCTCGTGACGCTTGTTAGCCCCCCTTGGAGGGAGGAGGAAGATCAATTCGGTCCTTTCTCACAAACTTGGACAACTGCCCTCTCTGAATGAGGGCTTCAATTTCATTCTTCAGGGCCCGACATTCATTGGTGTCGTGGTTGTGATCCTGATGATATCGGCACCACTTCTCCTTATCTCTCTTCTTCCTGGGGGTGTTCATCTTCAAGGGCAGGAGGCAGGACTCCTTCTTTCTCGACTTCCATGAGGATAATTGAAATATTGGTGTTGAGAGGGGTAAACTTCTCAAATCTGGGAGGTGGGCGGCGTTGACCCCCGTTGTCCTTCTGGAGCTTCTGAGCTCCTTCATCTTCGGCTGCCTTTCTCTTGGTTCTGGAGGAAGACCTCTCGAAAGTGGGGCGATGTTCAGCCTCCTCTGCCCGGATATACTTCTCGCTTCTGAGAAGAAGGTCAGAGAAGTCTCGTGGGGGCTTTTTGGCTAGGGAGGACCGGAGGTTGGAGTTGAGGACATTGGTCTGGAAGGCGGCTGCAGCAAACAATTGGTAGAGGGAGGCAATGGACCAGGTTTCCGCGGTAAACCGCTTGACATAATCTCTTAGTTTCTCACCCTTCTTCTGATTGAGGAAGAGTATTGAAATACTAGTCTTCTCGGTTGGCGGCTGACGAAGAGGGTCTCAAATTATTCAAAGGAGAAGATGGAGGATGGGGCGAGGCGGGAGTACCATTCCCGAGCCGGACCCTTGGGAGTGGTCGGGAAGGTTTTGCACAGTAGAGCATCGGAAGCTTGGTGGATCAACATGAGAGTTTTGAAACTTTCGATGTGATCGACAAGGTCTGACTCCCCCGTATATGTCTCGAACTGTGGGGGCTTGAAGTTTGTGGGGACGGGTGCCTCCATGATGGTTCGAGAAAATGGGGGTCTGCTCGGACGGAGGGTCCTTCCTCTTAGTTCTTCTTCCCTATCCAGTTGGTCGGGGAGCCTCTCCATCTCGTGGAGACGGCGGTAGACTGCATCATCCCTTCGACGGTACCCTGACGAGCCTTTGGACTCATCTTCATATGAAGGGGAGCATGGAGTTCGGCAATGATAGCTAGGGGAATGGTGAGGACTAGGGAAGTGATGGCGGTGGCTCGGAGCCTGAGGAGGAGTTAGGGGCCGATGGCGAGGACTTTGGACCAGAGGAGGAGTGGGGACCATCTCAGCATTGTTGTTGTTGTTTGGTCGGAGAATGAGGGCCTTGCAGAATTGTAGCCTAGAACTCTTGGAATTTGGCTCGGGTGATAGGTCCATTCTCGTCCCTCTTGGGCTGCCGACCAGCAGGAGGACGATGTCTTCTTTGATGGTACTCAGGGGACTCTCTCCGCCTCCTATGAAGGGGAGACCTTCTGTGATCTCGGCGATGAGGAGATCGCTCATTTGGACATTCTGAGCGGGTGGCTCCCTCACGGGCCCGCCTTTCATCCAAACGGCAGCGAAGATCCTCTTCTTTCTGCCGGTTGATGAGGATGCTGCGGAGGTCTTCGGAAGGCTGGGGGTTGTGAGATGCTATTGAATCGGTTGAAGGGTTATGTATGGAGACGTGGTCACGGTGAAGGGGTTGCTTCTGAGGAGAAGGACGAGAGGTCCCAATACCGGTGTTCTGGGGCCCGGCTAGAGCCTGCTGGTGTTGAAGATTCTGAAGAGGAGGCTGTTCTTGCTGCAGAGGCTGATCAGGCTGAGGAGGGAGTTGTCCCTGCTGCTGGATGGTTTGGAGGGGAGCCTCCTATTGCGGCTGAGGAGGAGTGGGCCGTTGGTTGGACCTTCTGGATCTTAGTTTCCTTGGAGGCATGGCTGGAGGTGATCTTAACCAAGGGAAGATGATGGGGTGCTATTCGTGTTCCCACAGACGGTGCCAATCTATTACCGCTGAAATCGGTGTGGGGGCAAACAGATAGATTTGTGGATTCTTGGGATGTTGAATAGTTAAACCTGAAACCTTTCCGCCGGAGTTTGACCTGTGATCTCCAGCCATTGACCTGCAAAAAGTGCGAAACACCAGGATTGATCCCGGCGACGCACCCTCCGACGCTCAAGTCAGCAATCAAAAAGATTATGAATGAGCTTTGGTTGGCAAATGATTGATTACCTGTTAACAGTGGGGGATGGGGGGTATTTATAGCCGCCTTAGGGACCAGTTTCGGGATAAATCCCTACTTCCCAGTGGATGGATATAAGGAATCAAGGTCGTTGATTAAGTATAATCATAAACCCTAATTCTATCCAGCTGGACCGGGTTTCATGCGGGTTGGAACCCACACCCATTTGAGATGGATCCGTTCGTGAGTTATTGGGCCTTTGGAAAAAAGACCCGGTACCCATTTCAGACCTGTTTGTAGGTGAAATTACCATTTTACCCCCGAGCTTTAAGATTCGTGCCCGATTTGGACGGTTCCGATTTAACTCTATTTTTATCCATATCACAAATCATAAGCTTTGTTTAAACTAATTTCAACATATAAAGAGCTCAATAACATGAAAATGATCTTTGTACAACATCTTTTAGCCAAGACATCTAAATGATCTGTATACAAAATAAGTAGAGTGACATAAAAATATCTTTATTCAATCTCTTCATTTACACATCAAATGAAAAAGAATAAAAGTGTACAATCAGCTCATAGACAACATATACAAAAGCTGAAAAATGCACTTCTTGGTTTATATACAAAACATATACAAAACATAAACAACATATACAAAACATATATAAACAACATAAACAATATATACAACTTCGATTCCTAGCTGAAAAATACACTTCTTGCTTCAGCTGCTTCTGTTGCCTGCTTTAGCTCATACTGCTGCGCCTGAAAAAAATAAAATAAAAAGTCATGAAAAGTACAAACATCCAAGTAGCACTAATCAACAAATAGATGATTTGAAGTAGTTGTAGGCTCAGACCACAATTCTATTTCACTGTTTCTTCAAATGAAGCATACTTATTTCTCTAGGCCTGCATTATTATGCCATGCCAACTAGTTTCAAACCCATCCCCCCCCCCCCCCCCCCAAAATGCCAACTTAGAAAACTCATAAATAATACAGCAGCTCTCACAGAATGAGATGGGCAGATGAAATCTGAGCCATCGGATCACGATCAAACGAAATCGAATGGCTGAGAACTTCAGCTCACGATAAGGAGTTAAGCTCACTATCTCATAATCAGCCAAGTTAATTAATGAAAATGCTTCAATCAGCCAAAAAATGGCTATCACCCAAGATTCAGCCAACATACAATCAACCAAAATACAATCAGCCAAGATACAATCAGTCAAGATAGAATCAGCTAAAATGTGTCGAGAATCAGCAAAGATAAAATCAGGCAAAATGTATCATGAATCGGCCACGGTACAATTAGCCAAAATGCTCAAATCAACCAACATTCAAAATGAACCTAGTAGAGACACTTGCTACAATTGCTATAAACCCAAAAATATAGTGATACGTTCAATCTTTGATTGACATCACTGCCCAAATATCAGATGAATTGGGCTAGTCTTAGATCACTTAAATGTAAGCTAAACATGGCTAGGGTTGTAGTTTAAATGCATTCCATCTAGTCAAGCTTCATTTTCAA
The DNA here is from genome assembly GCA_017893485.1 of Hemerocallis citrina. Classification (NCBI taxonomy): domain Eukaryota; kingdom Viridiplantae; phylum Streptophyta; class Magnoliopsida; order Asparagales; family Asphodelaceae; genus Hemerocallis; species Hemerocallis citrina. Next base: position 216,341,923 of record CM030361.1, on the reverse strand, counting down.
AATAAATTCATCATATTAGGAATTGAAAAAATGTTCACCAATATGAAAAAATCCCCAAATTGATGAGATCTGTCAAAGTGTTGAGGGCCTTTTGGGGATTTCACAACACTCATTCATTTCTTTCCTTTCTTCTCTTACGCTCATTCCCAAACTCTATTCAACAAATAATTCTCATGGCACACAGCCAAATATGCCTCAATATAATAAATAACCAACTTATATCCAAGTGTGACTCATCATTGCCTACACACACAACCAAAAGAAAATGAAAGAAATTGTAATACCCTGAATTTTTATTAAATGAGAATTGTTGATTTTACGTTTTGTGCACGTACAAATTTTGCATATATGTTCTCTTATAAAATTGTCTCTCATAACATGAACAAATGTTTCCTTTCCTTCTCTTTATTTCTAAAAGCCTATTTTTTTAAAAAGAAACCCAAGCTTGTTTTCTAATTTAATCCCACCCTAATTAATTAAATAATTTATTTTGACCCATGAGTCTAAAGCCCACTATTTTTGAAGCTGACAAACTAATTAATCTTTTAATTGTCATAACTTGTCATGTAGACACAATTAGTAGACAATTGATTAATTAATAATGTACAACTTAATAATAGGGGGGGTACTAGGGGGCATGCGCACACACTATGGTGTGCTTTGCACACCTTTGTTGGAGGTCGGGTTGTGGCCAAGAGAGAGAGGGTGAGTGGGGGTAGTTATTGAGTTCATGGAAGAACTACAACTTCCCAACTCATCATCGTCCATAATCTCTAACTCCTTGATTAAATCCTAGCCATATATTCTCATCCTAAAAGTGTATAAATACCCCTAGCTTTTCTTCTCATTAGTGCACTAAACAAATTGCTAAAAGAAAAGATTAAGAGAGTAAAGATAAGACAACAAAAGATTGAGGAGATTTGTGAGCAAAAGATTAGAGTGTGCAAAATTGTGTGTGTTCCAACCCAGAGGTGGCCGGCCAATCATCCAAGGGAGCAAGGAGGAGAAGGTAATTTGCAATACATTCTAGGAGGAGAAGGCTACTTTCTTGCATTCTAGGAACTTCCAATTCATTTTCTCCAATAGGTGCGTGTTTCTCATGCTTCTAAATCTAGATACCATGCTAGGAATATTTTGATGAAATTATTAATGAATAATTAGTTGAAATTGGACTCATGTTTGCTAAATTAGATATGAGATGGTAATTTAGAATATGTTTGTTAAAATGATTGCTATTTGATTATTTGTGAATTAAAATGTTAGAAGCTATCATGTTTGTCATGCTAGATATTTAAGAATTATGTTGTGAGAAGAAAATCAATACATATGAGACAAAATTGAATGCTTCATGTGAAATTGATTTGGTTAATTGTGAATGATTTCATTGTAGCAAAGAAAGAAATTTTTTTGTGTTCTAAATTAATGTGATTGACTAATAAATGAAAGAATTAGGGAATGAAGTATTTTTGTAGAAATTTATATTTCAAAATGTGTGCAAATGTGGTTGTTTTAAATGTTGAAATTATGGACATTAGAATATAAAATGAGATTAGAAATGCATGTTTTATTAGTAAATAATGATTTTAAAAACACTAATTTACTGTATTAAGATCTGGAAAATTTGAGTTCAAAAAGAGAAGAAAAAGAAACAAAAACCGTTTTGAAAATTGGGAAATTAGAGATGAACAGAGAGTTGGGTTATAAATAATTTGACTCAAATTGAGACAATCTAGCTCCTTAGACCAGTTGGCTTGCGGTCGCTTTGGGTGTCACTGTAGCCGTAGGTGATCTCTTAGGTCGCAGGTTTGAGTCCTAGGCTTGGACTTTTAATATCAATTTTTTTTTTATAAAATCCAAATCCGAAAGTAAAACACTTACTCACTTAATCCCATTCAATTATCGCATGTGCACTCTAGCCTAGTTGGCTTGCAGTTGCGGTTGGTTTCCTTCAGGTCGCGGGTTCGATTCAGGGTCTGGGCTTGTATACTTCTTTTGATTTTTTGAGTTTTAAAATGGATTATTAGCTTCTAAAAATCGGGAAAACAATTGTGTTAATTACTCTAAAATCATATGGAACTTACGAAAAATATTTGGAGTACTATTTGACTAAAATAAAATGGAGTTAGAAGTAAAATTGTGTTGAAAACTATTGAAATCTATATTTGGAGAATTTCTAAAAGTGATTATTTTGATGAGAAATTACACTAAGGGATAGAGAAGAAATTTGAATGAAAGGAAATCTAAATTGTGCTTTCTCTGGACTTTGATAGTTAAATTGAGTTGGTTTATGTATGAAAATACGACGTATGAACTTTTGAATTGAATAGACGAAATGAACAATAGTATGAGAATTGAATAAACTTGTAGAGATAAATTTTGAATATGAGATACATGAATTGCAATTGAATTATTTGTATGAGATTTGATTCATAGAAAAGATTAGGAATTATGTTAATTGTAAAAGAGAACTTTTTGAGTATGGAAAAAACTCCATGTTGTAATTATGAGTTGAAATTAAGAACAAGGATATAGCTAAGCCCCATACCGGCAAAATGAAAAAAAAGTTGAAATGATATTTGAAATGAAAAGACCAAGATTGGGTCATGAGAAATGAATGAATAAGACCGGTATAGTGGGAGTGCTAACTTTAAGGGATTGATTTTGTTCATGATTCAATTAAATTAAGAACTAGTTACATAGTAAAGATGTGATGAAAGTAAGAGAAAAATATTGAGTATGAGGGCTATTGGATTGGTGGAGCGAGAGTATTCACCGGATGTCCCATGATGCGTCATGAGTAGGACTAGGATACTGCTCCAGAGTACTGTACCGGTGACGATGCTCGTGGGGTGTTTGGCGAGTGCGGGTGATGTCATGTCTTTGGTAGGAGGTGAATTACCGCAGGATGTCTGCATGATGAGTCATGTGTCAGTGCGTTGGGATTCTCTCCAGGGTGCCTAGACATGAGTTCGTAGTTCGTAGAACATCTAGGATACTTACCGTAGTTACAGAAGTAGATTAAATCATGGCTAGGGATTGAACCCTACAAGATGAAGAACGGTTAAGGGCTTGCCTTCGGACCTATGTAGTATGGGCTGCATAGACTCTGAAAAGGTGCGCATTAGTGTCATATAAAGTAAATAGTTGCATTAAGGATTAAGTGCACAGTCACAACACGACATCAATAGGATAGTCCCCTTAGCTTTGTTTGCAAACAAGTTTGTGGTTTGTTAAGTATTGAAAATCGTTATACTGTTTCGGTATAGAGAGGATGGCCGTGTATAATATTTCGTCAGTTGAATGAACTGATGTGCCCATAGTTTTCTATGCAGGATAAATACATGAAAAAGACTAAGGAGGAATTGATGCTTAAAGATTATTCAAGTGTTGTTGTATTTCATTTATGTAATAGTTGTAACATTGCTTCCACATTTTTTAAAGTGTAAATGTAAATGTAACTCTGATGTAAAGTAAAAATTGTACGAAGTGATGTGAAAAGATCCTGTGGAACTCGAATTCAGTCTATTTTGGAATTCAGGGTGTCACAAAGTGGTATCAGAGCACACTTCACAAGTAGTACAAATTTATAAGGAACGACACCCTAGAAGTGGACACTTGTGTGTTGAGTATAGAGATATAAATGTAAGTCACTTACTTTTGTGTTGCTCTATGATTTATGCTTCTTCTTCTCCTTTCTCTAAGATGGCTGACCACTTTGATCCAGCTGGAGATGACGATTGGCACATAGTTGAGGAGGACTACTACCCCGGACAAGCTGATTCAGACGAAGAGATCACTCCACCCCCGAATTCATCTGATGATTCCTCCGACGAGGAAGAACCAGTTCCGAGTAGCCTCATTGTGTCTCTTCAGAGGCAGGTAGAGACTCAAAAGGAGAGAGCGGAGTTGCTACAGGCACAGTGTGCGAAGTGCAAGGAGAGCATTGCAACTATCAGTCATCGTGTTTGGGAACTCGAGAAGAGAAAAAACATGTATGATGTACTGAAGGAAGAAGTGGCAGAACTACGCGAAGAGCTTCGAGAAGCCAAGAGGAACCGTAGAAACTAGACTGTTGTATCTTCTTACTGCTTTCATTTGATGTCAGAAATGTTTTACATTCGAATGTATAAAGTTTGAAATTCAATGAAATGAAAAGTTGATTCAAAATTCATGTTTTATACTTCGAATTTAATGGATCTCTTGCATCAGAATATGGCTAGAAGAGGAGCTCGAAATGTGATGTCTGGAGTTGGAAACGGAACTAGCGAGGGTCTATCAGGCACTTAATGTCATTGCCATGAATCAAAAACAGGGAAGGATGCCTGCGAATCCAGTAACCGAGGTAATCAAACTCGTGGAATCATTCAAACGGATGAAACCACCGGTGTTTGAGGAAAAGTCAGATCCCTGACACGGCTGACAATTGGATCTGACAGGTAGAGACTATCTTCGAAGTCTTGGAGACTCCAGAAGGCAGCAAGGTGAAGTTCGCTGCACTACAGTTCGAGAATGATGCGGCTGTGTGGTGGCAGTCGATGAAGTGGACGATGAGAGATATTGTCCTTGGCTAGGAGGAATTCTTGGAGGAATTCCGCAGTCATTATTTTCCATCGGACGTCTAGGAGAAGAAAGCCATGGAGTTTCTGGCACTGCAGCAGGACGGCATGTCAGTTAGGAAGTATGAGACAAGATTCACCCAGCTCTCTAAGTATGCGCCCGAACTGGTGATGGACGAGGTGAAGAAGGCTCAAAAGTTCGAGCATGGGTTGAGACCGAGTCTGAGATCCCGGATGATACCCTTCGGTATCGGAGGTTTGACAAGCTGGTCAAACGAGCGGCAGCCACGGAGGAGGACATGGAGCAGTTCCATGCTGTTCAGAATCGGAGGAACAACTGGAATGTGGGGAAGAGGCCCGCAGTTTCTGGAAACTTCACAGGACAGCCGCTGGCTCAAAGGTTCAATCCTATGGGTGCGAACGCTATTCATGTGGCGGGCAGACCCAAGAATACTTGGGTGAGACCATCTGTGACTTGTTTCAACTGTGGGGAGACAGCTCACTACAAGTTTCATTGCCCCAAGCTGCAGGATGTCATCCGTAATGGACCAACTCAGCACACCGGGAAGAAGCCGAACCAGCAAGGGCGAATATTTTCCTTGACTGAAGTTGACGTTGATGAAGTGGATGACGTCATGACTGGTACGAGTGAGGGTGTTTAGGAGTGTTTTTATGTTGTCTCTTTTTTTTTCGCTTATTTAGTAAACTGTTATGTAACGAATGTGTGTTATGTAACAGGAGAACTTTATTTGAATGGAAAGAAAGCTGTTGTTTTGTTCGATACTGGGCCCTTTCATACTTTTGTGTCACCTAAATTTGCTAAAGTCTTGGGAGTTGAACCGAAAGTCTTTCCAGACAAGGTCTTAGCAGTAGCTACTCCATCAGGAGAGACTTTAACCACTGATCGGTACTATGCGGACTGGGAGATCGTGATTGGAGATAGAATATTCAGAATTAATCTGATCGAGCTGACTATCTTGGGAGTCGATGTTATCATTGGCATTGATTGTATGTCGGTGTACAGTGCAAGCATCGAGTGCAAGACTAAAGAAGTAACAGTGAAGGCTCCAGGTGGACCTGAAGTCACTTTCCCAGGGAAGATGTTTAGGTTTGGTTGCTGCTATCAGCCAGAAGAAAGGGATTCCTTTAGAGGTGCAGCAAATTTCTGTGGTTCGAGATTATCTGACTGTGTTCTTGGAAGATTTGCCTGGGTTAACCCCGCATCGTGATATGGAGTTCAGCATCACTATTTAGCAAGGGAGTGTACCTATTTCCAAGACACGGTATAGGATGGCGCCTATGGAACAGGATGACATTAAACGGCAGATTGAGGAACTGTTGGAGAAGGGCTTTATTCAACCGAGTACGTCACCTTGTGGATCACCGGTGCTTTTGGTAAAGAAGAAGGACGGATCGATGAGGATGTGCATCGATTACCGAGAGCTGAATAATGTCACTGTTCAGAACAAGTACCTCATTCTCCGAATTGATGACTTGTTCGATCGTCTACAGGGAGATGGTATTTTCTCCCAAATAGATCTTCGATCAGGATATCATCAAGTACGAGTGAAAGCTGAAGATGTGCATAAGACTACATTTAGAACTCGACATGGGCATTACGAATTCTTAGTTATGCCGTTCAGAGTGACGAATGCACCCACAATTTTCATGGATATGATGAACAACGTTTTGAGGCCGTTCATTGATTCTTTCATCGTGGTGTTTACCGACGATATTCTTGTGTACTCCAAGTCGGAGGAGGAGCACACGCAGCATCTGGCAGCAGTTTTGAAGAAGCTGGAAGAGCAGGAGTTGTATGCCAAGTTATCCAAATGCGATTTCTGGAAATCTGAAGTGGCATTCCTAGGTCACATCCTTTCTAAGGAGGGAGTGACAACTGATCCTCAGAAGATAGAGGCAGTAAGAGATTGGGCGAGGCCTACTATAGTGAAGGAAATCAGGAGTTTCCATGGATTGACAGGATACTACAGGAGATTCATTCAGGGTTATGCTCAGTTAGCCGTGCCGCTCACTAGTTTGACCAAGAAGAATGTAAACTTCAAGTGAACTGAACAGTGTGATGCAAGCTTTCAAGAATTGAAAGAGAAGCTGACTACTGCACCTATTTTGGCATTGCCTAGAGCAGGTGTTGAGTATGATGTTTACAACGATACTTCACATCGTGGGCTTGGTTGTGTCTTAATGCAAGAAGGGAAAGTGATTGCTTATAGGGTCGAGGCAACTACGACCGCATGAGAAGAATTATCTGACTCATGATCTAGAGTTGGATGCAATTATCTTCGCCATAAAGCAATGGAGACACTATGTGTACGGTGAGAAACTGAACATGTACACGGACCACAAGAGCTTGAAATACATCTATCAGCAGAAGGATCTAAATCTGAGGCAGCGGAGATGGTTGGAAGTGCTTGAGGACATGCGTCCTGAGATCAAGTATCATCCTGGAAAGGCTAATGTTGTTGCTGATGCACTTAGCCGCAAGAGCAGTTTGGCTAGTTTGATTACGACTCAGAAGCACCTGGCAGAGGAACTGGATGGGGCTGGCATTGAAGTTGTTTTGCAAGGCTTGGGAGCATCCTTAGCTCAGTTGAGGCTTCCTACGCTGAATGAAAGGATTATTGCAAGTCAGAAGGAAGTGGCAGATATTCTGAATATGAAGGAGCAGGTTTTTGCAGGCAGGTTGCCCGAATTTCAAATTAGGGATGAAGTGCTGTGGTTTGGAGATAGGCTGTGTGTTCCGGATCAGTCGGACTTGAAAGTGAGTATTCTTCAAGAGGCACATGCTACTATTTTATCAATACATCCTGGGAGTACTAAGATGTACAAGGACATTAAACAGTATTTCTGGTGGACAGGTTTGAAGCGGGATGTGGCTGATTTTGTGTCGAGGTGTGAGATTTGTCAGCAAGTCAATGTTGAGAATCAGAAACCCAGAGGTCAATTGCAACCGTTACCTATTCCAGAATGGAAGTAGGATAACATCAGTATGGATTTCATTACGGGCTTGCCTAAGAGTTCAAAGGGCAATGATGCAATTTGGGTTATAGTCGATCGACTAACCAAGTCTGCTCACTTCTTGGCGATGAAACTCATTGCTTCGATGGACAAGTTAGTTAAGATGTATGTTGATGAGATCGTCAGGATTCATGGTGTTCCGTTAACTATTGTGTCTGATCGAAATGCGCGGTTTACTTCTGTAATGCTCCAATTTTTCATTTAATGAAAAATTATTTTATTTTGCACGTAGTGTGCACGTGCAATATTTTTGGTTGGATTAAATGTTATGATTATTTTCATTATGATGAGTATGGATTTTTAAATATGTGTTTTTAAATTATTTTTATAAAGCCTTCTTTCAATTAGATAAAAGGCCTTTTCTTTTAAGAGCCCAAAGTTAATTTAATTCATTATTTTTATGATAGGTATTTTGGCCCAGAAACTAAAGTCCATGAATTAATTATTTTTTTTGTAATGTGGGATACAACTTAAAGATTATTTTTATACAAAATTTAAAGTACAATTTTTGGACCTAGTTGCATGCACGTGCACTACACATACACGTGCAATATGCATTTCCTTTTGATGGCCGGATTGCTTCTTTTGGGAGGGAAGCCAAAAATTTGAGTGGAGATCATGCTTGGTGGTAACTTGGTTGTGGGTAGTTATTGTAACTCCTACTTTCATCTTAGCCCTCTATCTTATAACCAATTACTTGATCCTAGCCCTCCATTCCATCAAGATTTTAGTATAAATACCCCCCTCCATGGCTAGTTATTCTTGTGCTTATTACTTTCTACAAATCTATAGTCTAAAATACTCTATCTAGTAGAGATTGTGTGAGTTAAAAGATTGAGAGTGTGTGGGATTTTTCTTGTAACCAGAAGGGGGAGAGGCCGGCATCAAGGAAGGAGGAGCTCTCGGTTTGTTTGGGTGTGCTTGGAGGCTTGTGTGCACGTGTTCAAGGAGGAGCATTTCGTCGCAAGGACATTCGTCTAGGGATTGCTAGTTGTATTTTTTTTCTCCATACAAGGTGGGTAAATTTTCTATATTTCTAATTAGGGATGAATGCTAGAATAAATTGAATAAATGAAGCATGAAAAATATTAATAAGAGTACACTTTTAATTAGAAAATTGACCTATGAATTGATTGGAATGTGGGTGTGCAATTGTATGTGATTTGATTAGTAAAAATCTAAGTTTGTATGGATTAATTATAACCATGGATTGTTAAAGAAAGTCTCATTATCTACATTACAAATTATATACACAAAGTTAGTAGATTGGCAATGATACTTCATGTGATTAAATGGATCATTGTGTGATATTGAAATAAATGAATTAAGATATAGATTAGTATGTTTGGTAAAAGGTTAAAAACAGAGAATTAATGTGTAGTTTGCTAATAAAGGGATTAGTGGTATTATTTGTTAATAAATGTCGAAATGAAGAGTGTGGTAGTTATAATATAGAATTCGAATTAATCGTATGAAAATATGACTTAATTGTTGAAAAAAATTATTTTTTTCATACTGATATGTAAATTAGACGAGAAATAATCAATCTGGAATTTTACTGTAATTTTTATAAAAGCAAAGTAAAATGAGGACTAGTTGAACATCGAGACGTTTTAATAACAGAGAGAATTGGTTTAAATGAGTTTTGAGTAGCATTCTTGACAACTTGAGCGCGTAGCTCAAGTCGTCGGGACGGCTCTGATCGCTACAGTAGCCTTCTGTCCAAGGTTGCTGGTTCGAATCCCTGTGGCACCATATTTTGTTCCATAATTTTTTTAAAAATAAGAATCAGTGACCGAGAGCCTTAAATACTCTCTGCTCTCCTTTTATACTGCTGGCGCAAGTGGCCTAGTGGCTGGTGCCTTTGGCCGTGTTCTCTGCATGCTGGGTTCGAATCTTGCCCTCGGCAATATTGAAAAAACTTATTTTTTTAACGTTTTGGTGATCAAAAAATTGTGGAAAAAATATGTAGAACTTAAGAAAAATACTTTGGGGATTATTTGCATGAAATAAAAAATGATTTGAGAATAAAATGTGTAAATAGAACTATGGTTCTATATTTATATTTTTGTGAAAATTATATCTTGCAAAAAGAATTTGATGGATTAGAAGATTAATATAGTAAAGAAGGAAATTTTATTGTGTGTTGGAATAGTATGAAAGATGATGAAATGTGAATATTCGTTAGTGATGCGAATTTCAATGTAAAAATTGATAATTGATGAAGTATATAAATTCCATGTGTGATTATGGATTATTGAACAATTTAGAGATTATGTTATTGAAAAAGAAAATCCATTTTGATTATGAAAATGAATTTATGAGTTGGAAATGCTCAAATTGGAAATTGTGAATTGGAAATTGAAACAAAAGAGTAGCTAAGTCTCCCCCGACATTTGGAAATAAATGAAATGAAAATTGAAAAGAAAGACCAAGGTTCGTCATATTTGAATGAATGAATAAGTCCGGTTTAGTAGAGAGGCTAACTCTAGAGCTTTGATTTTTGTTCATGATTTTGATAAAAACTAAGGATTAGTACATAGTGGAGACGTGAAGAAAGTAGGAGAAAAACATGAGTATGAGGGCCATTGGATTGGCGGCATGAGAGTATTCACAGGCTGTCTTCACGATGCGTCGTGACATGACGTGGATACTGCTCCAGGGTACCGTCCCAGGTGGCGACGCTTGTGGGATGTTTGGTGACTGCAAGAAGGATCGTGTGCCATGAAGGATGCTGAATTGCCACAGACTGTCTTCACGATGCGTCGTGACATGACGTGGGATTCCCCTCCAGATTTTCTGTATACGTGCTTGTACTCATAGATCATCTAAGATACCTACCGTAATTACAGTAGTAGATTAAGTCATGGCGAGGGATTGAACCCTACAAAATGAAGAACGATTAAGGGCTTGCCCTCAGACCTATGTAGTATGGGCTGCATAGAATTCGAACAAGTGTGCATTAGTGTCATGTAATATAAATAACTGGATTAAGGACTAAGTGCACAATCACAACACGACATCAATATGGTAGTCCCTTTAGTTTGATATGTGACAAGTTTGTGTTAGCTTAATATGGAAAATTAGTTATACTATTTTCGGCATAGAGAGGATGGCCGTGTATAATGATCGTCGGTTGAATAAACTGACGTACCCACAGTCTTATATGCAGGTAAATGACTTGATAAAGGTTAAAGAGGAAACAGATGCTTAAAGATTATACAATGTTGTTGTACATTTACTCAATTGTTGTAAATTTTACTTCCGCTGTGCAATGTAAAGTGTAAAGTTTGATGTAAACTCTGATGTAAAGTGAAAAGTTCAAATTTCCTTGTAAAATTGTACTAAAGGAAGTGGAAAGATCTATAGAACATCTCGAATTCAGTGTATTTGGGATTCGGGGCGTTACAGAGTGGTATCAGAGCCACGCTTCCACACTTGTACAAATTTATTAGGGAAAACACCCTAGAAGTGGACATTAGAGTGTGTGTTTGAGTCTAGAGATTTAAATGTAAGTGACTTACATTTGTGTTGCTCTATGACTTATGCTTCTTCCTCTCTATTTCTAAGATGGCTGATCACTTAGACCCTGCTGGAGACGACGATTGGCATATCATCGAGGAAGAGTACCATCCTGGACAGGCAGATTCCGACGACGAGTACTACCCAGGGCAAACAGATTCTGATGGAGAAGAACGGCCTGAATCCCGAGAGATTACCCCACCTCCGGATTCATCTGATGACTCTTCTGACGAAGAAGAAGAACCAGTTCCAAATGGTCTTGTGATATCTCTTCAGAGACAGGTAGAAACACTACGGGAGAGAGTCGGATTATTGGAGGCTCAATTGGCAAAGCGTAAGGATGACTTTGCAGTTCTCAGTCATCGGGTATGGAAACTAGAGGAGAGGAAGAATCTAACCGATGTGCTGAAGGATGAAGTTGATAAACTACGGGGAGAACTTCGAGAAGTGAAGAGGAACCGTAGGAGTTAGACTGTTGTAGCTTCTACTATTTTCATTCTGATGTCAAGAAATGTTTTTCAATTCGAATGTATAAAGTTTGGAATTCAATGAAATGCAAGTTGATTTAAAATTCATGTCTTATACTTCGAATTTAATGGATCATCTGCATCAGAATATGGCTAGAAGAGGAGCTAGAAATGGTGAAGGTCTGAGTCTGGAAACGGAACTTGCGAGGGTCTATCAGATGCTCAACGCCGTGGCTATGAATCAGAACCAAGGAAGGGGACCTGTGAATCCGGTGCCCAAAGCAATTAAACTGGTGGAATCGTTCAAGCGAATGAAACCGCCTGTATTCGAAGAGAAGTCAGACCCTGATGCGGCTGACAACTGGATTCGTCAAGTAGAGACAATCTTTGAAGTGCTGGAGACCCCTGAAGGCAGTAAGATGAAGTTGGCGACTCTGCAACTTGAGAAGGATGTGGCTGTTTGGTGGCAGTCGATGAAAAAGGACCATGGGAGGCATAGTGCTTGGCTGGGAGGAATTTTTGGAAGAATTCCGCAGTCACTATTTCCCCTCTGATGTTCAAGAGAAGAAGGCTATGGAGTTTCTGTCACTACAGCAAGGTAGCACGTCAGTGAGAGAGTACGAGACTAAGTTTACTCAGCTCTCTAGGTATGTTCCTAAATTAGTAATGGATGAAGCAAAGAAGGTTCGTAAGTTCGAGCATGGATTGAGACCGAGCTTGAGGTCCCGGATGATACCTCTTGGTATCAGAAGATTTGACAAGTTGGTCAAGAGAGCAGCAGCGACGGAAGCAGATATGGAGCAGTTTCATGTTGTTCAGAACCGGAGGAACAACTGGCAGTTTGGGAAGATGCCCGCCAATTCTGGGAGTTTCAAGGGACAACCATCTGCACAAATGTTCAAACTGACAGGAGCGAACGCTATTAGAGTGGCTGGAGGACCTGGGAACAATGTGGTGAGACCTCCTGCGGTGACTTGCTTCAACTGTGGTGAGACGAGACATTTCAGGTCTCAATGCTCCAAGCCACGAAATGTCATCCGTGGGGAATCAACTCAGCAGAATGGGAAGAGACCGTACCAACCAGGGCGAGTATTTGCCTTGACGGAAGCTGATGCTGATGAAGTAGATCATGTCATCACTGGTACGATGGCTGATGTTTAGAGGTTTTTGTCATTTCTTTTTCCCGTTTATTAAGTGAACTGTTATGTAATGAGTGTGTATTATGTAACAGGAGAACTTCATCTTAATGGAATGAAAGCTGTTGTGTTATTCGATACCGGATCCTCTCATACTTTTGTGTCTCCTAAATTTGCTAAAGTGTTGGGAGTTGAACCGAAGATTTTTCTAGGCAACATCTTGGCAGTAGCTACTCCGTCAGGGGAAACTTTAACCACTGATCGGTACTATGCGGATTGTGAGATCGTAATTGGAGATCGAATCTTTGGGATTGATCTGATCGAGCTGACTATCTTAGGAGTCGATGTTATCATTGACATTGATTGGATGTCGGTGTACAGTGCAAGCATCGAGTGTAAGACCAAGACGGTAACAGTGAAGGCTCCAGGTGGACCTGAAGTCACTTTCCAAGGGAAGAAGAAGTGTTTTATGCTGGTGGCAGCTACCCGCAAGGAAGAGACTCCTGTGGAAGTGCAAGGGATTCCTGTGGTTCGGGACTATCCGACCGTGTTCTTGGATGATTTTCCTGGGTTACCCCCGCATCGTGATGTAGAGTTCAGCATCACTGTTCAGCCGGGAAGTGCACCCATTTCTAAGGCACCATATAGGATGGCTCCAGTGGAACAGGATGAGGTGAAACGGCAGATTGAGGAACTGTTGGAGAAAGGCTTTATTCAACCTAGTGCGCCACCTTGGGGAGCACCAGTGCTTTTGGTAAAGAAGAAGGATGGATCGATGAGAGTGTGTATCGATTACCGAGAGCTGAATAAGGTCACTGTTCAGAATAAGTATCCTATTCCTCGAATTGATGATTTGTTCGATCGTCTACAAGGAGCAGCTGTATTCTGCAAAATAGATCTTCGATCAGGATATTACCAAGATCGAGCGAAAGCTGAAGATGTGCACAAAACTGCATTTAGAACTCGACATGGGCATTACGAATTCTTAGTTATGCCATTTGAAGTGACGAATGCACCCTGCAATCTTCATGGATTTGATGAACAGAGTTCTGAGGCCGTTCATTGATTCTTTCTTCGTGGTATTTATCGACGATATCCTTGTGTACTCCAAGTCAGAAGAGGAGCACACCGAGCATCTGGCAGCAGTTTTGAAGAAGCTGGAAGAGCAGAAGTTGTATGCTAAGTTATCCAAGTGTGATTTCTGAAAATTTGAAGTGGCATTCCTAGGTCACATCCTTTCTAAGGAGGGAGTGGCAACTGATCCTCAGAAGATTGAGGCAGTGAGAGATTGGGCTATGCCTACTATAGTGAAGGAAGTCAGAAGTTTTCTTGGAATGACTGGATACTACAGGAGATTCATTCAAGGTTATGCTCAGATAGCTGTACCGCTTACTGGACTGACCAAGAAGAGTGTGAACTTCAAGTGGACTGAGCAATGTGAGGCGAGCTTTCAGAAGTTGAAAGAGAAACTGACTACTGCACCTATTTTGGCTTTGACTAAAGTAGGTGTTGAGTATGATGTTTACAGCGATGCTTCACATCGTGGGCTTGGTTGTGTCTTAATGCAAGAAGAAAGAGTAATCGCTTATGGGTCTAGGAAACTACGACCGCATGAGAAGAATTACCCGACTCATGATCTGGAGTTGGCTTCGATTATCTTTGCTCTGAAGCAATGGAGACACTACGTGTACGGTGAGAAATTGAACATGTACACGGACCACAAGAGCTTGAAGTACATATATCAGCAGAAGGATATGAATCTGAGGCAACGGAGATGGTTGGAAGTGCTTGAGGACATGCGACCTGAGATCAAATATCATCCTGGGAAAGCTAATGTTGTTGCTGATGCACTTAGTCGTAAGAGCAGTTTAGCCAGTTTGATTACAAGTCAGAAGCATCTGATTGAGGAATTGGACCGAGCAGGTACTGAAGTTGTCTTGCAAGGATTGAAAGCATCTTTAGCTCAGTTGAGGCTTCAGCCTACACTGAATGCAAGGATCATTGCAAGTCAGGAGGTTGATGCTGATATCTTGGAGATGAAGGAGTAGGTTGGTGCTGGCAGGTTGCCCGGATTTCAAATCAGGGATGGAGTGCTGTGGTTCGGAGATAGACAATATGTTCCAAATCAGGTGGACCTGAAAGAGAGTATTCTTCAGGAGGCGCATGCTACTCTTTTGTCAGTACATCTTGGGTGTACTAAGATGTACAAAGACATCAAACAGCATTTCTGGTGGTCAGGTTTGAAGCGGGATGTGGCTGAATTTGTGGCGAAGTGTGAGGTTTTTCAGCAAGTCAAAGCCGAAAATCAGAGACCCGGAGGTCTATTACAGCCGTTACCTATTCCGGAATGGAAGTGGGATAACATCAGTATGGATTTCATTACGGGATTGCCTAAGAGTTCTAAAGACAATGATGCGATTTGGGTTATAGTCGATCGACTGACCAAGTCCGCTCACTTTTTGGCGATGGAACACACTGCTTCGAGGGACAAGTTAGCTGAGTTATATGTTGGCGAGATCGTCCGGCTTCATGGTGTTCCGTCAACTATTGTGTCTGATCGAGATGCACGGTTTACTTCGCATTTCTGGAGGAGTCTTCAGACAGCTTTGGGTACCAAGACAGATTTCAGCATTGCTTTTCATCTGCAAACCGATTGGTAGACCGAGAGAGTCAACCATATTCTTGAGGATATGCTTCGGTGTTGTATACTAGACTTTGGAGGCAGTTGGGAAAGGCATTTACCTTTGGTAGAGTTTGTCTACAACAACAGTTTTCAGACTAGCATCGGGATGGTGCCGTACGAAGCTCTGTATGGCAGGAAGTGCTGGACGCCTGTTGGTTGGTTTGAAGTTGGGGAGCGTCAGTTGTTTGGTCCTGAGCTTGTGCAGCAAACCTCTGAGAAGATTGATTTGATCAGGAAAAGGTTTGTAGAAGCTCAGAGCAGGCAGAAAAGCTATGCAGACAACCGGAGAAGGGACCTTGAATTTGAGGTCGGTGACTTCGTCTTTCTGAAAGTATCACTCAGTAAAGGTGTGGTTCGTTTTGGCAAAGGCGGGAAGTTAGCCCTGAGGTTTATAGGCCCGTACAAGATATTGAAAAGGATCGGGAAGACTGCTTACCGGCTTGAATTACCGAAAGAGTTATCTCAGGTGCACAATGTCTTTCATGTGTCTATGCTGAGAGGTTATATTCTAGATCCCAGTCATCATTTGCCTGAAGTGCCAGAAGGTTTGCAATTGGATCTGAATTACATCGAGTTTCCTGTCGAGATTGTTGATCGTCGAGAGAAAGTCTTGAGGAATAAGACGATACCGATGGTCAAGGTACTCTGGAGGAACCATTTGGTTGAAGAGGCTACTTGGGAGTCTGAGGAGAGGATGTTGAAGGACTATCCCGAGCTTTTTGCTTGATTGTATATTTGTATTCTTTTTGTGCTTGTTATTAGTGTTTGTGTTTGTTTTTCTCGCTCTTGACTGTAGTTCTGGGGACGGAACTATTCCAAGGAGGGAGTGTTGTAATGCCCCGATTTTTCATTTAATAAAAAATTATTTTATTTTGCACGTAGTGTGCACGTGCAATATTTTTGGTTGGATTAAATTTTATGATTATTTCCATTATGATGAGTATGGATTTTTAAATATGTGCTTTTAAATTATTTTTATAAAGCCTTCTTTCAATTAGATAAAATGCCTTTTCTTTTAAGAGCCCAAAGTTAATTTAATTCATTATTTTTATAGTAAGTATTTTTGCCCATAAACTAAAGCCCATGAATTAATAATTTTTTTTTGTAATGTGGGATACAACTTAAAGATTATTTTTATACCAAATTTAATGTACAATTTTTGGACCTAGTTGCATGCACGTGCACTACACGTACACGTGCAATATGCATTTCCTTTTGATGGCCGGATTGCTTCTTTTGGGAGGGAAGCCAAAAATTTGAGTGGAGATCATGCTTAGTGGTTACTTGGTTGTGGGTAGTTAATGTAACTCCTACTTTCATCTTAGCCCTCCATCTTATAACCAATTACTTGATCCTAGCCCTCCATTCCATCAAGATTTTAGTATAAATAACCCCCTCCATGGCTAGTTATTCTTGTGCTTATTACTTTCTACAAATCTCTAGTCTAAAATACTCTATCTAGTAGTGATTGTGTGAGTTAAAAGATTGAGAGTGTGTGGGATTTTTGCTTGCAACGAGAAGGGGGAGAGGCCGGCATCAAGGAAGGAGGAGCTCTCGGTTTGTTTGGGTGTGCTTGGAGGCTTGTGTGCACGTGTTCAAGGAGGAGCATTTCGTCGCAAGGACATTCGTCTAGGGATTGCTAGTTGTATTTTTTCTCTCCATACAAGGTGGGTAAATTTTCTATATTTCTAATTAGGGATGCATGCTAGATTAAATTGAATGAATGAAGCATGAAAAATATTAATAAGAGTACACTTCTAATTGGAAAATTGACCTATGAATTGATTGGAATGTGGGTGTGCAATTGTATGTGATTTGATTAGTAAAAATCTAAGTTTGTATGGATTAATTATAACCATGGATTGTTAAAGAAAGTCTCATTATCTACATTACAAATTATATACACAAAGTTAGTAGATTGGCAATGATACTTCATGTGATTAAATGGATCATTGTGTGATATTGAAATAAATGAATTAAGATATAGATTAGTATATTTGGTAAAAGGTTAAAAACAGAGAATTAATGTGAAGTTTGCTAATAAAGGGATTAGTGGTATTATTTGTTAAGAAATGTCGAAATGAAGAGTGTGGTAGTTATAATATAGAATTCGAATTAATCGTATGAGAATATGTCTTAATTGTTGAAAAAAATTATTTTTTTCATACTGATATGTAAATTATATGAGAAATAATCAATTTGAAATTTTACTGTAATTTTTATAAAAGCAAAGTGAAATGAGGACTAGTTGAACATCGAGACGTTTTAATAACAGAGAGAATTGGTTTAAATGAGTTTTGAGTAGCGTTCTTGACAACTTGAGCGCGTAGCTCAAGTGGTCGGGACGACTCTGATCGCTACAGTAGCCTTCGGTCCAAGGTTGCTGGTTCGAATCCCTGTGGCACCATATTTTGTTTCATAAATTTTTTAAAATAAGAATCAGTGACCGAGAGCCTTAAATACTCTCTGCTCTCCTTTTATACTGGTGGCGCAAGTGGCCTAGTGGCTGGTGCCTTTGGCCGTGTTCTCTGCGTGCTGGGTTCGAATCTTGCCCTCGGCAAAATTAGGAAAACTTATTTTTTTAACGTTTTGGTGATCAAAAAATTATGGAAAAAATATGATTATTCTTCTAAAAATATGTAGAACTTAAGAAAAATACTTTGGGGATTATTTACATGAAATAAAACATGATTTGAGAATAAAATGTGTAAATAGAACTATGGTTCTATATTTATATTTTTGTGAAAATTATATCTTGCAAAAAGAATTTGAAGGATTAGAAGATTAATATAGTAAAGAAGGAAATTATATTGTGTGTTGGATGTGAAATATTCTCATTTGAGAATAATATGAAAGAATATGAAATGTGAATATTCGTTAGTGATGCGAATTTCAATGTGAAAATTAATAATTGATGAAGCATATAAATTCCATGTGTGATTATGGATTATTGAACAATTTAGAGATTATGTTATTGAAAAAGAAAATCCATTTTGATTATGAAAATGAATTTATGAGTTGGAAATGCTCAAATTGGAAATTGTGAATTGGAAATTGAAACAAAAGAGTAGCTAAGTCTCCCCCGGCATTTGAAAATAAATGAAATAAAAATTGAAAAGAAAGACCAAGGTTGGTCATATTTGAATGAATGAATAAGTCCGGTTTAGTGGAGAGGCTAACTCTAGAGCTTTGATTTTTGTTCATGATTTTGATAAAAACTAAGGATTAGTACATAGTGGAGACGTGATGAAAGTAGGAGAAAAACAATAGTATGAGGGCCATTGGATTGGCGGCGTAAGAGTTTTCACAGGCTGTCTTCACGATGCGTCGTGACATGACGTGGATACTGCTCTAGGGTACCGTCCCGGTGGCGACGCTTGTGGGATGTTTGGTGACTGCAAGAGGATCGTGTGCCATGAAGGAGGCTGAATTGCCACCGGCTGTCTTCACGATGCGTCGTGACATGACGTGGGATTCCCCTCCAGGTTTTCTGTACACGTGCTTGTACTCATAGATCAACTAAGATACCTACCGTAATTACAGTAGTAGATTAAGTCATGGCGAGGGATTGAACCCTACAAAATGAAGAACGATTAAGGGCTTGCCCTCGGACCTATGTAGTATGGGATGCATAGAATTCGAACAAGTGTTCATTAGTGTCATGTAGCATAAATAACTGCATTAAGGACTAAGTGCACAATCACAACACGACATCAATAGGATAGTCCCTTTAGTTTGATATGTGACAAGTTTGTGTTTGCTAAATATAGAAAATTAGTTATACTATTTCTGACATAGAGAGGATGGCCGTCTATAATGATCATCGGTTGAATAAACTGACGTACCCACAGTCTTATATGCAGGTAAATGACTTGATAAAGGTTAAAGAGGAACAGATGCTTAAAGATTATACAATGTTGTTGTACATTTACTCAATTTTTGTAAATTTTAGTTTCGCTGTGCAATGTAAAGTGTAAAGTTTGATGTAAACTCTGATGTAAAGTGAAAAGTTCAAATTTCCTTGTAAAATTGTACTAAAGGAAGTGGAAAGATCCTGTAGAACATCTCGAATTCAGTGTATTTGGAATTCAGGACGTTACAACTTCGTATTTCTGGAGGAGTCTTCAGACAGCTTTGGGTACCAAAATGGATTTTAGCACTGCTTTTCATCTACAGACCGATGGGCAGACCGAGAGAGTCAATCGTGTTCTTGAGGATATGCTTCGGTGTTGTGTACTAGACTTTGGAGGCAGTTGGGAAAGGCATCTATCTTTGATGGAGTTTGCCTACAACAACAGTTTTCAGACTAGTATTGGGATGGTGCCATACGAAGCTTTGTATGGCAGGAAGTGAAGGATGCCTGTTTGTTGGTTTGAAGTTGGGGAGCGGCAAATGTTTGGGCCTGAGATTGTGCAGCAGACCTCTGAAAAGATTGATCTGATCAGTTAGAGGTAGGTGGATGCTCAGAGTAGGCAGAAGAGCTATGCAGATGACCGGAGGAGGGACCTGGAGTTTGAGGTTGGTGACTTTGTCTTTCTGAAGGTATCGCCTAGCAAAGGTGTGATCCGATTTGGCAAGGGTGGGAAGTTAGCCCCGAGGTTCATAGACCCATATAAGATATTGAAAAGGATCGGGAAAACTGCCTACTGACTTGAATTACCGGAAGAGTTGTCTCAGGTGCACAATGTCTTTCATGTGTCTATGCTGAGAGGTTATATTCCAGATTCGAGTTATCATTTGCCTGAAGTGGCAGAGGGTTTGCAATTGGATCTGAGTTACATTGAGCTTCCAGTTGAGATTGTGGATCGTCGGGTGAAAGCCTTGAGGAACAAGACGATATCGATGGTCAAGGTAGTCTGGAGAAACCTGTTGGTTGAAGAGGCTACTTGGGAATCTGAGGAGAGGATGTTGAAGGATCATCCTGAGCTTTTTGCTTGATTTGTAGTAGTATCTTCTTTTTTTGTTTTGTTTTGATTTCTCACTCTTTATTTGTAGTTCCGCGGACGGAACTATTCTAAGGAGGGAATGTTGTAATACCCAGAATTTTTACTAAATGAGAATTATTGATTTTATGTATTGTGCACGTACAAATTTTGTAGATATGTTCTCTTATAAAATTGTCTCTCATAACATGAACAAATGTTTCCTTTCTTTCTCTTTATTTCTAAAAGCCTATTTTTTTTATAAAACCCAAGCTTGTTTTCTAATTTAAGCCTATCCTAATTAATTGAATAATTTATTTTGACCAATGAGTCTAAAGATCACTATTTTTGAAGCCCACAAACTAATTAATCTTTTAATTGTCATAACTTTTCATGTAGACACAATTAGTAGACAATTGATTAATTAATAATGTACAACATAATAATAGGCGGGGTACTAGGGGGCATGTGCACACACTAGGGTGTGCTTTGCACACCTTTGTGAGAGGCCGGGTTGTAGACAAGAGAGAGAGGGTGAGTGGGTTAGAGTTGAGGGGTAGTTATTGAGTTTATGGAAGTTACTACAACTTCCCAACTCATCCTTGTCCTTAATCTCTAACTCCTTGATTAAATCCTAGCCATCTTTTCTCATCCTAAAAGTGTATAAATACCCCTAGCTTTTCTTCTCATTAGTGCACTAAACAAATTGCTAAGAGAAAAGATTAAGAGAGAAAAGATAAGAGAGCAAAAGATTGAGAAGATTTGTAAGCAAAAGATTAGAGTGTGCAAAATTGTGTGTGTTCCAACCTAGAGGTGGCCGGCCAATCATCCAAGGGAGCAAGGAGGCTTCGGCAAACACCAAGGAGCAAGGAGGAGAGGGCAATTTGCAATACATTCTAGGCAGAGAAGGCTACTTTCTTGCATTGTAGGAACTTTCAATTCATTTTCTCTAACAAGTGGGTGTTTCTCATGCTTATAAATCTAGATACAATGCTAGGAATGTTTTTATGAAATTATTAATGAATAACTAGTTGAAATTGGACTCATGTTTGCTAAATTAGAGATGAGATGGTAGTTTAGAAGATGTTTGTTAAAATGATTGCTAGTTGATTATTTGTGAATTAAAATGTTAGAAGCTATTATGTTTGCCATGCTAGATATTTAAGAATTATGTTGTGTGAAGAAAATCTATACATATGAGACAAAATTGAATGCTTCATGTGAAATTGATTTGGTTAATTGTGAATGATTTCATTGTAGCAAAGAAAGGAATTTTTTTGTGTTCTAAATTAATGTGATTGACTAATAAATGAAAGAATGAGGGAATGAAGTATTTTTGTAGAAATTTATATTTCAAAATGTGTACAAATGTGGTTATTCTAAATATCGAAATTATGGACATTAGAATATAAAATGAGATTAGAAATGCATATTTTATTAGTAAATAATGATTTTAAAAACACTGATTTACTGTATTAAGATCTGGAAAATTTGAGTTCAAAAAGAGAAGAAAAAGGAACAAAAATCGTTTTGAAAATTGGGAAATTAGTGATGAACAGAGAGTTGGGTTATAAATAATTCAACTCAAATTGAGACAATCTGGTTCCTTAGACCAGTTGGCTTGCGGACGCTTTGGGTGTCACTGTAGCCGTCGGTGATCTCTTAGGTCGCGGATTCAAGTCCTAGGCTTGGACTTTTAATTTCGATTTTTTTTTATAATGTAATATCCCTGGCAGATATTACATTGTAAAAATTTATTTTATTATTACTTTCGAAATTAAATTATTTTTATACGGATTATGCAAAGATTTTCGGTATATATATATATATACATACATATATGTATTGTGTCAATTAGTACATTGTACAAATTGTGTGGTATGTATTTTTGGGTAAAATAGTTCTCTTTGCCATGACAAAAATCTAATTATATTGTTAGGGTTTTAATAAGTGTATAACCTAGGGTTAAACTGTGCATGAGAGAATTAGGAGTTGTTCTTCTAGAAGCTCCCTCTCTCATCCACCTCACCCTCACACCCATACCTCCACCTCATCCTCACACCATATCTCCACCTCACCCCCTCCCTCAGCCAAGCATGGGCCGGCCAACCCTAGTGAGGGGGTGGGGGGGAGGGGGGGTGTTGTGCATTTTTGTGGGTGCACTTTTGCACTCTCAACCCTCTATCCAACCCTATAAATACCCCTCCCCTCATCTCTTGTCTTACTTTTACAAAGACCAAAAATTGGGAGGAAAAGAAAGAGAGGAAAATCACTAATAAAAGAGTTTTTCATTGTAGGTTCTTAGGAGCTTTCCATAGGAGCTAGGGGAAGGAGAAGGGTGCTAGACTAGTTCTTCCTTCAAGACAAATCAAGGTGGGGGCTTCTCCATTCTTTTGTTCTTGTTTATTTGAGCTTTGTTCTTGTGTGGTTCTTTTTCTCTTTGTTGATTTTTGCTCTTTTGGTTGAGTTGTTGTTTCTTTTGTGGGTGTGTTGTGTTGTTCTCTTGTTTGGGTATGTTGTTATGTTAAACAACTTGAACAAACACTTTGTATGGACAAAAGGAAGAACCACATGAATGAATGGTAGGACTAAATAAAAAAGAACATAAGGATTGACTCTTTGATTATTGTAAATTTTTTTCTTATTGTTGTTATTTTGGAGTAATGAACATAATCATATGGAGGATTGTGTATACACCCATTTTGGGTTGTAGAACTTAACATTGGACTCATGGATTAAGCATATGCATATTTGTGTACATACCCATTTGGGATGTAGAACTCAAACAAGGACTTTGGGCATAAGCACATAGTAGAATTAGTACATACCCTTTGAGGTTGTAGAACTCAATAAAAATTGAGTCTTAATTATTTATTGCTCTCTACTTGGTAATTATCAAGTCTTGTAACTCTTATTATAAGGAAGGGTAAACCTTATTGTTTGTAGGAACTAGGTGGTTAAGAAAATAATATTGTACGAAGTAGGACTTGTAAATTGTTGTATGAAATTTGTAGTTCATAAGTTAGTTGTTGTAGCAATTTCAAGGCTTGCATTTTTGTAAAGAAAAATAATCCTTGTAATAACTAGTAAGTAGATATCCATTCTTAAATAATATTCATGCTTAAGTACTTAGTAAACATTCATGCTTAAGCAACTTCCATGCTTAGAATGTTGTAGGAAAATTATATATCATGCTTAGATTGTAGTAGGAAAGTTGTATACCCTGCTTAGAATGTTGAAGGAAAATTATATACCATGATTAGATTGTTATAGGAAAGTTGTATACCATGTTTAGATTATTGTAGGAAAGTTGTATACCATGCTTAGAATATTGTAGAAAAATTATATACCATGCTTAGATTGTTGTAGGAAAATTATATACGATGTTTAGATTATTGTAGGAAAGTTATATACCATGCTTGGATTATTGTAAGAAAGTTGTATACCATGCTTAAGGTTGTGGTAGATATCCATGCTTAAACTTGTAGTAGAAATCCATGCTAGAGTGTAGTAGTTACTCATGCTTGAATGGTAGTAAATGCTCATGTTTAAGTTGTATTAAATATCCATGCTAAAGTGAGTTGATATTCATGTTAAGTTGTAGTAAGCATCATGTTAAGTGGTAGTATGTTCATGCTTATGTTGTACTCATGCTAAATTGTTGTAGGAATTATAGTAGGAACCCATGTTTATGTTGTATCCATGCTAGATTGGGTAGGTTTGATATAGTAAAGAAACCCATCAAGCTAAATTGTAGTAGTAGATGATCGTACTTAAGTAGTATTCATGCTTAGATTGTTGTAGGTTGAAACTTATGCTATATATCATGTTAGATGATGCATGACTGATGTTTAAATTACCTACCATGCTTAAGAATGTTGTAGATTCTTGCTAAGTTATATACCATGCTTAGGAATGTTGTAGGATTGGTGTTTAAATTACCTACCATGTTTCAGATCATTGTAGATTCATGCCTAAGAAATAGAAAGGAACCGTACTTTAAGTAGTAGTAGATATTCATGCTTAAGTAAGTATTCATGCTCGAGTTGACCCATGCTCAAAGTAGTAGTAGATATTCATGTTTGAGGTGTAGTAACTATCCCTGCTTAAGTAGTTGTAGAAAGGATCCATGTTAAGTAAGTAGTTGATATACATGCTTATGTTGTAGTAGCTTCATACTTGAATTGTATCCATGCTGGAGTGAAGAACGACCCTTGTATGAGGTAGTAGAAGATATTCGAGCTCTAGTATAGTAGTTACTCATGCTTAAATTATAGTAGCTCCATGCTTAATTTATAGTAGCTCCATGCTTAAGATGTGTAGTTATTCCAGATAGAAAAGGGTCCATGTTAAGGTAGTAGTAAACATTCATGTTTAAGTGGTAGTAAGTACCCATGTTAAGTGTAACAATTATCCATGCTTATGTAGTAGTAAAGAAACCCATGCTAGGGTTGAAATTATTGTAGGTTGATGCCTATGTTCAATACCATGCTTAGATCATTGTAGATTGGCATACCATGTTAAGATTGTTGTAGGGTAATACTTAATTTGTATACCGTGATTAAGTATAGTAGTTATTCGTGCTTGAGTTAAAGGATCATGTTGAGTAAAGAACTATCGTGTTGTAGTTGTAGTATTAGTAAAGAACTATCGTGTTGTAGATGTAGTGTTAGCAGAGAACCATCATGTTATAGTTGTAGTATTAACTATCATCTTGTAGTTGTAGCGTTAGTAAAGAACTATCGCGTTATAGTTGTAGTGTAGTAGAGAACTATCATGTTGTGGTGGTAGCGTTAGTCAAGAACCATCGTGTTGTAGTTGCAATACTCAAGTTGCATAATTGTTCTAGATTTATAGAGCCATGCGTGCTTGAATGGTATATTGTAGCATTCTAGTTAAAAGAAACCATGCTTGAATTGCGTATGGTAGTATTGTAGTGAAGGATTAGGGAGAACTTGTGAACCCATGCATCTAGCTTTTAGGTGATTATAGCTCAAACTTGAGAGAGAACCCAAGAATCTAGTTGCATGTAGTTCTAGTTCAATTTGGAAAAAAAAACCCATGGATTCTAGTTGTATAAGGTTCTACTTAATTTGGACCATATCTTGTGAACATTCCTCACCTTCATGGGTAGTAATGGTTGGGAAGGTCACTAGTAATTGTTAGCTCGATAAAAGTTGTTATGTCCCTTTCGGGCTTCTCATTGGTAGAATGCCTCTTTTAGACTGTTAGTAGATTCTTCTGTTGCTTCTAATTATAGAAGATCAATTTTTTTGGTAAATACGTTTACTTGCTTCTAGGTTCATTACCTTTATGGTTGTTTTGTATGTGTTTTGCTCGTACGTGGCTCGACTAGCCCGTATGTAGCTGTGGATTTCATACGCAGCTTATTTGGCTCGTATGTATGTTGTTGTCTCATACATGGCTCGACTGGTCCGTATGTAGATGTTGGTCTCATAAGCAGCTTATTTGGCTGGTATGTATGTTGTTATCTCATACGTAGCCCGCCTGGTTTGTATATAGATGTTGGTTTCATACGTAGCTTGTTGGCTTGTACGTTTTCTGTTTACTCTTATGTAGCATATTAGCTAGTACGCAGTTTTGTTGTGCTCGTTTAGGGCGAAATTATTGCCCTAGGGCTATCGACCATCGAGATATGTGTTTACCTTACTCCTAAGGGACTGTGGATGAGTCACTCGTTGTGTACCTTCGGATCTTAACCGGTGTAGGTTGATCGCGGAACGGAGCGTAGACGAAATCCAAGTTCATGGTAGTAGCATGGGAATACGTTCGTATTTCCGGGGTCTTGGATTGTTAGGCCATGAACTGGATCCTTAGGGATTCTGGTAAGTCTAGGTTGAGCAGTCTAGTAGGGTTACTTTGCAAAGTCCGACTTAAGACCTAGCAAGTCATGTTAATACAGTTGGATTGTTCAGGGTTAGTGACATCGTTAAGGTAGTAACTATAGCTTTTACTACTTAACCTTTATTATTATCATCTTTCGCCGAAGGGAAAGAGTTGGTGTTAAGGGTTATTCTTTATGATCCGACCTGTCCTATAGGCCTGCATTAGGAGGTGTTATTGGGTTGTACCCTCCTTGTCAAAGGAATACGGTCTGTGCCTTCTCACGAGTTGGGAGCACGAGATCCGTATCTCGTCTGTTAATTTATGAAGTTCCATGATAAGGGCAGGTGCGAGTCCTGTCTGAGCTAGGGGATGGACCCCGGAACACCATCATGTCCTTGGTCTAAGGGCGAACAAGCCATAGACTACGGTCTGGATAGGGGACCGGCAGGTAATGCTTCGAGCTAAACTGCATACGCCGAAACTCCAGGGGTTCGTCAGATTTTTGAGTGAGGTCGGGCAATAGTGGAAAATAGAGACACCACTATATGACTGCAATGGCGGGATTAGACCATTTCAGGGCAACCTCATCAGTCACGTTGTATCTTCAGATATAAGTTGAGTACAAGAGTAGAACTCATGGTGCGGGTTCAAATCCTTATATATTAAGAAACGGCATGAGATGGGCACATGTAGTATGGGCTGCATGTTGTTCCAGAGACTTGCTGGCATTAGAATAGGAGCATCCTAGCCTTAGTTGATATTGCATTAGATTCGAGTCATAACACTCACGAACACTTAAACTACACTATCACATTTGCCCTGGTTGTATGTTTGTTTGGGAGATTCGATGCTAGTCATCAGCCCTTAAGCATCAGTATATGTACTGACATCCCCACTTCAATAGGTACTGGATCGCAGAAGTACAGGTGCAAGATTCAGAATGACTCAAGGCAAGGAAAGCGAGGAGTCGATGTCATTTTAAGTTCCGCTGTAATATTTATGTTGATTATCTATTTGTTGAAAAGTATCCAAGTGAGAATTACCAAGTGTTGTTCTTCATTCATTGTACTCTGATGTAAGTTATTAGAAGTGTAACACTTGGGATTATAAAGGTATTATTGTAACACTGTTGTAATGAATTGCAAATTGTAACAATCAGACTTGTAATACGCTTTCTGTTGAATAAAAAGTTTTAAATTTTTCTGTTTTTCTGTGTATTGTGGCTAATAGAAGAAAAGATTCTGGCTTATGTCACGGTTTCCCATTTACCGAAAATCGGTGTGTTACAGAGTGGTATCAGAGCCGACTTCAATTTATAGCCCAACACAGTAGGAAAATTAAACTTGGTGCCTTTTAGGGGTCAGGTTTTAGCTAGTTGTAGACAATTATAATTCATATTGTTGTTTCCTTTAACTTATATTTTATGATATTTCTATATCTATGCTAATTCTCGTGTCCACTCCATGCAGGATGACAGACGGACCATTTCCCCTGGGGAATGGATGGGGTCACGGGGTCGTGATCGAGGTGGACTCGGACGTAAAGCCCATCTCAGAGGGGGACGAGTCACCGATTGGGGCCGGATTGGCCAATGGGGCCCCCACAGCTGCCGCAGTAGGAGATGCCCCTGTAGGAGACCAGATCCCAGTACCGCCGCCTCCCCAACTTACCCCCATAGAGCAGACCTTCCAGCAGGTCTTTCACGATATCTCGACTTTGACGTGGTCCCATGTTTTTCTCGAGAGCAAGATGGACTCATGTGAATTTGTGGCCTCCCACCATGGGATGGAAGTGGCAAAGTTACGGAGCGCCAACATGAGTGCCAATTGCAGGATGGAGATCCTGAAGCGCAGCCACCGTGCACAGTTTATGCGCCTAGAGCTTCAGGAGCAGGTCACGCAGTTACGGGCGCTGCTAGCTGGAGGGGGCCCAGCAGAGGGCACTAGCAGTACCGACTAAGCGGTTGGGTGCTCGTAGGCTATTTTGTTATTTTGATATTTCTATTCCTACTTATGTGATATAGATGTAGGGAAGATGATGCTTCTGAAAGATATAACACTTTTTGTAACCGAATGGGTTTATATATATATATATATATATATATATATATATATATATATATATATATATATATAGTAAGTCTATTAAGAGCTGGGAAGCTGGGATCCTTATCGAGAGCTGGAGTTTTCAACCATTCGATCGGGATTGATCGAGATCGAACGGCTCAGAATCAATCCCACTTATGTTGGCTTTATTGAGGGGCAAAATGGGAAAAATCGAAACCCATATCTCTCTATCTTTCTCGTCGAGCTCAAATTACCTCCTCTCCCTCCCGCTCTATCTCCTCTCCCTCCCGCTCTCTCTTCATCGAACAAGGGAAACCCTAGCTCAAATCCCTACTGCCGATTTCTCTCTCTCTCTCTCTCTCTCTTCGAAGAGAAACCCTAGCCCCCAAATCGAAATCGATGGGCAAAACCTCCATCGATGCCCCCGACAGATCTCTCTCACCATCGCTCCCCCCAAAACCCTAGCTCCCTTCGAAAACCCAGCCGAAGCTCCACCCTCCTCGATTCTTCCTCCCACCTCCCGACGACCACCTTCAAAAAGTTGGATAGAGGTAAAATTCCAATTTTAATTTGTTGTTGTTGTTGTTGTTGTTGTTGTTGTCGTCGTCCTCGTTTATATAAAACCAACATCAGTAAAGATTAGATCTTTATGGGTATTACTCCATTATTGAATCCAAACTTTGAGTAGATATTGTTGAAATGAGTTAGATTGTTTATTTTTGGGGATTGAAATTTTTTTTTGAAGCGTATTTGGTTGTTTGCCATGATAATTATGCAAAGTTTTAGTAGAGTTTGTGGAATGAGCGGGAGAGAAGATTGGGAAGAAATGAATGAATGTTGTGGAATCCCCAATGCCCTCAACACTTACCTTACATTTAAAGTGTTGGATACTCATTTAAGCCTTCTGGGGTTTGATTCTCTCCTTCGTTGTGTTGGTGTAGGCAGTGATGCGAAACACTTTATGATCTGAATAATTTTTTCATCTTGTTGTATTTATGCATGATTATTTATATATCATATTCTAGTTGGCAAGGTACCCCAATGCAACCTAGTTTTGAATAGTGTGTTCTGAGCCTACTGGTTTTTTACTCTATATATATACATGAGTAAGTCTATTATGAGAGGGGTTCGATTGATCCTGAGAAGAGGTGGAGATGCAAAAAAAAAAAACATTTGTTTGGAACTAGTAGACATGGCTTAATAAAGCAGCCCTATTGACAAACTCAAATTTTTGCATTTGGCTATTTTCTTGCTTGATTTATTAGTAAGCAGTGATGAAAAGTTTATGCATAATTTTGTTTATTCATGATTTTTCCCTTTTGGAGTGTGTAGGCAGTGATGAAAATTTTATACAAGACAAGTAAAATGACTTTGTTTTTTTGCACCCTCCTACCAAGTTA
The DNA here is from genome assembly GCA_017893485.1 of Hemerocallis citrina. Classification (NCBI taxonomy): domain Eukaryota; kingdom Viridiplantae; phylum Streptophyta; class Magnoliopsida; order Asparagales; family Asphodelaceae; genus Hemerocallis; species Hemerocallis citrina. The sequence continues at coordinate 216,312,288 of CM030361.1, read as the reverse complement.
GTGTGCAAGTCATTTCAGCTTCATGTTCAGTATCTGTTTTCGGCAATTGGTATACCAAATATTTTTGGTGGTTGATGGTGTTCAGTTTCTGTTGTTCTGAGCTTACACATTTTGAACTTCATCTTCAGTTTCTGTCGTTCTGAGCTTACACATTTTGAACTTCATGTTCAGTTTATGTTGTTCACTTTCTGTTGTTCTGAGCTTCATGTTTAGTTTTTGGTGGTGTTGTTCTAACCCTACAGGTTTGAATTTGTTTGGTTTGGTGTCAGTTAGTTTTTTGCCAGGAGGTTTAAATGTGTTTTACTGTGTTGGTCATGTATGGATTGTAATGGAAAAAATGGAAGTTAAGTTAAAACTAGTTTGTGGTTACAATTTTGTTTTTAACCCTTTTGTATAATCACCATTTGGTTTATGTTGTTCTGAGCTTACACATTTTGAACTTCATGTTCAGTTTATGTTGTTCAATTTTCTGTTGTTCTGAGCTTCATGTTCAGTTTTTGGTGGTGTTGTTCTGACCCTCTTCATGTTTGAATTAACATGAATTTGTTTGGTCTGGTGTCAGTTGGTTTTTTGCTAGTAGGTTTAAATGTGTTTCAGTGTGTTCGTCATGTATGGATTGTAATGGAAATAATGGAAGTTGAAAGTTAAAATTTATTTGTGGTTACAATTGTGTTTTTAACCCTTGTGTTTATGACATTAATGTTTTGTGTTCCGAGCCTATTATATTTTTTAAATAAATATTTTGTTGTTTCCAGGCTGAATGAGCTCTGTTTAATTTTGATTTCAGGTTGATTTCAACTTGAAGTGCTTCTTGGAGCTACTCACTACTCGACACCAGTTGACATTTTGAGCAAAAAACTTGTATATTTGGTGGTGAAAGTTGTATAGTCGCTAAATTTGTAAAATTTTTGATGTACTTGTGCATTATTGAAGCAAGTATACTACCAATGTATTGAAGCAAATAACATTATTTAAGATATTAATTTCTCATGTTATGTTATTGGGCTTGGTTGAGGATGGAATGAACATGAACATGTTGGTTGAAGCAAATAACATTATTTATAATATATAGCTCAGAACAACATAAACTGAACATGAAAATCAAAATGTGTAAGCTCTGAAGAACAGAAACTGAACATGATGTTCAAAATGTGTAAGGTCAGAATAATAGAAACCTGAACATGAAGTTCAAAATGTGTAAGCTCAGAACAACATAAACTGAACATGAATATTAAAATGTGTAAGCTCTGAACAACAGAAACTGAACATAATGTTCAAAATGTGTAAGCTCAGAACAACAGAAATTGAACATGAAATTCAAAATGTGTAAGCTCAGAACAACAGAAACTGAACATGATGTTCAAAATGTGTAAGCTCAGAACAACGTAAACTGAACATGAATATCAAAATGTGTGAGCTCTGAACAACCGAAACTGAACATGATGTTCAAAATGTATAAGCTCAGAACAACAGAAACTGAACATGAAGTTCAAAATGTGTAAGCTCAGAACAACCGAAACTGAACATAAAGTTCAAAATGTGTAAGCTCAGAACAACAGAAACAGAACATAAAGTTCAAAATGTGTAAGCTCAGAACAACATAAACTGAACACCACCAACCACCAACCAATGTGTACACCAAATGGAGATTATACAAAAGGATTAATAATAGATTTGTAACCACAAACTAGTTTTAACTTTCGACTTTCATTATTTTCCTTACAATCCATACATGACCAACACAGTAAAAGATATTTAAACTTCCTAACATTCGAAACATTCTCAATGGGTCAAAAATGGGCAGTCGAAAAGAATGTTCTCAAGGCTCTCGGGTTCTACACTAACAACCTTCTTGTTCTTCCTCTTCAATTCCTGAACAAATTGATTCACCCAATAATATCAGAAGCAAGTACGTAAATATATTAATTATAATGAATTGCAAGTAAACTTTTGACTTGGAGATATAACCACATACCACTCGGTTGTTCCTGGAGAGTGTTTGATGAACATGTTAAAGCTGGTAATTTAAATTGACAGGGTATCATCAAATTCAGGATAGACAGGTATTTGAACAACAACAAAAAAATTCAGCAAAAAAATCTGTAGGCTCAGAACAACAACAACAACAAAGAAAACTGTAGGCTCAGAACAACAACTGCAAAATAATCTGCAAGGTCAGAACCACAACAAAAGATGCAAAAATCTGTAGGCTCAGAATAACACTAGCATAACCACATCATGAAGTGAAAAATGTGTAACCTCAGTACAAGAGAATTTGAACATGAAGTTCGAAATGTGTAAGCTCAGAACAACATAAATTGAACAAAAAGATGAACACCCCCCAAACATTTCAGCTCCCCAGCTCAGAAGAACAGAAACTGAACACGAAGCTGAACACCGCCAAAAAAAAATTTGTATACCAATTGCCGAAAACAGAAACTGAACATGAAGCTGAAATGACTTGCACACTAACTTGGTAGGAGGGTGAAAAAAAAAATCATGCATAAACTTTTCATCACAACCTACGAACTTGGTATTATTTGTAAAAACAAAATCATTTTACCAACTTTTCAAAGATGGAGAAAAATCATGCATCTCTTTTATGTCCATCATCAGTTTGCAAGACATAACAATTAATTTAACAAATGTGTTAGTTGGTATTAAAGAACATTAATTAACGATTTTGCCCCTTTTGCCCCTCGACAAAGCCAAGATAAGTGGGATCAAATATGAGCCATTTGAACGCGATCAATCGCGATCGAATAACTGAAAACTCCAGCTCCCAATAAGGATCTCAGCTTCCCAGCTCTTAATAGACTAACTATATATGAGTCAGGGAATTTAGCAACATTCAGTAAAGTGACAATCGTAAAGCTCAGATAGGATTATTTCATCACTAGTCACTCCTATTAATCATTAAATCATAGTGTGCAACTTAAGAAACATAATCCATCTCATCATCACTTATAACCAATTAGGGAAAATAAAGCTCAGATAGGATTAATTTATCACTAGTCACTCCTACAAATCATTAAATAAATGATTCATAGTGTGCAACTTCATAAACATAATCCATCTCATCATCACTTGTAAAACTAGAATCCAAGTTATCCAACGAGGAAGCAAACTCACAATCACATGAATGTAACAGACTATTTGGGGAATCGAATACTTCCCTGACATATTGTAGTTGATCATCTTGTTCCACACACTATTCTTGAGATGCAAACATTACCTGACAAATTAATTAACAATAAAGAGTCTGAACAAGTGAATGGAAAACATATAACAATTTTCAAACCATAGCAATTAATTTACATAATAAGAGAATGGAAATAAAAGGGAAAAAATAACAATTTTCAAACCATTCTGCTTGATAATCTTGCACAGAGTCGTAATAGCTTAACAATACCAAGAATGCAGTGTTTTAGCATAATCTACACAAAGAAACCATATCCTTTATTTATACACATGACTAATCACGTAGAGGCACTATATTTATGAACATATAGATATAGATTGTACATAAATTAAATTAATGTGTAAACGTAAGTTATTGAAGATAAATCAGTATCAATTGCAAAATCATTTGTGTGAAATTACATATACATCTACTTTTCAAACCTCAAAAATGTGAAATTACATCCATTCAGCTAAATATATGAAACATGGACTAATCAGTGCAAAAAGCTAATATAGTCATGTGAAATTAATGAACAATTGTAATAAAGTTGTTCATTTGATGTTCAAATATGAAATGCAAAGAAGAGAAGTAATCTCACCATGTTCTTGAGAATGCACCCCGAGAGTAAGTTCTTGAAATGAACTTTCTATTCTAAAAAGGTAACAACATGGAGCATCCTTTCCTAAGAACTAAGAATACATTAGGATTGAAGAAAAGCATGGATCTAACCTCTCCAGAAACAACTGGAATCTTCTCTAAATAGTCGATATCCACAGGGATTTTGATAGGACTAGCACGCTATTGGGTGATTTTCTATCAAACAACAATCTAACTCATTTCAACAATATCTACTCAAAGTTTGGATTCAATAATGGAGTAATACCCATAAAGATCTAATCTTTACTGGTGATGGTTTTATATAAACGTGGATGACGACGATGACGACAACAACAACAACAACAACAACAACAACAACAATAACAAATTAACATTGGAATTTTACCTCTATCCAACTTTTTGAAGGTGGTCATCAGGAGGTGGAAGGAAGAATCGAGGAGGGTGGAGCTTCGGTTGGGTTTTCGAAGGGAGCTAGGGTTTCGGGGGGAGCGATGGTGAGAGAGATCTGTCAGGGGTATCGATGGAGGTTTTGCCCATCGATTTCGATTTGGGGGCTAGGGTTTCTCTTCAAAGAGAGATAGAGAGAGAGAAATCGGAAGTAGGGATTTGAGCTAGGGTTTCCCTTGTTCGACGAAGAGAGAGCGGGAGGGAGAGGAGATAGAGAGGGAGGGAGAGGAGGTAATTTGAGCTCGACGAGAAAGATAGAGAGATATGGGTTTCAATTTTTCCCCTTTTGCCCCTCAACAAAGGCAACATAAGCGGGATTGATTCTGAGTCGTTTGATCTCGATCAATCCCGATCGAATGGTTGAAAACTCCAGCTCTCAATAAGGATCCCAGCTTCCCAGCTCTTAATAGACTTACTATATATATATATATATATATATATATATATATATATATATGGAATCCATGCAATGGTTTGTTCAAAAATTGTTCATCTCTTGCCCTTTGTCTGTGCTATTTCGTATCTGTTGTTATCATTTTTCCTAACCCTATAAATACCCCTCCCCTCATCTTTTGTCTCACTTTTAAAAAGACCAAAAATTGGGAGGAAAAGAAAGAGAGGAAAATCACTAATAAGAGAGTTTTTCAATGTAGGTTCTTAGGAGCTTTCCATTGGAGCTAGGGGAAGGAGAAGGGTGCTAGACTAGTTCTTCCTTCAAGGCAAATCAAGGTGGGGGCTTCTCCATTCTTTTGTTCTTGTTTTTTTGAGCTTTGTTCTTGTGTGGTTTTTTTTCTCTTTGTTGATTTTTGCTTTTTTGGTTGAGTTGTTGTTTCTTTTGTGGGTGTGTTGTGTTGTTCTCTTGTTTGGGTATGTTGTTATGTTAAACAACTTGAACAAACACTTTGTATGGACAAAAGGAAGAACCACATGAATGAATGGTAGGACTAAATAAAAAAGAACATAAGGATTGACTCTTTGATTATTGTAAATTTTTTTCTTATTGTTGTTATTTTGGAGTAATGAACATAATCATATGGAGGATTGTGTATACACCTATTTTGGGTTGTAGAACTTAACATTGGACTCATGGATTAAGCATATGCATATTTGTGTACATACCCATTTGGGATGTAGAACTCAAACAAGGACTTTTGGCATAAGCACATAGTAGAATTATTATATATCCTTTGAGGTTGTAGAACTCAAAAAAAATGAGTCTTAATTATTTATTGCTCTCTACTTGGTAATTATCAAGTCTTGTAACTCTTATTATAAGGAAGGGTAAACCTTATTGTATGTAGGAACTAGGTGGTTAAGAAAAGAATATTGTAGCAAGTAGGACTTGTAATATGTTGTATGAAATTTGTAGTTCATAAGTTAGTTGTTGTGGCAATTTCAAGGCTTGCATTTTTGTAAAGAGAAATAATCCTCGTAATAGCTAGTAAGTAGATATCCATGCTTAAATAATATTCATGCTTAAGTAGTTAGTAATGCTGTAGGTAAATTATATACCATGCTTAGATTGTTGTAGAAAAGTTGTATACCATGCTTAGATGTTGTAGGAAAATTATATACCATGCTTAGATTGTTATAGAAAAGTTGTATACCATGCTTAGATTATTGTAGAAAGTTGTATACCGTGCTTAGAATGTTGTATATATCATGCTTAGATTGTTGTAGGAAAATTATATACCATGCTTAGATTATTGTAGGAAAGTTACATACCATTCTTGGATTATTGTAGGAAAGTTATATACCATGCTTAAGGTTGTGGTAGATATCCATGCCTAAAATTGTAGTAGAAATCCATGCTAGAGTGTAGTAGTTACTCATTCTTGAATGTTAGTAAATGCTCATGTTTAAGTTGTAGTAAATATCCATGCTGATAAAGTGAGTAGATATTCATGTAAAGTTGTAGTAAGCATCATGTTAAGTGGTAGTATGTTCATGCTTATGTTGTACTCATGCTAAATTATTGTAGGAATTATAGTAGGAACTCATGTTTATGTTGTGTCCATGCTAGATTGGGTAGGTTTGATATAGTAAAGAAACCCATCATGCTAGATTGTAGTAGTAGATGATCGTACTTAAGTTGTATTCATGCTTAGATTATTGTAGGTTGATACTTATTCTATATATCATGTTAGATGTTGTAGGATTGATATTTAAATTACCTACCATGCTTAAGAATGTTGTAGATTCATGCTAAGTTATATACCATGCTTAGGAATGTTGTAGGATTGGTGTTTAAATTACCTACCATGTTCCAGATCATTGTAGATTCATGCCTAAGAAATAGAAAGGAACCGTGCTTTAAGTAGTAGTAGATATTCATGCTTAAGTAGGCATTCATGCTTGAGTTGACCCATGCTCAAAGTAGTAGTAGATGTTCATGCTTGAGGTGTAGTAACTATCCCTGCTTAAGTAGTTGTAGAAAGGATCCATGTTTAAGTAAGTGGTAGATATACTTGCTTAAGTTGTAGTAGCTTCATACTTGAATTGTATATACTGGAGTGAAGAACGATCCATGTTTGAGGTAGTAGAAGATATCCATGCTCTAGTATAGTAGTTTCTCATGCTTTTATTGTAGCTCCATGCTTAAGTTATGCCATGCTTAAGATGAGTAGTTATTCCAGGTAGAAAAGGGTCCATGTTAAGGTGTAGTAAACATTCATGTTTCAGTGGTAGTAAGTACCCATGTTAAGTGTAACAATTATCCATGCTTACGTAGTAGTAAAGAAACCCATGCTAGGGTTGAAATTATTGTAGGTTGATGCCTGATGCGTCGAATTTATATACAAATATTGTATTCAATAACCCATTAAAAATGCGTGTTTTCAATTATAAGTCGTCTTGTTTCTCTAAGATTTCAATTGATTATTTATTTATGAAGAAATAAGATTTTTTATGCAAAAAGTGATTTTTAATTTTTATAAGGGTGTAAAAGAAAGAAAATAAATTTACATGGATTTGGATAAGCCAAAAAGATAAAAATCTGTTATTTTAAGTTTATCTAATTTAAATTTAAATATTAAATTCTGATTTGTATGTTTGCAGATATATCCTAATCTACAAGTAAGATGATGACACATCCAAATTCTATGGCCGTACAAGACCTACTCCTATAAATAAAAGGCCAGCAAATACAAAAAAAAAGGAGAAGCCAGCGAACAAGGAAAAACAGAGAGAATTGAACAGAAGCGGCTTCACGTGCGACTGCTTCGAAGTGCGAAGCTGACTGGGCACAGAGGCTTCGAAGTGACGGGCGCTGTCATCTTACGTGCTGACGTGGGCACAGAGGCTGACTTCAAAGGACGCGCAGGCAAAGCTTCGATTGACGCATTCGGCTGGCTTCGATTTGACCCCAGGTGACAGCTGGTCTCGATCCACGTGGGCGACAGGACAGAAAGCTTCGATTGGCGTGCGGCAGACAGCAGCGATCCGACGTGGCTCTTCTTCTTCGTTCTGGTTCGGCACAGTTTTCAAGAGCATTCAGATACAATTTTTGAGACAGGAAAAAAGGGGTTTGAATTAAATTTTGTATCTCCTCTTTTCTCTAATTTTTGTAATGGAGTCCTTGAACAAATTTATTAATATTTTTATGTGCAACTAATTTCATAGTTGGGCAGATTGAAATCGTAGTCATGTACTGCTTATATTCTTCTAAAACACTACTCGATCACTTATTGATTAAGCCTGGTTGTATTGATAAAAATTTATAATATGAATCAAACTTATTCAGAAGTTCTTAGGGCAGTCGACTGAGAGTGACAGCAAGTCGACTGACATGAAGAACCTGATGTTATCAAGTTTGCTTATTATAAAATTGACTCTGTTATATGAGTATAGAGACGACCCGTATCTTGTGCTCATAACTTGTAACACAGGAATCTTTAGGGGTTCTTGGTTTAATCAACTTGAAGGATCTAGATTTGATACCAATTTCTAGAACTTTGAGTGTTTGTTTGTTTCCATTGTTCCTATGCTTTCTTCAAGTGCAACTTAGTAGATATCATGCTAAATACTTAAGGAAAGAAACGAATTAGAGTAGATACCATGCCTAATTCTTGGCCTAGGGAAACATTAACTTTAAGGAGTAGATACCATGCCCTTAAAGGAACAAACATGAGTGATTAGAGTAGTGTAGAAGGTGACTTAGCATTCTTGACTATAGGTGGAAATCAAGACCAACTCATTTAATTGATATTCTTGAGATACTACTTGATTTAGATTTTAATATTTTCATTTCTTTTCAAATAAACTTTTAGAACAAACTTTATGATTTGCATTTTTTCTTTGTTTTATTGATTAGTGAGTTAAGTACTACAATCTCTGTGGGATCGACCCTTTCTTTTCACTACGCTTCTATAAACGATTCGTACACTTGCGAGGTTTTAATTTGTGTCTAGTTTATCTATTTATTTAGATCATCTGGATTTAACAACAAGTTTTTGGCGTCGTTGCCGGGGATTGTTTAGTATTTTAACTTGCAAAATCAATACAAATCTTTTTCTTTTTATTTTTTTTTTCTTCTTCTTTTCTTATATTTTCTTTTAGATTACATTCTGCAGATTCAGATAAGTCGACTGTCTCCAAGGATCAGTCGACTGTACAGAGGATTTTTCCAAAAGCAACAATGGGGGAGAAAGTACCAAATCGAGTACCAATGCAAGACAAATTCACTCCGAAGAATATTGAGCAACCTTCTTGCATAGCTTATCAACCTAATGTCACAGGGAATATGCACCTATCACCTCAATTACTTAGCATGGTTCTCCACTTCAGTGGCAGACTAGACGAGGATCCGCATCTAGATTTGCAAGATTTCTTTGATCTTTGCAGAACACAAAGCATCCAAGGGCTTACCCCTGAACAAATAAAGTTAATTTTGTTTCCATTTTCATTAAAACTTAATGCTAAATTGTGGTGTAATTCTTTGGAACCAGGATCAATTCAATTATGGGAGCAACTGGCAACAAAATTCTTGAAAGAATTCTTTCCAACTCAGAAAACCAGACAACTAAAAACGAAAATTCTACTCTTCCAACATAAAGATGGCGATTTATTCTTCGAGGCATGGAAGGACTTCAAGAAGAAGCTTCTCAAGTGTCCTACGCACAACATACCCAAGGATGATCAGGTACAAGCATTTTATGAGGGTTTAAATGATACTAACAGAGCAATTGTAGATTCAGCTTGCAATGGAATCTTGATGAGGAAAAGTGGTGAGGAGGCCATCGAGCTATTTGAAGAACTCAGCGAGAACTCACAACAATTCTCAACAAGAAGGGGCCTTTCGAAAAAAGAGGGAGTTTACGAAATTTCTAATAATAATAACATGCAATTAGAAATGGAAACCATGAACACAAAGATTGATATGCTTGTTAATGCAATTTCAACGTTGGGTGGCATAAAAAACCAACCAAAAGAAATTTGTGCAATTTGTTCTCATTCTGATCATACAACTAATACATGTCCCATGTCTTCTTTCACAGATCAGGAGCACGCAAACTACGTAGGACAGGGAATGTACCCACCCCAGAACAACACTTTTTCAAATATGTATAACCCAGGGTGGCGAAACCATCCAAATTTCTCATGGAGCAATAATCAAAACCATCAAGGCAATCAATTCGCACAAGGGCATACGCAGCAATTCCAGAGTGGGAATGAGTATGATCGGCCAATACAAGAACAGAAGAAGTTAGATTTTGAATCCACCGTTCTTCAATTACTCCAACAGCAACAGCAAATAAGCAACCAACAAGGGGAGGCCATTCAAAAATTGGAAACTCAAATTGGTCAAATTGCTAAGGAGTTAAGTGAAAGAAAGGCCAGAGAACTCCCACCACAAACCATACCAAACCCTAGAGGACAAGAACAGCTCCAATCGGTGACAAACCTAGAGGACAAGATTGAGTTTAAAATGTTTGATGCACCAAAATTACCACACGATGATCATGAATGTTATAATGTTGATGTGGTTCAGGAAATTTGTGACCAAACATTTCAGGAACATAGTGTCGATCCATTACAAGCCTCAATTACACATTATCTAACACTATCTCAAGTTGAACAGGAATATGATGATTGGAGAAGTGCAGAGACAGTACATTACCTCAAAAGTCCAAAATCATATTTAGGTAAGTTTGCACCTGTGTTTGAAAATCTTGTGTCTAATAATATTGTTGTTTCTTCTTTTACCAGGACACCAGATGTGGAGCTAAAGCCGCTGCCTGAACATTGGAAGTATGCATATGCGGGTGAAAACCAGACGTTACATGTGGCAGTCGCTGCAAAATTGAGGATGCGGGAAGAAGAGACGTTGTTGAGAATATTGCAAGAACACAATGGTGCATTAAGTTGGACTAATGCTGATAGGCTTATGTCAAGATGGTACGGTCCATACATTGTTGCAAAGTTTTTCCCACATGGAACGTTGGAGTTTCATAGCAAAAACAAAAATCAAACGTTCAAGGATTGCAGAAAATTTGAAGTCGCTAGGGCGGAGCTGTTTTGAACACATGCATTGACGGCTGTTTTTGAGCAATTTGGAGTTAAAATCTGGAAAGGTGATTGAAAGAGAAGTTGTAGCCTATCTTCTTAGCTTTCAAGCAAAAAAAAATTCAGCCCATTTGGACATCTACAGCTCCAGATATCTCCAAAATAGTGAACGCTGCTCGTGCAGAATTTTCAAGACGAATCAGGGGAGAATTTCTGAACTTTTGCATTCTTTTTGTTTTTCTTTTTCCTTTCCCATTGAGGACAATGTGATATTTAAGTTTGGGGAGGGGAAGGTTTACAAATTTTTGATTTATTTTTAGAAAAGAAAAACAAAATTTTTAAAAAGGATTTAAATTAATCTCACCATTACACTTTTGAGTTCTTCATTTAGATAAGCATTGAAATATTTTTTTTGGGATAAACAATTTCTTATAAAGTAAGAGTAAGTATACTTATTTATTTTAGGATTGTTGAGTTTCATAATCCTTACAAAATTGTATGAGTCATGCGATTATACATAAAAAACAAATGTGATGCTTTTTCTGGTGATTATCCCCTTTGATCTAGTCCTAAACTGAGTTTAAGTAAATAGAGTAATAACAAAAAAAAAAATTAAATAAATTCAATCTACTCCAATGTTTTGAGTTGCTTAGTAACTAGGGGTATTCATCACCAATGTTTACTTTTACGTCAAACGGCAACTTGAAATATGAGTATGCAAAGTACTTTAAAGTTTGTGACTTGTTGAGTAACCAGGTGGATTCATCACAAATATTTTGCATTTGCGTAAAAAGGCAAGTGACAACTTAGAGAAAAGACTTAAAAAAAAAAAAAAAAAAACTCTAGTTTGCTACTCGGTTTGTAGTAGAGAAAAGGAATAATCACAGATGGAGTTGTTACATACTATAATTAAAATTAATTGCATGACAAATATGATTGGGTTTGGAGCTATGAATAGATAATCGCACTGGAGAAAGTGGGTATGCTTGTTTTTACTTTATTTGCAATTGCTTATATTTTTAATTGCAATTTTGATGCTTGCATAATGAGAATTCTTGGTGTGATGGGTTGAGTCTACTATTATTTTTTCCTTATTCATAATTTTACTTTTTTCTTGAGGACAAGCAAAATCTTAAGTTTGGGGGTATTTGATGCGTCAAATTTATATACAAATATTGTATTCAATAACCCATTAAAAATGCGTTTTTAATTATAAGTCGTCTTGTTTCTCTAAGATTTCAATTGATTATTTATTTATGAAGAAATAAGATTTTTTATGCAAAAAGTGATTTTTAATTTTTATAAGGGTGTAAAAGAAAGAAAATAAATTTACATGGATTTGGATAAGCCAAAAAGATAAAAATCTGTTATTTTAAGTTTATCTAATTTAAATTTAAATATTAAATTCTGATTTGTATGTTTGCAGATATATCCTAATCTACAAGTAAGATGATGACACATCCAAATTCTATGACCGTACAAGACCTACTCCTATAAATAAGAGGCCAGCAAATACAAAAAAAAAAGAAGAAGTCAGTGAAGAAGGAAAAACAGAGAGAATTGAACAGAAGCGGCTTCACGTGTGACTGCTTCGAAGTGCGAAGCTGACTGGGCATAGAGGCTTCGAAGTGACGGGCGATGTCATCTTACGTGCTGACGTGGGCACAGAGGCTGACTTCGAAGGATGCGCAGGCAAAGCTTCGATTGATGCGTTCGGCTGGCTTCGATTTGACCCCAGGCGACAGCTGGTCTCGATCCACTTGGACGACAGGACAGAAAGCTTCGATTGGCGTGCGGCAGACAGCAGCAATCCGACGTGGCTCTTCTTCTTCGTTCTGGTTCAGCACAGTTTTCAAGAGCATTCGGATACAATTTTTGAGACAGGAAAATAGGGGTTTGAATTAAATTTTGTATCTCCTCTTTTTCTCTAATTTTTGTAATGCAGTCCTTGAACAAATTTATTAATATTTTTATGTGCAACTAATTTCATAGTTGGGCAGATTGAAACCGTAGTCATGTAATGCTTATATTCTTCTAAAACACTACTCGATCACTTATTGATTAAGCCTGGTTGTATTGATAAAAATTTATAATATGAATCAAACTTATTCAGAAGTTCTTAGGGCAGTCGACTGAGAGTGACAGCAAGTCGACTGACAAGAAGAACCTGATGTTATCAAGTTTGCTTATTATAAAATTGACTCTGTTATATGAGTATAGAGACGACCCGTATCTTGTGCTCATAACTTGTAACACAGGAATCTTTAGGGGTTCTTGGTTTAATCAACTTGAAGGATCTAGATCTGATACCAATTTCTAGAACTTTGAGTGTTTGTTCGTTTCCATTGTTCCTATGCTTTCTTCAAGTGCAACTTAGTAAATATCATGCTCAATACTTAAGGAGAGAAACGAATTAGAGTAGATACCATGCCTAATTCTTGGCCTAGGAAAATATTAACTTTAAGGAGTAGATACCATGCCCTTAAAGGAACAAACATGAGTGATTAGAGTAGTGTAGAAGGTGACTTAGCATTCTTGACTATAGGTGGAAATCAAGCCCAACTCATTTAATTGATATTCTTGAGATACTACTTGATTTAGATTTTAATATTTTCATTTCTTTTCAAATAAACTTTTAGAACAAACTTTATGATTTGCATTTTTTCTTTGTTTTATTGATTAGTGAGTTAAGTACTACAATCTCTGTGGGATTGACCCTTGCTTTTCACTACGCTTCTATAAACGATTTGTATACTTGCGAGGTTTTAATTTGTGTCTAGTTTATCTATTTATTTAGATCATCTGGATTTAACAACAATGCCTATGTTCAATACCATGCTTGGATCATTGTAGATTGACATACCATGCTAAGATCGTTATAGGGTAATACTTAAGTTGTATACCTGTGATTAAGTATAGTAGTTATTCTTGCTTGAGTTAAAGGATCATGTTGAGTAAAGAACTATCGTGTTGTAGTTCTAGTATTAGTAAAGAACTATCGTGTTGTAGATGTAGTGTTAGCAGAGAACCATCATGTTATAGTTGTATTATTAACTATCATCTTGTAGTTGTAGCGTTAGTAAAGAACTATCGCGTTATAGTTGTAGTGTAGTAGAGAACTATCATGTTGTGATGGTAGCGTTAGTGAAGAACCATCATGTTGTAGTTGCAATACTCCAGTTGCATAATTGTTCTAGATTCATAGAGCCATGCGTGCTTGAATGGTATACTGTAGCATTCTAATTAAAAGAAACCATGCTTGAATTGCATATGGTAGTATTCTAGTGAAGGATTAGGGAGAACCCATGAACCCATGCATTTAGCTTCTAGGTGATTCTAGCTCAAACTTGAGAGAGAACCCAAGAATCTAGTTGCATGTAGTTCTAGTTCAATTTGGGAAAAGAACCCATGGATTCTAGTTGTATAAGGTTCTACTTAATTTGGACCATATCATGTGAACATTCCTCACCTTCATAGGTAGTAAGGGTTGGGAAGGTCACTAGTAATTGTTAGCTCGATAAAACTTGTTATGTCACTTTTGGGCTTCTCATTTGTAGAATGCTTATTTTAGACTGTTAGTAAATTCTTCTGTTGCTTCTAATTATAGAAGATCAATTTTGCTAGTAAATACGTTTGCTTGCTTCTAGGTTGATTACCTGTATGGTTGTTTTGTATGTGGTTTTCCTCGTACGTGGCTCGACTGGCCCATATGTAGCAGTGGGTCTCATACGCAGCTTATTTGGCTTGTATGTATGTTGTTGTCTCATACGCGGCTCGACTGGCTCGTATGTAGCTGTTGGTCTCATATACAGCTTATTTGGCTGGTATGTATGTTGTTGTCTCATACGTAGCCCGCCTGCCTTATATGTAGATGTTGGTTTCATACGTAGCTTGTTGGCATGTATGTGTTCTAGTACGAAGCTGGAAGTGGGAGGGGGTAGCTTATTAGCTAGTACGTAGTTTTGTTGTGATCGTCTAGTGCGAAATTATTGCCCTAGGGCTATCGACCATCAAGATGTGTGTTTACCTTACTCCTAAGGGACTGTGGACGAGTCACTCCTTGTGTACCGTTGGATCTTAACCGGTGTAGGTTGATCGCGGACCGGAGCGTAGATGAAATTCAAGTTCAAGGTAGTAGCATGTGAATACGTTCGTATTGCCGGGATCTTGGATCGATAGGCCATGAACCGGAACCTTATGGATTCTGGTAAGTCTAGGTTGAGCAGCCTAATAGGGTTACCTTGCAAAGTCCGACTTAAGACCTAGCAAGTCATGTTAATACTATTGGATTGTTCAAGGTTAGTGACATTGTTAGGGTAGTAACTATGGCTTTTACTACTTAACCTTTATTATTTTCATCTTTAGCCGAAGGGAAAGAGTTGGTGTTAAGGGTGATTCCTTATGAACCAACCTGTCCCATAGGCCTGTATTAGGAGGTGTTATTGGGTTGTACACTCCTTATCAAAGGGATACGGTCTGTGTCTTCGCACGAGTTGGGAGCACGAGATCCGTATCTCGTCTGTTAATTTCTTAAGTTCCATGATAAAGGCAGGTGCGAGTCCTGTGGGAGCTAGGGGATGGACTGCGAGAACTCCGTCATGTCCTTGGTTCAAGGGTGAACAAGCCATAGACTACGGTCTGGCTAGGGGGTGGCAGGGGATGCTTCAAGCTAACCTGCGCCTGCAGAAACTCCAGGGGTTCGTTAGATTTTTGAGTGAGGTCGGGCAATAGTGGCAAATAGAGATACCACTATATAACAGCAATGGCAGGATTAGACCGTTTCAGGGCAACCTCATCAGTCACATTGTATCTTTAGAAACAAGTTGAGTACAAGATTAGAACTCATGGCGTGGGTTCAAATCCCTATATATGAAGAAACAACTTGAGATGGGCGCATGTAGTGTGGGCTGCATGTTGTTTCGGAGACTTACTGGCATTTGAATAGGAGATTCTAGTCATAGCACTCACGAATACTTAAACTACACTGATACATTTGCCATGGTTGTATATTTGTTTGGGAGATTCGCTGCTAGTCATCAGCCCTTAAGTGTCAGTATATGTACTGACGTCCCCACTTCATTAGGTACTGGATCGCAGAAGTACATGTGCAAGATTCAGGAGGACTCAAGGCAAGACAAGCGAGGAGTCGATGTCATTTTAAATTCCGCTGTAATATTTATGTTGATTATCTATTTGTTGAAAAGTATCCAAGTGAGAATTACCAAGTATTGTTCTTCATTTATTGTACTCTGATGTAAGTTGTTGGAAGTATAACACTTGGGATTATAAAGGTACTATTGTAATACTGTTGTGATGTATTGCAAATTGTAACAATCAGACTTGCAATACACTTTGTGTTGAATAAAAAGTTTTAAATTTTCCTGTTTTTCTGTGTATTGTGGTTAATAGAAGAAACGATTCTGGCTTATGTCACGGTTTTCCAGTTACCGAAAATCGGGGCGTCACATATAAAATCCAAATCCGAAAGTAAAACACTTACTCACTTAATCCCTTTCAATTATCGCATGTGCACTCCAGCCTAGTTAGCTAGCAGTAGCGGATGGTTTCCTTCAGGTCACGGGTTCGATTCAGGGTTTCGGCCTGTATACTTCTTTTGATTTTTTGAGTTTTAAAATGGATTCTTAGCTTCTAAAAATTTGGAAAACAATTGTGTTAATTACTCTAAAATCATGTGGAACTTACGAAAAATATTTGGGTACTATTTGACTAAAATAAAATGGAGTTAGAAGTAAAATTGTGTTAAAAACTATTAAAATCTATATTCAAAGAATTTCTAAAAGTGATTATTTTGATGAGAAATTACACTAAGTGATAAAGAAGAGATTTGAATGAAAGGAATCTAAATTGTGCTTTCTATGGACTATAATAGTTAAATTGAGTTGGTTTATGTATGAAAATACGACGTATGAACTTTTGAATTGAATAGACGAAATGAACAATCGTATGAGAATTGAATAAACATGTAGAGATAAATTTTGAATATGAGATACATGAATTGCAATTAAATTATTTGTATGAGATTTGATTCATATAAAAGATTCGGAATTATGTTAATTGTAAAAGAGAATTTTTTGAGTATGGAAAAAACTCCATGTTGTAATTATGAGTTGAAATTAAGAACTAGGGTATAGCTAAGCCTCATACCGGCAAAATAAAAGAAAAGTTGAAATGATATTTGAAATGAAAAGACCAAGATTGGGTCATAAGAAATGAATGAATAAGACCGGTATAGTGGGAGTGCTAACCTACAGGATTGATTTTGTTTAGGATTCAATTAAATTAAGGACTAGTTACATAGTGAAGATGTGATGAAAATAAGAAAAAAACATTAATGAGTATGCGGGTCATTGGATTGGCGGCGTGAGAGTATTCACAGGATGTCCCATGACGCATCATGAGTATGACGTGGATACTGCTCCAGAGTATCGTCCCGGTGGCGATGCTCGTGGGGTGGCGACTGCGGGTAGTGTCATGTCTATGGTAGGAGGTGAATTACCACAGGACGCCTGCATGATGAGTCATGTGTCAGTGCATTGAGATTCTCTCCAGGGTGCCTAGACATGAGTTCGTAGTTCGTAGAACATCTAGGATACTTACCGTAGTTACAGAAGTAGATTAAATCATGGCGAGGGATTGAACCCTACAAGACAGAACAGTTAAGGGCTTGCCCTCGAACCTATGTAGTATGGGCTGCATAAACTCTGAACAAGTGCGCATTAGTGTCATATAAAGTAAATAGTTGCATTAAGGACTAAGTGCACATTCACAACACGACATCAATAGGATAGTCCCCTTAGCTTTGTTTGTGAACGAATTTGTGGTTTGTTAAGTATTGAGATCTGTTATACTATTTCGGCATAGAGAGGATGACCGTGTATAATATTTCATTAGTTGAATGAACTGACGTGCCCATAATTTTCTATGCAAGATAAATACATGAAAAAGACTAAGGAGGAATTGATGCTTAAAGATTATTCAAGTGTTGTTGTATTTTATTTATGTAATAGTTGTAACATTGCTTCTGCATTTTTTTAAATGTAAATGTAAATGTAACTCTGATGTAAAGTAAAGTTTTAACTTCCTTGTAAAATTGTACTAAGTAAAGTGAAAAAATCCTGTGGAACTCGAATTTAGTCTATTTTGGAATTCGAAGTGTTACAGAAATTGAACATAAATCTTAAAAGCATGTATGAGAATCAAACACTTCCCTTCAAAATATTGCAGAAAATGGCAGTTTGGAGAAGAAGAACCCAAATCCGAGCCTGAAATGGCAAGTTGGCAATGAAGAAACCAAATCGGGGGATAGGGTTTCAAGATGTAGAGGGGCATCAACAGTTTCTAGTATGACCGCAGTCACTTGGAATTCGAGGTCGCCGTCAACCTGGGTTGCCAAGGAGCCTTTTCGAGCTTCATTGGGGAGGAGATTGAGGATATGGTGGAAGGTAGGGTTGGGGGTTCTTAGGGTTTGGAAGTTGGAAGTGGGAGGGGGTGGATTCGAGGGTCAGGGAGAGAGGGGGAGTTCAGGTGAGTTTGAGGGCATCAAGAGTCGGGGAGGAGCTAGGGTTTGGTTTTTGGGGTGAATAGCGTTCAGGATGGAGATGGAGGAAATGGAGGAAGGTAGGGTTGGGGGTGTTAGGGTTTCGAAGCTAGAAGTGGGAGGGGGTGGATTCGAGGGTCGGGGAGAGGGGGGAGTTCAGGTGAGTTCGAGGAAATTGGGGATTGAGTGTGAGGGATGGGATTGAGCGTGAGAGAAGAAGGGAAAGAATTGAACCCAAAATGCCCTCAACACTTGGACAGATCTGTTTCATTTGGCAGAATAGATCTCAGCCATCGGATCGCGATCCAACGGCTGAGATCTTCAGCTCACGATAAGGATCTCAGCTAACCATCTCATAATAACTAACTAACTAACTAACTAACTAACTATATATATATATATATATATATATATATATATATATATATATATATATATAGAAATGCAAAAATGAGATGGTGAGATGGGTGAGATGGAGATGTATTTTGTGAGATCAGCAATTTGAATGATTCAAATCTCGATCACACCGTTCACATCATTCTACATATCATCTAGTTGGTGTGTACAAAATTTCAAGCGATTTGGAGACCTCTATCCTATGCATCAAAGCGTTCAAATAAATGCATGTATATGTATTTCACATCATCTTCATGATGTGTTGAACGCTTTGATGCAAAGGCTAGAGGTCTCCAAATCGCTTAAAATTTTCTACACACCATCTAGATTACATGTAGAATGATGTGAACGGTGTGATCGAGATTTGGATGATTCAAATCGCCCATCTCACAAAAAAAACACTCCATCTCACTATCTCATAATAGCATGACTCTCTCTCTCTCTCTCTCTATCTCTCTCTCTCTCTCTCTCTCTCTCTCTCTCTATATATATATATATATATATATATATAGTCAGTCTATTATGTATGAGATGGTGAGCTGAGATTCTTATCGTGAGCTGGCAATCTGAACCGTTCGATCACAATCGAACGCTCCAGATCATGATCCTCCCAATTCAATAGAATGGCTAACTATGAGGGCCATTATGGTCATCTCTCTATTTTTCTTTCTTCTCCTCTACTCAGCATTTTTCAACTCCCCCAAATCGAACGACTTCCATACTCCACCAAATAAAAAATCCGTAGCCAAATCCCGATCTCCTTACTCCCCCAAATCGAAACCCTAACCTCCTCTCACTCTCTCTGTCTTTTCACAACCCCTTCCCCTGCCCCCGAAGCTCCTCCCCGCCGCGTGACTGAAGAGAGGCCCATACCGCCGCCATGCCCATTGACCTCCCACGACTTCGTTCGACTTCTCACCCTCCAGTCGCGATGCTGGACCCCATCGCATGACGTAACCGAAGTCCCCTCCACCAGTCACCGCTCGACGCCCCCCCCCCCCCACCCCCCCCCCCCTTCAGTTCTGTTATATAGTAGGTGCTGGTCTTTTCTCATTTAACAGAGCGGGTATTGTAACAGAATGTTATAACTTAGTTTACATCAGGCTCTGCAATCTTTTTTTTTTTGGTATTAGAGAGCCTCATTTGGATCCTAAGGGACACTGTTTCTAACTTTATCGTTAGTTTTGTCAGTGATAACTATCATTGATGTATATTACTTATTTTGTGTTGTTAGCAAGCTTTCATTCATCTTTCTTGTTGTTAGCAAGCTTTCATTCATCTTTCTTGTTCTTAGTCCTGCTATGCTTATGTTCCTAAGTTCCAAACGTGCTATGCTTATGTTCCCAAGTTCCAAACAGGTGTGTTAATGTTGTGATGGTCTTTAACATCAATAATTTGTTGTATATATCTTTTGGTTTCATGATCATGTTTGCTGCTGTTAATCGGTTATGGCTGCTATTTTTGCTGTTTATAAAATTAAATAATAATAATAATAATAATAATAATAATAATAATAATAATAATAATAAAAGATAGTACAACACAAGCATTCTATTGCTTAATCATGTCTCAAACATAATGAAGAGTACATGATATTACATGAAGATGGTTACTTAGATCTGGTTGTCATGGATTCTCTGGTCTCAAACAAAATGAAGAATACAAGTGTGCGATCGATACCGGCATTTCCTGACCTGATGAGAACAGGATCTTCTAGTGTTCATTTCAAGTTTTTTTTAATCCTTCTCGCTCGACGACCCCAACACATCAACCAGATAAAGGCCTCCACACTCGCGACGAGAAGTTGGTTGTTTCTCTGTAACCTGCAACCTATATATATGTGATGCCACTCTTGATTTAGCTACATAATGAGAAAGATTGTTAAGTAAGGGTCTTGGCAAAGCAACTTGCCCCATGCCATGTTGAGATCAAACAGCAAAAGTAATCACAAGTTTTTTGAAATAATCACTTGTTAGCCAATCTTTTTTTTATTTCCTCATACAAGCTCTTAATGAAATTTGTAACCATTACTATCTAATTCGAATTTATACTATTCAGTTAATAAAACAATAGCAAGCTATTTATTATACAGACATGAATGAAACCAAATTCGAACTTCTTTCTATTCTATTCTGACTCCTTTCGCAACAAATTAACAGACTTGAAAGAAACCAAATTCCACTTCAAATAACCTCAGTTTGTAATTATTTTTGTGACCTCATCAGTACGACATTATTTTTGTAACCTCACATGACTCATATGCTTTTCGTCTCTATTAGCCATGCTCATTGATCAGAAGTAGTCAAGTAATATGTAACCATACTCGATTTGCTAGCAAAAATATGCACCTTCCCTTTAAGGGGGTTATTGCACATTTAGGGACAAACACAATAATTCTTGCATAAGCTACGCATACATCTATTTGTTTTGATTGCAAACAATACATAGCTCCATTTGAATACTTGTCCCATTTAGAAAACAAACACAAAGGCTTTCTCTGCATTTATTCATTTACATCCAATGTCCAAAAGTGGGTGGCCTGAACAAAAAAATTGAAGCAGATGGATTTGAAGCCTGAATAAAAACTTGTTGTAATGATATCAAGCATATGGAATTGTTGATGTCGTGGAAGTACTTCAACTGGAAATAGCAGCAGCTGAAGCAAAAATTCGGTTCTTCAATAACGCCATTGGGGTACATGTCTCATTCTCGGTTTCTCCTAGCGAAGGTCTGACTTGCTGCTAGTCCATTCGAATCTGTATACTTTTGTTTAAGGCCTCGTATTACTAAACAAAGCGAGAGTGATCCCAATAAGAGTCTTTAACCCTTCGCTCAATCCCTAAGGGAAGGATAAGCATTCCATCCGATGTAATGCAATAAACACTAATGAGAAGCATTGGGAAAAACTGAGAGATTAATAACCGAAAAGCAGTCATTCAGTATTGGAATTAATCAACAAAATCGACTTGCAAATTGAGTTAAATGAGTAATATACCTGATTTTTTTAGCGATAATGTGCAAAATGGGATCAACCTCTGAACCTTGTCCAAAAACTTGATATAATTGTGATATTTAACCGCATGTTTGTTAGCTATAATGTCAGATATTTTACTTTACCATTTCTTAATGTTCAGGCAGTGTGTGCGATTGTCCACTAAAGCTGCTAACAATTTGGGATCCTGCAATATAACTTACGTGCTTTGAGATAAATTCATGTTGTTCATGACCACATTTAATGCACTTCTCTCTTCTACAGTATTTCTTCTTCTTATACCTTCATACATAAAACTGGACCCTAAACTATGACTTATCGCTTGATGAAGTGTAGTTTCAATTTAACGTTTAAATCGAAATTTAAGCTACAAGTTTTCTATTTAAATTTCATGTGTATAACACTTGTTAAATTATCTAATATATGTACAGAACACGGTTATGATACATATAGGAGGTTTAGTAGCACATAACCCATTTCTACCAAAATAAAATTGCAAACAAGAGCCCTCATTTTAAGTCACAAGCCAATAGCTTGACTTACTACTAGACATGTGGAATGGTGGGAAAGCAGTAGCATAACTAGCCACAACAATGTGACTCATCAATCAACTAATATATATAAAATTTGGCATTGTGTTCTCATCAGTACAGCTCCATAACATATTCAGTGAAAATTAAACAATTCTATAAGCCCCTAAGCTCATAAATGTATCACAATGACAGCCCACATCTACTGTGCATATAGTTTATCTCTACTTATTGTCATATTGGATTGATGATTGTTTTAATTATTAGAAAATAACCAGATCTTCAATTACTAATAAATTGGAGTAGACAGCAGGTAAAACCTAGCCATCCAAATTGATTTATCAGGACAAAAAAAGATATTTTTGTCCAAACTACACACTACAAGATTTGTACAAACGTACGAAATCGGTACAATACTCATACGTATACATATATATGTCTACCGAAAATTTCGTTTGTTAAACTGCATAATCCGTATAAAAATAAATTAATTCCAAAAATAATAATAATAAATTTTATTATCAGCTCGGAACATTACAGTACCAATTTGATACAATACAGATGTATACAGACTGGTATATATGTACAGATAATGTTTATTAACAAAACCGGGTGATATCCACCAAAAAATATTTATTTTCTGAAAATAATAATAAAATAATAATAAAATAATAATTTTTAATATCTGCCCGGGATTTTCCAGATATTTTCTCAAAAATGCATTTTACAAGATTTTGTACAAGTGCACAAAACCGATACAATACTTGTATATACTTACTAGTATATATTCACAGGTAAGTTTTTATTTAGAAAAACCAATGAATTTTCATAAAAATATTGTAATTTTAAAAATAATAAAAATACAAATATAATATCCAACCGGGATATTACAAATGTTGCCCCCGACCACGGTCAGCAGGCGCCCAGTCCTCAGCCTACGCAGGACCGTAGGCACCGTACGCCCAGTCCTCAAGCGGCCCTGAGTTGTCGTCGTCGCACTCCAGTCCCCTCCCGCGTAGGGAAGAATCTTGGGCCTCAGCAAGGCATGATCGGAGGGAAGATTCGGTCTACCGCCGTCTCCACGAGATGGAGAGGCGCCTTGGCCGACTGGACAGAGAGGAGGAGCAACGGGCGAGAAATTTCCGCCCCAGCAAACCCCCATTCTCTCGGACTATAATGGAGGAACCGGTCCTGAATAACTTCAAGCATCCTTATTTTGAATCTTACCACGGGGAGTCCGACCCCGCTGACTACATTGAGAGTTTTAAAACTCTCATGATGATACATCAGGCGCCAGATGCCCTCCTCTGCAAGACCTTTTCGGCCACTCTTAAGGGGCCTACAAGGAAATGGTACTCCTGTCTAGCCCCGACCTCCATCTTCTCCTTCGATCAGCTTGAAGGTATCTTCCTGATTCACTTCGTGAGGAGCCGACGAGCTGAAAAGACGAGCACCTCTCTGTTGTTGCTTCATCAAAGGAAGGGCGAACGGCTGAGAAACTATGTCAAACGTTTCACCCCGGAGGCCAGATCCATTGCCTCCCTGGACCAGTCCGTTGCCTCCGCCACCTTCCAATCCAATGTCACTAACGACAACCTCCGAGCATCCCTTGCCAAGAAGCCCCCCTCGGGATTTCTCAGAACTCCAGCTCAGGAGTGAGAAATACATTTGAGCGGAAGAAGCCCTCTCCCGCCCTGATTTTGAAGGACCGTCCTCCGGAAACAAAAGGAAGTGCGCTGAAGAAGAAGGAGCTAAGAAGCTCCAGAAGGACAACGGAGGCCAGCATCGCCCTCCTCCCCACTTCGAGAAGTTCACTCCACTCAATGCGAGTGTCTCAGCCATCCTGATGGAGGTTGGAAAAGAGGGACTTCTTCCACCCCTTCCAAAGATGAACACCCGGGGAAGAAGAGGAACCGGGACAAGTGGTGCCGCTTTCACAGGGACCACGGCCACGACACGGATGACTATCGGGCCCTAAAAGACGAGATCGAGGCCTTCATTCAGAGAGGAAAAGCTCTCTAGGTTCATGAGGAAGGACATGGCCTGATCCTCCTCTGCCCCTAGGGGGCTAATAAGTGACCCGAGCGGCACGTGGAGACCCTGGACTCCAAGTCAGAGGTCATCCTACATCTCATCCATGGAGGCCCAATGGGGAGAGATTCCAACTCTTCCCGAAAAGCCTTTGTTCGGGAAGTAAATTCTATGCAGAATCGTCCTCCCCCCAGGGGGCCTAGGGGTCCCGGTCACTTTCTCAGATAGAGACCTAGAGGGCATCCGAACTCCCCATTGCGACGCACTGGTCATAAACCTCCACATGGCCAACTTTGACGTGCACCGGATCCTAGTAGACAACGGCAGTTCGGTCAACATTCTCTTTCTGGAGGCCTTCCAGGGGCTCAAGCTATCCAGGGATCGGCTCAATTCCACCGGCTACACTCTGCACGGGTTCACGGAAGTGCCAGTGATGATCAAGGGTGTCATAACTCTCGACGTAACCGCTAGCAAAACTCCCACCACTCGAACCGAGCCGATGGACTTCATGGTGGTAGACGTAAAAGTCATCTACAACGTCATCCTAGGCCGACCAGGCCTAGCTGCTCTGCAGGCCATACCCTCGGCTGATCACATGAAGATGAAATTTCCCACCACGGCGGGAGTGGGAGAAGTCAGAGGAAGCCAGGAGGCAGCCCGCAAGTGCTACATGACCTCGGTGGGAGGACCTGTCCTCTCCTTCGAAGCTCTTGAACTCCCTCAAGGGAGTAGCCCACCTATATCGGAGCAGGTCGATGAGCTGGAAGAGGTGGCCTTTTCAGAAGGAGATCCAACCCGCAGATTTCTTATTAGCAAATTCCTTCCCCTTCCTGTTCGCTCCGACATTATCCAATGCCTAAGGGGAAATCGAGACCTCTTATCATTGACTGCAGCTGATATTTCGGGAATCTCCGAGGAGCTCCTCATGCACCAACTTAGTGTCGCCTCTGGGGCCAGACCCGTTCAACAGAAGCGATGCAGATTTGCCCCCGAGCACCAGCAAGCTATCAATGAGGAGGTTTAGAAACTCCTTAGGGCTCGGTTCATACAGGAGGTCAACTATCCGGAGTGGCTCTCCAATATTGTAATGGTCAAGAAGGCCAAAGGGAGCTGAAGGATCTGCATCGACTTCACAGATCTAAACAAAGCCTGCCCCAAAGATCCATTCCCGCTCCTGAGCATCGATGCCCTGATTGATGCAACCACGGGCCATGAACTCTTAATCTTCATGGATGCGTTCTCTGGGTACAATTAGATAAGAATGTTCCATCCCAACATCCCGAAGACCTCCTTCGTCACCGACCAGGGCCTGTATTGCTACCGGGTAATGCCCTTCGGGCTTAAAAATGCTGGCACCAACTACCAATGCCTTGTTAACATGATCTTCAATGAGCAGATTGGGCGGAACATGGAAGTCTATGTGGACGACATGTTGGTGAAGAGCGTCAGCGGATCAGATCATGTCTCCGATCTCCAAGAGGCTTTTGATGTATTGAGGAGACACAATATGAGACTGAACCCGAACAAGTGTGCGTTCGGAGTCTCATCCGGCATGTTCCTGGGATTCATGGTCAGCCAAAGGGGCATAGAGGCCAACTCCGAGAAGATCCAGGACATACTCAACATGGCTCCCCCCTCTAATGTTAAAGACGTGCAGAGACTCACCGGGCGCCTTGCGGCGATAGGGCGTTTCCTCTCCAAATCCGGGGAAAAATGCCTCCCATTCTTCAAGGCCCTCAGGGGGGCTAAAGGCTTTGAATGGGGGCAACAACAACAAGAGTCCTTTGACCAACTCAAGGCGTACTTAGTCAACCCCCCACTCTTGAGCAAGCCAAGGCCCGAGGAGGTCCTCTACCTATACCTCGCCGCTTCAGAGCAGACCCTCAGCATTGTTTTGGTAAGAGAAGAAGACAAGACGCAGAGGTCCATCTACTACGTGAGTAAAGTCCTTCACGACGCCGAGCTCCGTTACCCGAAGCTAGAGAAGATGGCCTATGCCTTGGTCATGGCAGCTCGAAAGCTCCGCCCGTACTTTTAGTCTCACTCGGTGGCCGTTCTTACCGACCAGCAGCTCTTACAAGTCCTTCACAAGCCCGAGACCTCCGGGCGCCTTATGAAGTGGTCCATCGAGCTAAGCCAATATGATATCAGTTATCAGTCTCGAGCCGCTATCAAGGCTCAAGCCCTAGCTGAGTTTATAGTGGAGAGTACAATTCTCGAGGCCAGCAAAGCAATAGAGGAACCCCCCTTTGGACTGTGTATGTGGATGGGTCCTCGTGCACCAATGGGAGGGGAGCAGGAGTCATCCTGGCGAGCCCAGATGATTTCATCCTCTAGGTTTCACTCTACATCAACTTCAGAGCGTCCAACAACAAGGCTGAGTATGAAGCCCTTATAGCAGGCCTATGCATGGCTTGCAAGGCAGAGGCAAAGCATGTCAAGATCTTTAGTGACTCGTAGCTAGTGGTGAACCAGGTATTAGGGGAATACGAAGCACGAGACGGTCGCATGGCCAAGTACTTGGCCAAGGTCAAAGACCTAATGGCCTCTTTTGATGAGGCACAACTCCATCGGATCCCCTGAGAAGAGAATGCGCAGGCGGACACCCTCTCAAAACTAGCTTCCCCCTCCCTCCAAGGGCTCGAACAAACTATCCTAATAGAAGTTCTACTAAAGCCCAACATCGAGGAAGAAGGCCCCGAGCCGATGGAGACGCTGCCCTTACAACTCGGGGAGAATTGGATGAGACCTCTGCTCGAGTTCCTCAGAGATGGGATCCTTCCCTTAGATCCTAAAGAGGCCCGGAAGATCCGAACCAGAGCCGAGCGGTACACCCTCATCGAGGGAGTCTTGTACAAATGCTCCTTCACTCAAGTAAATGGCTGTTGCCGCTGAATTTGGTGTGGGGGAAAACAGATGAATTTGTGGATTCTTAGGAAAACTGAATAGTAAAACCTGTATACCTGTTCCTTCGGGCTTCGGTCGTCGATCCCGCCGTAGACCTGCAAAAAGTGCGAGACACCGGGGTTGTTCCCGGCGACGCACCCTCCGACGCTCAAGTCAGTAATCTAGGGAGACTATGAATGAGCGTAAAAACTGGTGAAAGATTGATTACCTCTTAATGGAGATGGATGGGGGGTATTTATAGGCGTCTCAGGGAACAGATTGGGAATGTAATCCCTGTGATTTGATAAGGAATATTCCCCATAATCAGATGAGGAATGTAATCTGATGAGGTATATTCCCCGTAATCAGATAAGGAATTTTATCCCCAAATCCCGGTGAAAAGATAGATGTATATCTGGGCCGTTGATCAAGATTAATCAGGGACCCTGATTTTATCTTGTTGGATTGGGTGTGCAGCGGGTTAAAACCCGCACCCTCTTGTTGGTGGGTCCGTTTGTGGGTCCTTGGGGAGAAGACCCAATACCTATTTCGGACCCTCTTGTAAGCGAAATTACTATTTTACCCCCAAATCTCAAGATTCGTGCCCAATTTGGACAGTTCCGGTTTAACCCCATTTTTAGCCATATCACGAGCCCCCCACTCCTAGAGACTGAGTTTGATCAGCCTTTGAGGAGTAGTTTTGACTGTTTTAATGGCTGGTGGAGTTATATCGGAGTTCAAATGGAGGGTTGTGAATCTTGAAGGGGCAGTGAGGTGATTTGCCCAGTGGATTGAGCTCCGAGTTGCTCATGAGCTCTGATGGTCATGTGGTATTCTTGCAGGGATATCCTCTTTACCCTCGCGAAGCGTCAATTCGTCGTTCGGGGGTCTCATACGTTTGTATTGCGCCTTAGACTCCCCCCAGGGCTTGCTGACTAGGAGGCCGAGGTCCATATGCAGTTCGGCAGGCTTTTCCGGAGAGAAAAGCGAGTTCGGCATAGCTGCGAGCACTAGGAGTGAGTCTGGCGATCTGCCGAACTTGCTTTTTGCCCTATAACAAGGTCGGTTTCACGAACGCTCGGCAGTGAGTGCCGAACTCGATTTTTACCCTGTAACAAGGTCGGTGTCACGAACGCTCGGCAGTGGGTGCCGAACCTGTTTTTACCCTGTAACAAGGTCGGTGTCACGAACGCTCGGCAGTGAGCGCCGAACCTGTTTTTTACCCTGTAACAAGGTCGGTGTCACGAACGCTCGGCAGTGAGTGCCGAACTCGATTTTTACCCTGTAACAGGGTCGGTGTCACGAACGCTCGGCAGTGAGCACCGAACCTGTTTTTTACCCTGTAACAAGGTCGGTATCACGAACGCTCGGCAGTGAGTGCCGAACTCGATTTTTACCCTGTAACAGGGTCGGTGTCACGAACGCTCGGCAGTGGGTGCCGAACCTGTTTTTACCGTGTAACAAGGTCGGTGTCACGAATGCTCGGCAGTGAGCGCCGAACCTGTTTTTTACCCTGTAACAAGGTCGGTGTCACGAACGCTCGGCAGTGAGTGCCGAACTCGATTTTTACCCTGTAACAGGGTCGGTGTCACGAACGCTCGGCAGTGGGTGCCGAACCTGTTTTTACCCTGTAACAAGGTCGGTGTCACGTACGCTCGGCAGTGAGCGCCGAACCTATTTTTTTACCCTGTAACAAGGTCGGTGTCACGAACGCTCGGCAGTGAGCGCCGAACCTATTTTTTTACCCTGTAACAAGGTCGGTGTCACGAACTCGATTTTTACCCTGTAACAGGGTCGGTGTCACGAACGCTCAGCAGTGAGCGCCGAACCTGTTTTTTACCCTGTAACAAGGTCGGTGTCACGAACGCTCGGCAGTGAGTGCCGAACTCGATTTTTACCCTGTAACAGGGTCGGTGTCACGAACGCTCGGCAGTGAGTGCCAAACTTGTTTTTACCCTGTAACAGGGTCGGTGTCACGAATGCTTGGCAGTGACTGTCGAACCTGTTCTTACCCTGTAACAAGGTCGGTGTCACGAACGCTCGGCAGTGAGCGCCGAACCTGTTTTTACCCTGTAACAAGGTCGGTGTCACGAACGCTCGGCAGTGAGGCACTTGCTCAGTCGCCGATCGAAGGTGTGGGGTCTCTGCGGGTCGAGCGCCGTGGCACAATCTGTCCCGAGGTGGTCCTGTTTTCGAGGGCATTAATGGTGCCTTGGGGTTTGTGCGGCATTCCGCCTTTCCCTAGGGCATTAAATGTGGTTCCTTCAATTAATGCATGGCGTTTCACCTTTCGAGGATCATAATGGCCAGATTTTGGAGGAGGACTATAAGTACCCCATTCCCCTTGTCATTTCGATCGCACCAAATGTAGAGTTTCAAACCTTGGGGGCATTGGCCTTGGGTAACTTGTCTTTCGAGGTTCGAGGGGGTTGTCGCTCTTTTGCCTTTTTCTTCTCCCGTTCCTGACGGTCCCAAAGTGGATGTCAGGAGTGGGGGAGAACGAGGCAGTAGCGGTGACGACCATAGACCGGACCCGAGGGATGATTTGCTTCGGAAGGACGGGTGGTCGCCCTGTTGTCTTGTTCTTTTCCCGTTCCTCACTGCTCCGAAGGGGATGTCAGGAGCGGGAGGGAATAAGGCAGTAGTGGCGACGACCATAGTCCGGACCTGGGGTGTGAGCTGCTTCGGAGGGACGGGTGGTCGTTCTCCCACTAAGATCTTCTGCCTACTCTGTTTGCTCCGCAGCGGGTGTCAGGGTCGGCGGAGATCATGGTGGGAGAGGTGGTCACCCATGTCCGAATTCGAGGGGTGAGTTTGACGAGCGGTCGTTTTTCTGGAAGAAATGAAGGGCGTCCCGGGCAAGTTGTTTGCAACTGTGAAGGTTCAGGCCGAACCTTTGCGGTTGCAATCAACTGGCTCGGAATGGTTTGCTCCTGCCGATCTCTGAGTGTTGGTCTGCTTTCAACTGGGGCCCGTGGTCGGCGGAATATCGCCCGAGACCCGGGACCCGGGGGGTGCCCGCCGAGGGCGGTGCCTTAAAACTTTGAATCGAAATTTTTCCTGGTGCTTCTAGGCATAGGTCCACCTGCTGTTTGGCAGGCCCCCTTCTTTTTTTTTTTTTTTTTTTTTTTTTGGAGAGGCGAGTGAACTCGGCATGGCTGCGAGCGCTGGGAGTGAGTCTGGTAATCTGCCAAACTTGATTTTCGCCGTGTAACAAGGTCGGTGCCACGAACTCTCGGCAGCGAGTGCCGAACTTGTTTTTTGCCCTGTAACACGGTCGGTGTCACGAACGCTCGGCAGTGAGTGCCAAACTTGTTTTTTGCCCTGTAACAGGGTCGGTGTCACGAACGCTCGGCAGTGAGTGCCGAACTTGTTTTTTGCCCTGTAACAGGGTCGGTGTCACGAACGCTCGGCAGTGAGTGCCGAACTTGTTTTTTGCCCTGTAACAGGGTCGGTGTCACGAACGCTCGGAGTGAGTGCCGAACGTGTTTTTTTCCCTGTAACAGGGTCGGTGTCACGAACGCTCGGCAGTGAGTGCCGAACTTGTTTTTTGCCCTGTAACAGGGTCGGAGTCACGAACGCTCGGCAGTGAGTGCCGAACGTATTTTTTGCCCTGTAACAAGGTCGGTGTCACGAACGCTCGGCAGTGAGTGCCGAACTTGTTTTTTGCCCTGTAACAGGGTCAGTGTCATGAACGCTCGGCAGTGAGTGCCGAACTTGTTTTTTGCCCTGTAACAGGGTCGGTGTCACGAACGCTCGGCAGTGAGTGCCGAACTCCCAGACTTGTCGTTTTTGGGGGTTTGTTTTTTCTGTGCGCCATTTGAACCTCTGGTGGCTCTGACAGCTCTGACAGCTCTGACAGCTCTGACAGATGGGACGTTCATTAATTGTAGTGACCTCTGGGCTTCTATCAGACGGGATGCACATTAAATTCAACTCATGATTCGTTGCGGTTAGCGAGGTGACGATTGGGATCGCTCCGCCGCTTGGTTTAGATGGGCCGGTCGTACGAGCCCATTAGCCTCGTTGGGAGTGCCCCCCTTCTATAAATCCTCACCCCCTCTCTCATTTCTCATTTCTCCTCTCATTTGCTCAGGAGTTTTCTTGTGCTTCAGGCGAGTTTTTCCGGTGGTCGGCGTTTGACTCAGGCGAAGTTTTTCGGCAGCTCTCTCCCTTAAGGTAATTTATAAATTATGTCTGTAGCTTCTGTCTCAGACGAAGTCTCTTGGTCCGAGCCCTCCCTTAAGGACGTTGAGGACTCGACTCCGGCCCCGACCAAAGGCAAGGTGTTCGGCAAGGATTCAATTGTCGAGGATCCAAAGAGGATGGGGGAGTGCGGACAGCTGCCAGGTCCGTTGACGGGGCTACACAGAGTCAGGCAGCTCCCGGAGGATCAGGCCGAGCGAATTGTCCCTGGGAGGGAGAGGTCCTTCGAGGAGAACGAAGCGAGGAAGACGACGGAGGCGGACGATGCGGCGTCGATCCTACGCGAGGAGGAATTGGCTGTGATCCGGGACTCTTTTTTCATCCCGGAGGAGTACGAAATCATGCTGCCGGGCCCCGGAGTTAGGGCCAATTCGCCGCTGCCAGTGACCATATGTTGCTGGCCGGTCGATGCCTTTATCGCCGGTGCTCGGCTACCTCTCCACGTGTTCGCTATTACCGTGGTGAGATGGTACGGGGTCAGCCCCATTCAGCTCATGCCGAACGCGTGGCGAGTGATTAATGGTTTCGTTCTCCACTGCCAGGCCGCAGGGATCGAGCCGTAGCTGAACGTGCTTCGGACGATATACCGGCTCCACCAAGGGAACAAGTCGGAGTACCGGTATTATTTGACTCCGAGGCACGGCGGCAGGCTCGTCGTCTGCCCCGACTCTATTAAGCACTGGCGAGAGAAGTGGTTCGTCGTGCGGAGTCGAGAGGCCTGGCCGATCCCTACTAATTGGGCAGAAGGGGTGCCAAAGAGGGCGACGGCGTTGCCGAGGCTTACAGTGGAAGAAGAAGAGGCGGTCCGGACCCTCCTTGACCGGCCAAAGTATGATTGGAAGGAGTTGACGGAGGACGTTCTCTACAGGGGAGGGCTCTGCCGCGTAGATCCTAGTACACGGCTCTCATCAAGTTCTTTTTCCCGCACTTGCTGCCTTGTTGTTTTTTGTGCTAATCAACTTTTCTCTTTTGACGCAGAATCCATGGACTACGACGCGGTATTGGCACTGAGGGCAGGGCTTGCGAGTAAGGCACCGAAGAAGCGCAAGAGGGTCGCATCGAAGCTGCCCTCGACCTCGAAGACGCCGAGGTTTGCTGCCCCTGACGAGGGGGTGGAGATCCTCGATGCCCCGGTCGTCACCATGGCAGGATCTTCTGCTCCCTCACCTATGGGGGAGTTTCCCATTGCTGCCGCCCTCGCCATGCCGACACCGCCGCTGACCGTGGCAGGCGAGGAGCTCCTGACAGAGGAGCACAAGCGGATCCATATCCCGGACTGGCAAGTCCGGAAGCACGATGGGTTCCTTGGCAACTCGTTGGCAAGCATGTAGGCTATCAAGCATCTCGCCACCCCGAAGGACCGAGCCGCCATGGAGGCGGGGAGGCAGGGCGACGACGTGATCGAGATCGCTCGTTCGGCGGTATCGGTAAGCTTCTCCACGTCTGTTGTATTTCTTGAACCGAAAATTTTTTCTAACTCTTTTAGTTCTTCTTTGCTGCAGATCATCGTCCACTTCGGCCATCTCACCGAGAGGCTAACAGCTCTGGAGAAAGAGCTGAAGCAGGAGTCCGACCAAGCTCGGAATGATAAAGCTCGGATGGCGAACGAGCTCGACAAGCTCTGAGTTGAGCATGAGGGTCGGTCGGCGAGGATCAAGCATCTCGAAGCCGAGGTGAAGAGGCTGGAGGGCGAGCTCCTTCGGGAGAAGGAGGGGTCGGCCAAGCAGCTGGCCGAGGCGGAGGCGAAGCAGGCGGCGGAGGGCGCGACCATGGAGAAGGCCCAGGGGTTCCTCGTGCAGAACATGGCGAAGGCCTTTGTTGCCGCCCTAACGCGGGTGTCGGAGGCATACCCCTCGGTGGATGTCTCG
Source organism: Hemerocallis citrina (assembly GCA_017893485.1). NCBI lineage: Eukaryota > Viridiplantae > Streptophyta > Magnoliopsida > Asparagales > Asphodelaceae > Hemerocallis > Hemerocallis citrina. The sequence goes on along the minus strand of CM030361.1, from coordinate 216,279,068 downwards.
GGATGGCGTCTCTTCCCCGGACACGTTGAGGGCTTCGACCCCGAGTTCGAAGGGGAAGAAGAGGAGGAGGGCGATGCCGATGCCGACGCCGGGGCTACTGGCGAGGTCCCCAGCGCCACGATCACTCCGCTGGCGGCGGGGTCTCCTTCGGCGAAGTCCACCCCTACTCCACCTCGTCGCCCGGGGAAAGAGGTCGGGCCTTGACTCCGCTCCTCGTCTTCTTCTTTTTTGCTCGTATGTTTGTTGTTTTTTTTTTGTTTTTCTTTTCAATCGTTGTAACGCCTAATAGCGGACTGGCCACCGCTACTTTTTGAAATGAATGAAAAGAAAATTTTTTGCAAGTATTGGTGTTCGACAGTCTTTGCCTTTTGCTCCCCTTTTTCCGCCGAACATTCCCTTCTTGACCTTAGCTTAGATTTTTCCAAGTGTGGTGCTTCGGCAGTTTTCAACATTTTTGCTGATCGCTTCGATCTCTTTTGCAGCTTATGTTGATTGCCCAAGACGTCGAACCTTTGGGCTCGGATGAAGGAGCTCGAGCCGAGGTCGGCCTAGGGGCGACGAGACTATGTCTGGCGAGGTGCCGAGAGCGGCTCTACGAGGTCGAGCTCGGATTGCGCCGAGCTGAAAGCGAGAGGAAGCATCTCCAGCTTGTCCTCGGCCGGCGAGACATCGAGATTCGCCGACTGGAAAGCAGGATCGCGGAGCTTATCCCCGAAGGTGAATACTCGCCAACTGATTTCAGTAATGAGATTCGGGTTCAGTGCATCCGTCATAACTTGTCCAAAATAACAACGGAGAGGGACGACTTGCTTTCCGAGATACAGCATCTGCGGTCCGTGGAGGCGACGCTTCGGAGTGAGGGCGAGGGGCTGACGGCCGAAGTGGCCAAGTTGACGACCGAACGGGTGCAGTTGACTGCCGAAGTTGATGCGCTCAAGAGGGCGACGGTGGATAAAAGCATTGAGGTCACCCACCTCCGGCACCTCATCGCCAGCCGATCAGGAGTTTCGGACTCCACGATACCCCCACGGTTCGAAGTCAATGTCAAAGACGCCTCGCTGCGGGATCGGATCTCGGAGTTGGAGGCAGAAGTGGCCCGTCTTAAGCCGCATTCAGGACCAATCAACGTTCGAAGCACGTCGTGCACTCGTGCTGAGAGCGAGCGGGGCATTACCTTCTACGAGATGGCGACCCGTTAGCGGATCGGCCAACCTAGTCCAGGGGACGCGCAGAGCTCGGTGGTAATTTCGTCGAGCGGGGCGTTCATCGGAGTAGCTACTAGGAGTGGCGCCGAGGATACGTCTCAATTTGCCGGCTTGGGGTCACGCTCTAGAGACAAGCGTCGCCACTCTCGAGTGTCCTTGAAGCGGAACGCTCCGGCTCCGAAGAAGTGCTGAAGTCGCCGGCTCCGCGAGTCTTTGTGTTTTTCTTGTTTTTTGCTGAATGTAATAAGTCGGCATTGTAACTTTTTCTTCGATGAGTTGTAACCCTGTGATGTTTGCCTTTGTACCGCATTTGTTTCATCAATAAAAGTGTTGTTTTCCGAACTTGTGTGTTTTACTTTCGTGACTGTTGTCTGCTTGTGCCGAAGCTTTTAAAGTGTTGGACTCCGAAGGGCGAGTTTCTTGCAGTTCGTTTTGGGGCGAACTCGCGAAGTAGAATCGAACCAAGTGTTGGATTCCAAATTATTCAACGGCTTTGGGAGCAGTTCCGAATGGCGAGCTACTTCGAGCTCGCTTGGGAGCAAACTTGCGAAGTAGAATCGAACCAAGTGTTGGACTCCAGAACCATTGTTAGTTTAAGGGTGTGGGAGCAATTCCGAATGGCGAACTACCCCTAGCTCGCTTAGGAGCGGACTTGCGGAGTAGAGTCGAACCAAGTGTTGGACTCCGAGCCATCGTAAGATTAAGGGCGCGGGAGCAATTCCGAATGGCGAACTACCCCTAGCTCGCTTAGGAGCGAACTTGCGGAGTAGAGTCGAACCAAGTGTTGGACTCCGAACCATTCAACGGCTTTGGGAGCAGTTCCGAATGGCAAGCTACTTCTAGATCGCTTGGGAGCGAACTTGCGAAGTAGAATCGAACCAAGTGTTGGACTCCGGAGCCATCGTAAGATTAAGGGCATGGGAGCAATTCCGAATGGCGAACTACCCCTAGCTCGCTTAAGAGCGAACCTGCGGAGTAGAGTCGAACCAAGTGTTGGACTCCGAACCATTCAATGGCTTTGGGAGCAGTTCTGAATGGCGAGCTACTTCTAGATCGCTTGGGAGCGAACTTGCAATGTAGAATCGAACCAAGTGTTGGACTCCGGAACCATTGTTAGATTAAGGGTGTGGGAGCAATTCCGAATGGCGAACTACCCCTAGCTCGCTTAGGAGCGAACTTGCGGAGTAGAGTCGAACCAAGTGTTGGACTCCGAACCATTCAACGGCTTTGGGAGCAGTTCCGAATGGCGAGCTACTTCTAGATCGCTTGGGAGCGAACTTGCGAAGTAGAATCGAACCAAGTGTTGGACTCCGGAGCCATCGTAAGATTAAGGAATTAAAAGCAGAGAGATGTAGTAGCAGTGAAAATACGAAAAAACTTTATTTATTAATATCTAATGATCGACTGCTTCTAAAGTTGCTAGCCGTTATTACAATGAAAAAATAAAAGGAAAAATCACTACTAGTAAAGGGAAAGGAATGGTTCGACATCTTGAGTTACTTAGAGAGGCGTGGTTGCCTTCTCTTGGTATTTCAAAAGATGGTCGGCATTCCAAGTCCTGGGAATTTCTCTGCCTTCGAGATCTTCTAGCTTGTATGCACCTAGGCGGATCACTTTTGAGATTTTGTACGGTCCCTCCCAATTCGGGGCTAGTTTGCTTTTCTGTCCGGGGAACGAGATGGCCAATTTTCGAAGGACTAGGTCCCCTTCTTTGAGGTCCGTTGGTCGGACCCTTTTGTTGTATACTAGCTCGATCCTCCTTCGGTAAGCTTGCTGGCGTATGGCAGCCCTCTCTCGGATTTCATCTATCAGATCTAAGCTTGCTCTGAGTTCTCTAGCGTTCTGCTCTTCTTCATAAGCTATCAAACGAGGAGAGGGTATCCCGACTTCTAGGGGGATGATGGCCTTGGCCCCATAGGTGAGATTAAATGGGCTCTCGCCTGTTAGGGTCCGCTTAGTGGTGCGGTGATTCCAGAGTACGTTCGGCAGCTGATCGACCCACAGTCCTTTGGAACACTTGTCTAATCTCTTCTTGATGCCCGAGAGAATCTTTCAGTTGGCATTCTCCGCTTGGCCATTCGACTGAGGATGGGAGACGGAGGAGAATCGGTGTTGTATGGAGAGGTCCTCACATAAGGCTCGGAAGGCGGCCCCAGTGAACTGTGTTCCATTATCCGTGACTATGACTCGGGGAACGCCGAACCGGCAAATCACGTTTTTCTAGAAGAATTGAACGACTCTATGTTCGGTGATTGTGGCCAGGGGTTCGGCTTCTATCCATTTAGAGAAATAGTCGACTGCCACGACTAGGAACTTTAGCTATCCGGGAGCTGGTAGAAACGGTCCCAGTAAATCCATCCCCCACATAGCGAAGGGGATCAGACTTGATAGGGAGGTGAGCGGTGCTTGTGGAAGGCGTCGGACGTCTGCATACTTTTGACAAGAGCTGCATTGCCGAACGTGTCGCTCGGCGTCCCGTAGGAGAGTGGGCCAGTAATATCCGTAGTTGAACACTTTACGTGCTAGAGCCCTGGACCCAGAATGAGCTCCGCCAATGCCCTCGTGGAGCTCTTGCAGGGCGTATTCGGCTTGCCTGGGGGAAAGGCACCTTAGGTAAAGCCGACCGTCCACCTGGGTGAAGGAGCGTTTATATAAGATGCCTTCGATTGAAGTAAAACGTTCGGCTCGGGTCCTGATTCTTATTGCTTCCCTCGGATCTTCAGGGAGGAGTCCGTCCCTCAGGAATTCGACAATGGGTTTCATCCAGTTGTCTTCAAGGAGGACAGGCAATGTTTCAACGGAGTCTGGGGTTTCGTCCTCTATGCTTGGCTTTAAGAGGACTTCTATCAATACGGTCTGCTCAAGACCTTGAAGGGAAGAGGAGGCTAATTTGGATAGGGCGTCGGCCTGAGCATTTTCTTCTCGGGGGATCCTTTGGATGAGAGCCTCGTCAAACAGCGCCATGAGGCTCTTGACTTTAGCCAAGTATCTAACCATTCTATCATCGCGGGCTTCATACTCGCCGAGGACCTGGTTGACAACCAACTGAGAGTCGCTGAAGATCTGTAGCCGCTGTGCCCCTGCATTTCGGGCCATTCTTAGATCGGCTATTAGCACCTCGTATTCGGCCTCGTTGTTCGAAGCTTCGAAATTTATACGGAGGGAGTATTGGAGGACGAAGTCGTCTGGGCCTGCCAGGATGACTCCTGCCCCGCTTCCCTCATTGCAAGAAGATCCGTCAACATAAATTGACCAAATTGGCGGCCCCTTTGCTGTTTGGCAGGGCTCGGGGATTGTACTCTCAACTATGAATTCGGCCAGCGCCTGAGCCTTGATTGCGGTCCGAGGCTGATAAGTTATATCATGTTGGCTCAGCTCGATCGACCACTTCATGAGGCGACTGGAAGTCTCAGGCTTGTGAAGGACCTGTTTCAGCAGCTGGTCGGTAAGGACGACCACCGAATGGGACTGAAAGTAGGGCCGAAGCTTTCTCGCGGCCATCACCAGGGCATAGGCCATTTTCTCAATCTTCGGGTACCGGAGCTCGGCGTCCCGAAGCACCTTGCTGACGTAGTAAATGGGCTTCTGAGCCCTCTCTTCTTCTCTGACTAAGACTGCACTAAGCGTCTGTTCGGAGGCTGCCAAGTAGAGGTAGAGCGGTTCGCCAGGTATCGGTTTGCTGAGAAGTGGTGGATTGATGAGGTAGGCTTTAAGCTGGTCGAAGGAGTCCTGCTGCTGCTGCCCCCACTCGAATCCTTTAGGCCCCCTGAGGGCTTTGAAGAACGGGAGGCACTTCTCCCCGGACTTCGACAGAAAGTGCCCAATGGCGGCTAGGCGACCAGTCAACCTTTGGACTTCCTTGACATTTCTAGGAGGGGCCATGTCCAATATGGCCTTGATCTTTTTCGGATTTGCTTCTATCCCTCGTTGGCTAACCATGAAGCCGAGGAACTTTCCTGACGAGACGCCGAACGCACACTTGTTCGGGTTGAGTCTCATATTGTGCTTTCTTAGGACGTCAAAGGCTTCCTGAAGGTCGGCCACATGATCAACACCTCGGATGCTCTTTACAAGCATATCATCGACGTACACTTCCATGTTCCGGCCGATCTGGGTCTGGAAAACCTTGTTGACGAGGCGCTGGTATGTCGCCCCTGTGTTCTTTAGGCCGAACGGCATGACTCTGTAGCAATAAAGGCCTTGGTCGGTAACAAACGATGTCTTCGGGATGTCAGGGGGGAACATTCTTATCGGATTGTAACCTGAGAAGGCATCCATGAAGCTGAGTAGCTCATGTCCCGAGGTTGCGTCAATCAGAGTGTCGATGCTCGGCAGAGGGAAAGGATCTTTGGGGCAGGCCTTGTTGAGGTCGGTGAAATCAATGCAAATTCTCCACGTCCCGTTGGACTTCTTCACCATTACCACGTTCGATAGCCATTCGGGATAGTTCACCTCCTGGATGAACCGGGCCTTCAACAACTTGTCTACCTCCTCTTTGATAGCGAGCTGACGCTCGGGGGCGAACTTACGCCTCTTCTGCTGAACCGGTTTGGACCCCGGATCGACGCTCAGGCGGTGGACCAAGAGTTCTTCGGAGATACCGGGCATGTCTGCTGCGGACCATGCGAAGAGGTCTTGATTGGTTCGGATGCATTTCACAATATCTGAGTATAGGGCGGCCGGGAGGGTCTTGCTTATGAAGAACTTGCAGGTCGGCTCTTGTTCAGAGAAGAGCACCTCTTCCAGTTCGTCCACCGGCTCGGAGGTCAGTTTTGCAGAGTCTTGAGGAATCTCCAGAGTCTCTAAGGAGAGGACGGGTCCGAGGGTTGAAGTCATGTAGCATTTCTGGGCCTGCTCCTGATTTCCCCTTACTTCCCCGACCCCGGACCGGGTGGGAAACTTCATCTTAAGATGGTATGCTGAGGGGACAGCTTCCAGTGCTGTGAGGCCAGGCCGACCCAAAATGACGTTGTAGGCGGCGGGAACATCCACCACCATGAAGTCCATTGACTCTGTTCGGGTGGTGGGAGTTTGACCGGCAGTTAAATCGAGGGTAATCACCCCTTCAATAGTTACCGGAACCCCCGTGAACCCATGGAGAGTGTAGCCGGCGGGCTTGAGTCTGTCTCTGGGAGCTTTAGGCCTTCAAAAGCGGAGAGGAAGAGGATGTTGACGGAGCTGCCGTTGTCTACTAAAATCCTCTCCACTTTGAAATTCGCCATATGGAGGCTAATGACGAGTGCGTCACAATGTGGGGTACGGACTCCCTCGAGATCTTCGTCGGAGAATGTGACTGGCACTCCGAGGCCTTTGGGAGGAGGGGTGGCTCGGACCGAGTTGACTTCTCTTATAAAGGCTTTCCGAGAGGAGTTCGAGGAGCCCCCCATTGGGCCCCCGTGAATGAGGTGGAGGACTCGTTCTTCCTCGAAGTCTGGCATCTCTTCTCTTTCCGGACGCTTGTTAGGCCCCCGAGGCGGAGGAGGGAGTTCTGCTCGGTCTTTTTTTACAAACCTAGTCAGCTGCCCTCTCTGGATAAGGGCTTCGATCTCGTTCTTCAGGGCGTGGCAATCGTTGGTATCATGCCCATGGTCCCGGTGATAGCGGCACCATTTCTCTTTATCTCTTCTCTTGGCCGAGGTGTTCATCCTCGGAGCAGGGGGTAAGACTCCTTCTTTTTCAACTTCCATGAAGATGGTAGAGATGTTAGTGGTGAGGGAGTGAATTTTTCAAACCTAGGAGGAGGTCGGCGCTGGCCGGCATTATCTTTCTGGAGCTTCTTGGCTCCTTCTTCTTCCGTCCCCTTCCTCTTAAACCCGGAGGTAGACCCCTCCCGGTTGGGTTGTTGCTCGGCCTCTTCGGCCCGGATGTACTTTTCAGTGCGAAGGAGGAGGTCGGAAAAGTCGTGTGGTGGTTTCTTGGCGAGGGAGGAGCGGAGGTTGGAATTGAGGACATTGGATTGAAATGCTACCGTAGCGACCGACTGGTCGAGAGATGCTATGGTCCTGGCTTCAGCTGTGAACCTCTTCACATAATCTCTCAGTTTTTCCCCCTTCTTCTGGTGAAGGTGCAAGAGGGAGATGCTGGTCTTCTCTGCCCTTCGGCTGCTTACGAAGTGCGTGACGAAGAGGGTTTCGAACTGTTCGAAAGAGAATATCGAGGAGGGGGTGAGACGAGAATACCACTCTCGGGCCGGCCCTTTGAGAGTTGCGGGGAAGGTTTTGCAGAGGAGGGCATCAGAAGCTTGGTGAAGGAGCATTAGAGTTTTAAAACTCTCTATGTGATCAACCGGGTCAGTCTCTCCGGTATAAATCTCGAATTGGGGAGGTTTGAAGTCGAACGGGACAGGTGCATCCACTATGGTTCGGGAGAAAGGGGGTCGGCTAGGACGCAGGGTTCTCCCCCTGAGCTCTTCTTCTCTGTTTATCTGACCCAGGCGTCTCTCTACTTCATGAAGACGGCGGTTCATGGTGTCGTCTCTCCGACGGTAATCTGCCGAGCCACGAGACTCGTCTTCGTATGAGGGAGATCGAGGGCTGCGGCGATGGTAACTTCGGGAGCGGCGAGGACTTGGGATACGCCGGGAGTTGGTAGGAGCGGGTCGAGGAGAGGGAGACCGTCGGCGAGGGCTTCGGACCGGAGGAGGGGACGGGAGCTTCGGCTCAATAGGATTCTGACAGAGGTTGAGAGCCTGCAGGACGGTCGCTTGGAACTGCTGGAACTCGGCACGGGTGATTGGTGCCTCATTGTTCCTGGGCTGTTGCCGACCTACGGGAGAGTGCCTTCTTCGGTAATGATTAGGAGACTCCTTCCTCCCTCCTCGGATGGGGGACCTCCTGTACTCTCGGCGGCGAGGGGATCGCTCGTGCTGGCGGGAGGCTTCCTCCCGAGCCCATTTTTCATCCAGATGACGACGGAGGTCATCATCTTTCTGGCGTTTGGGGGCTGCATCGTGGCGACCAGAGGCTCGGGGATGATGGGAGGCCATAGAGTCAGTGGAGGAGTTGTGGATAGAGAGGTTCTCTTGGTGAAGAGGCTGTTTCTGAGGGTTAGGACCCTTTGGATCATGAGGGGGAAGGTTCTGTTGGAGCGGCTCTTCCGCGGTAGGGGGAAGTTGTCCTTGTTGCTGAGCGGGGTCAGGAAGGACTTCTTGCTGGTCAGGGTTGGGTACTCGGTTAGACCCCCTTGACCTGACTTTGCGAGGCGGCATGGCTGGAGAAGACCTGTTCTCGGGGAAGAGGAGAGGTTTCTATTCGTTAGTTTCCCACAGACGGCGCCAATCTGTTGCCGCTGAATTTGGTGTCAGGGCAAACAGATGAATTTGTTGATTCTTAGGGAAACTGAATAGTAAAACCTGTATACCTGTTCCTTCGGGCTTCGGTCGTCGATCCCGCCGTAGACATGCAAAAAGTGCGAGACACCGGGGTTGTTCCCGGCGACGCACCCTCCGACGCTCAAGTCAGTAATCTAGGGAGACTATGAATGAGCGTAAAAACTGGTGAAAGATTGATTACCTCTTAATGGAGATGGATGGGGGGTATTTATAGGCGTCTCAGGGAACAGATTGGGAATGTAATCCCTGTGATTTGATAAGGAATATTCCCCATAATCAGATGAGGAATGTAATCTGATGAGGTATATTCCCCGTAATCAGATAAGGAATTTTATCCCCAAATCCCGGTGAAAAGATAGATGTATATCTGGGCCGTTGATCAAGATTAATCAGGGACCCTGATTTTATCTTGTTGGATTGGGTGTGCAGCGGGTTAAAACCCGCACCCTCTTGTTGGTGGGTCCGTTTGTGGGTCCTTGGGGAGAAGACCCAATACCTATTTCGGACCCTCTTGTAAGCGAAATTACTATTTTACCCCCAAATCTCAAGATTCGTGCCCAATTTGGACGGTTCCGGTTTAACCCCATTTTTAGCCATATCAATGGCATACCCTACTTGAGGTGCCTCTCCCCTGACGAAGCCCAGTATGCTTTGAAGGAAGTACACGAAGGGATATGTGGCGCTCACTTGGGAGCAAGGTCCCTCGCCCGTAAAATCTTGAACTATGGATATTTCTAGCCTACTCTCCTTCGCGATGCTGAACAAATATGGCCCTTGCCAAAAATTCTCAACAATCTGCCGCCTACCGCAAGCTCCGCTCTCCTCTCTATCCAGTCTGACATCCTTTGCAATGTAGGGAATGGACTTGCTCGGGCCGTTCCCTCCAGCACCAGGCTAGCTAAAGTTCCTTATCGTGGGGATCAACTATTTCTCTAAGTGGATCGAAGCTGAGCCCCTAGCAACGATCACAGAGAATAGGGTGCAGCGCTTCTTTTGGAAGAACGTTGTCTGCAGATTCGGGCGTGCCCCGAATCTTCATAACGGACAACAGAACTTAGTTCACGGGGGAAGCATTCTGTGCTTTCTGTGCGAATCTTGGCATTCAGCAATGATTCTCCTCGGTCTCCCACCCCCAGTCCAACGATCAGGCAGAGAATGCCAATCGGCAAATTCTCTCCGGCCTGAAAAAGAGACTGAGTAGGTCGACTAAAGGGTTATGGGTAGAGCAGCTCCCCAATGTGCTCTGGAGCTATCATACTACAAAGAGGACCCCTACGGAAGAATCGCCCTTCAACCTCACTAACGGCTCCGAAGTCGTTATCCCCATGGAGGTTGGTCTACCATCCCCCCGCTTGATTGCTTACAACGAAGAGCAAAACGCGAACGAGCTTTGCGGCAACCTGGACCTCATTGATGAGCTCCGCGAGAGATCCTCCATTCGGCAAGAAATCTATCAGTGTAGGATTGAGCAATCCTACAACAGGAGAGTCTGCCCTACCAATCTCAAAGAAGGAGATCTGGTGCTCAGGAAGTTGTCTATTTCTTTTCCCAGCAAGAAAGGCAAATTGGCACCCAATTGGGAAGCACCATATAGGATCTCCAAAGTTGTCCGCCTAGGGTGCTTATCAACTTGAAGATCTGGGGGGTAAAAGGGTGCCGAGGACATCGAACGCAGAGCACTTGTTGAAGTACCAAAAGGGTGTTTAAACACCGCTCCAAACAACTTCTCCAATAGCGTTCTCCTTAAAGCATGTTAAAAATTTTCTTTTTTCTTTATCAAGTGTAATAACAGCTCGCAACTTAGAAGCGGCCGCCTAGTTGTTTTCGATAAAATTGATTTACCCCCTGGAAATTCTTTATTCCAAATATTTTGGTTGTGCTACTTTTAGGCTTACAAAAAAAACTCATTAAAACAACAAGTTCAGAGTCCAACACTTGGTTCGATGCAACTTTTTCTACTTCCAAACGAGCGAGTACAAAGTAGCTCACCATTCGGAATTGCTCCCACAACTGTTGATACTCTCTAAACGACTAGTTCGAAGTCCAATACTTAGTTCGATGCAACTTTTGATACTTGCAAACGAGCGAGTACAAAGTAGCTCACCATTCAGAATTGCTCGTACAACTATTGATACTCTCTACACGACAAGTTCGGAGTCCAACACTTAGTTCGATGCAACTTTTGCTACTTGCGAATGAGCGAGTACTAAGTAGCTCACCATTCGGAATTGCTCCCACAACTGTTGATACACTTGTAAACATTAACGAAACACAAATTCTCATAGGTTGCTCGAGAAATGGGTATATTATTTTATCAAAATTTGAGGTACAAGTCTCTAGTCCAAAAACTCATTATTTGAGATACAAAATTCATAAAAGGCAAAGACTACAAGATTACAATAGGTCGCCCTAACCCCTCCTGAGGAGTGGGATGCTTCTATTGAGCGACACACGAGGGCCAACGAGTCGAGTTGCATCGTCGGTACCCAATCTAATAGTGGCCCCAACTGATACTCCGCTCGACGAACCGGCCACGTCACTTTGCGCATCTCCGGGATTTCGCAGTATTTGGGGCAAACAAAGTGCTAGCTCATGGAACAACCTCCCCTGAGCGTACTCACCCTGAGGGCAGAAGGTGCTCATAACGTTGCTTCCTTCGGACAATCGTCGCAAACGAGCATTCTCTGCCTCCAGCTTGACAACTTGGTTTTTGAGCGCATCATCGGTGACCCTTATCTTCAAGCAGGGCAGTCGCCCTGAACTAGCTCTGCCCGAGACATCAAAAATTGTCCTCCGAAGATGAGCCGCCTCGATGCTTTAATCGAGAACCACGTTCTTAAGTTCATCCCTCGCAGATCTCACCTCGAATAGAGAGTGGCGAAGGAATTTAAGTCTTAAACCTTGGCTGACAGCGATCGATGGGCAAGCCTCTTCGCCTTTGGGTGCCACTTCATGGATTCTTTCTTATAATCGGTTCGTTTTTCTATCACGACCAGCTAAGGTCAGCTTCAGATGGCTCAACTCCTACTCAGCTTTATAATGCATCTCTCGATTTCGAGCAAATCCCAACTTGATGATGCCAAGCTCAGAGCGGAAATGAGACACCTCGCTATCCTGGGGAGGGGAACAAATGAGACGCAAATCTCTTAGAACGAGGTAAAGCTGAAAAGATGACTATACCCGACCAAGGCAACAAGATAGTTTTATGCTGAGTAAAAAATCACGTTGAAACATCAAAATAGTTTTCTTTACTCAGTAGGGATACAAAAGCAGTGGCCAGTCCACTATTAGGCATAGCTATAGTCAATCCCAAAAGTGAAACCTACAACTAAAAATAAAATAAAAGCTACAAGGAGATCAAGTGTCCACCTCGGGGGCTGCTAGTTTGTGGCCGCTCCCCTTAGCCGCCTCTGGCATGGTCACTAGGGCCGTTTGGGGGTCCGCCTCGATGTGTTCCTCTTCGTCGCCCTCCTCCTCATCTGCCTCTTCCCCCCCCTCCCCGACCTCCGCATCTTACCTCGCCTCATCGGGGAACAGATAATACCATGTGGGATCGAACCCTAGAATGCATTCGCCAACATCTTTCAAGGCATTGGCTTAGGCTTTCAACTCCTTCTCTTGCTCCGCCACTTGCCTCAGGAGGTGGCTGAAGTGACAGGTCGCCTGCGAGAAAGAACTTAGGAATGTGAACAACAACGAAAATTGCCAACTAAGGGAAGTTTGATAAGAAAACCTGCGACCAAGCAAAAAACTATACTTATGGTCATTTGTGCCTTCACAATCTCCAAGGCCGAGTTGCCCACGGTTCCATGCTCCATGGAGGCCTTGTCTTTAGGAGTGGCCAAATGATGAACAACATCCATGCAGCTCGACAAATCTCCTAGGAAGCCATCGTGCCTCCGGATCTGCCAGTCGGGGATGAAGATTCTCTTCAACTAGTCGATCAAGATTGTCTCAGCCACTGCTGTAAGGGGAGGAGCTTCGAGTGCGAGCGTCGCCGAAAGGGGAAGCTCACTAGCTGATGGTGCAGTCGGTGTCGCAGACGTAGTCTCTAAGTCAACAATGGGTGTGGTACCACTCTCGCTCCTGGTTGCCTTCAATGGCAACTGTCGAACGACCGTACGCTTCCTCTTCCTCTCATCGAACCTCCTGCCACTCAGGGACGAACACTTGCTCATGATGTCGTCAAAGTCCATGCTTTGGTCTCCTGCAAGAAAGAAGATGAATGTTGAAAATTTTGGGCTCTTACAAGCTAAGAGATAGAGATAAACAAAAAGAAATGCATACTAGGGTTCATCAAGCTTAGACCCCCCCCAAAGAGACTCTCTTCAGAGATATCTCTACAACTCATCGTGGGTCGATCCAGAAGAATCCCAACCATCCTATCTTCCTCCGGGCTAAGAGACGGTTCCTGCCTTTGCCCTCCTCGATACATCTTCCTTCCAAACAGTCGGGATATCCCACGGCACTCTACTCCAAATCAAAAAATACTTGTGCCTCCAAGATTTCACGGAGTCGGGGTGGTTGACCAAATTGACACCTTTCCCGAGCTACTCCATCCGCACCTTCTGATAATCTTGTATAACCTGTAGAGGATGTTGAGGCGAGGCTCGATCCTACCGGCCTAGCAGTGAAGCACGAACCCCGTTACGTGTCTCCATATGTTCGGCATAAGTTGGATCGGGCCCACACCGTACCATCGCAACACCTTCCTCACGAACGGGTGAAAGGAGAGCCGGAGACCCGTGTTCAAATCCTCATACGGAAACACGCAAAGGTCGGGGGAAAGAAAAGAACAGGACCTAACCCTAGGAACCAAAAAAGGATGTCGAATTCCTGAGGAATCATGAAGCACCTTCTGATATTGCAAAGATCCGCCTCCGTAAGCAAGGATACAATGTCGTTCACCTCGGTGCGCTCTCGCGGCTCGTTCTCCTTATAGTACCATTCCATACCATGCTCGATGCAGCATCAGCTCTTCGGGACTGTGTTGATGCATCCCTCCTAAGCGAGACACGGTGATCGAGTGCCTCTCGAATTTGCCCATCCTCCTCTCTTTCTCCACGATTGTCTCTACCACAGTCGAAGGCTCAACCACCACAGCCTTCCCCTTATCGACCCTAGATGAAGCCGTGGGAGGGGTCACTTCGACCCGACCTGAGGGGGAGGTCTCATCACCAGACGATACCCTAGACATCTCTTTAAAACAAAAATAAATTACCTTCCGATTTGACGCACACGGTCAGAAACCTCTCCCGAGATCGGAAAAGATCACCGGAGTCTCGCTCTAGAGCTAAAGTGAAAAAGTTTTCAGGTGGTAAAAATGAGAGAGTGGAGTAAAATGAGAAGGGAGAAAGGATTTATAGCCAGCCTTGATGGGCTTAGGCCAAGAGAGTACTGGGACGTTAGGAAGCCCAAAAGGGTGCTGAATCCTAAGCGGCCAGAACATCAAACGACGGAAGTCCAAACATCACTGAGAAGTCAAATCATTTCTGAGAAGTCAAATCGTCCTTGAGAAGTCAAATATCTCTGAAAAGTCAAATCGTCCTTGAGAAGTCAAATCGTCCCTGGGAAGTCGAGTCGTCAAATGGTCGGAGGCATATGAAACGCTCTAAGTGCCACGTGTCGTCCGCCTACCGCTCGACAAGTTCGACACAATGCGTCGAACAGATGTGTTTTCCGAACGTTAGAAGGGCATAATGCATTGACCACTCAACGACGCAAGTGTCACGTGTCGTTCCCCTATCGTTCGACATGTTCACCACATTGCATCGAACATACGTGTTTCCGAACGTTAGAAGGGCACAATGCATTGACCACTCAATGATGCAAGTGCCACGTGTCGTTCCCCTGTCGTTCTGCACGTTCTCCACAATGCGTCGAACAGACGCGTTTCCGAATGTTAAAGAGGCACAATGCGTTGACCAGTCAACGACGCAAGTGCCACGTGTCGTTCCCCATCATTCAACACGTTTGCCATAATGCGTTGAACAGACGCATTTCCGAACGTTAGAAGGGCACATTGCATTGACCACTCAACGATGCAAGTGCCACGTGCCATTCCCCTGTCGTTCGTCACGTTCACCACAATGCATCGAACAGATGCGTTTCTAAACATTAGAAGGACACAATGCATTGACTAGTCAACGACGCAAGTGCCACGTGCTGTCTGCCTACCGCTCAACACGTTCGCCATAATGCATCGAACAAACGTGTTTCCGAACGTTTGAAGGGCACAATGCATTGACCAGTCAACGACGCAAGTGCCACGTGGTGTTTCCCTGTTGTTTGAGACGTTCGCCACAATGCATCAAACAGACGCGTTTCTGAACGTTAGAAGGGGAAAATGCCTTGACTAGTCAATGATGCTAGTGCCACGTATCGCTCGCCCGTCGTTCGACTCGTTCACCACATGTCGTCCGACACGTTCGCCATGATGCGTCGAACTATTTCCGAACAAAAAAGGGGCAAAATACATTGACCAGTCAACGACGCTAGTGCCACGTGTCGCTCGCACGTTGTTCGCCACGTTCGCCTCGTTCGCCACGAAGCGTCGAACATACGTGTTTTCGAACGAAAAAAAGGACAAAATGTACTGACCAGTCAACGACGCTAGTGCCACGTGTCGCTCGCCCTTCGTTCGCCACGTTCGACACATCATTCGACGCGTTCGCCACTAGCTTCTAAGAAACGCGTCTCCGAACGAAAAATAAAGGAACTGAAGGCTCACCTCTGCCGTCAGATCACTTCAAAATTCGCACTGAAACATAATGAACGCCCTAGATTTGGCCACGTCGATATTCTAATGATTAATTTCTTTTTCTTATTTATTAATTTGAATTAATTATTTAAAATTTTCGAAAAAATAATTAAAAATTCAAGAAAATCAATCAAAATTTCTAAAAAATAATTATGAATTCGGGAAAAATATTTCGGAGCTCCTGGATAAATAATTATTAATTAGAATAATCGATTAATGCTTTTGAAGATAGATTGTTGATTCGCAAAATTGAATAAATAAATTCGAAAAATAATTTAAAAATTAGAAAAATGTTGGGAAAATTTATAAATGTTGCAAAATCATTATAGGCACTCCTCTAACTCAGATTGGCACCATTACACCTCGAGCAAGATCCGAAACCCCCTTTAAGAACTCCGATAAAGTCTCGTACGCCATTGAAATAGTAAAACTACTCTCCAAAGGCTGTAAAACACAGTCTTTAGGAGTGGGGGCTCGTGAGATGGCTAAAAATATGACTAAATCAGGAACGTTCAAATCAGGCATGGATCTTAAAGCTCTCCAGGGTAAAATAGTAATTTCCACTACAAACAGGTCTGAAATAGTTACTGGGCATTTCTTCAAAGCCCAATAACACAAGAATGAATCTGTTCTATTAGGTATGGGTTGAAACCCATTACCACCCAACCTAGATAGATAGAGGGCAATTCAAATCCAGGCTTATCCATAAGGACTAGTTAAAATAGCCCCAGATATCACGAAATGATTCTTCTTATCCATCCACACCGGGAAGTAGAGATTTGTTCTTATCTCGAAACAGGTCCCTAAGACGGCTATAAATACCCCCCCTCCTTCCACCGTTACAAGGTAATGAATCTTTGCCTACTTAAATCTCTTTCCTAATCTTCTTAGTTATTGACAAGAGCGTCAGAGAGTTCGTCGCCGGGATCCATCCAGGTGTATCGAACTTTGTGCAGGTTTGTGGCAACAGCAAGGAACGAGTCAACACATAGGCAGGGTTAACAGATTCGCTTTACTGTTTTCCTCAAAGAACTTACAAAGTCTTCTGTTTGCTCCCACGCCCGAAATCAGCAGCAACATGTTGTAAATGATATAATTATTTACCTATATCATGTAAGCCTATAAATAGAGGGCTTATGAACATGAACATGATGGCGGTTTTGGGGAAAACTATTTTCTCTATTCTCTCAATATTTCTTTCAATTTGTAACACGTATCAGTACGAAAGTTCTAATTTTCGGCTGAATTTTGTGGGCTTTCAGTCTGGTATTGTATTATGTACTATACTAGTTTCTCTTCACATTCGTTGTTGATCTGTTTGTTTGATTGTTTTGTTTTCATGTTCTTAGAAATAATTTCAATTATATAAATTGATCTAAATCTGCCGTTTAGATACCTTAAACCTGAAGTTTAAGTCAAATAATTGTACAATAATAGAACTTGTAGTTCTAAATCCTATATATATATATATATATAGGGAAGAAGGGGTATGTGCAACTTGCTCATTTAGTAAATAAGCAATTGATGATGTGGCATGCATGTGATTGGAAAATCCTTAAAAATGTTAGTTGTCCAATGTATCACATGCATGCTACATAATCACTTGCTTATTTACTAAATGAGCAACTTTCTCATATCCCTTTTACCTATATATATATATATATATATATATATATATATATAAAATTTTGTTTTGAAGCCAGAAGCTTTAAAAACAATAACTCGAACCTTTAGTTTCGTGAAAATGAGTATTATTTATTATTTATTATTGTTTTGCATGTTGATCATCTTGTTTCATATAATATTCTAACCTAAAGATTACTAGTTTTTGAATTGTACATTAATTTAATATGTCGAATCTCACAAAACTTAAATTCGTCATACTTGACATTACCGGCAACAACTATTTGAGTTGGGTACTTGATGCTAAAATCCACTTTAGTGCGGAACCTTGGTGACACCATCAAGGAAGAAAATGAAATATCCCGTCAGGTTTGTGCAAAAACAATGATATTCCTTCGTTATCACCTTCATGAAATGGATGAAATCTGAATATCTTAAGGTGAAAAACTTTGCTGAGTTGAGGAAAAATTTAGAGGGGGCGTATGACCACTAAAAGACTGTGATATTCTCAAAGGCCCATTAAGATTCGATACATTTGCACTTGCAAGATTTCAAAATTGTAAATGAGTACAATTTTGCAATGTTCAAAATTGTCTTCCAAATGAGATAATGTGTAAATTATATTACTAAAAATTATATATTAGAAAAAACATTCATGCATCAAACATGCTCTTGCAGCAACAATTTTGCGAAAGGGGTTTCAAAAATATTCACAACTTATTTCATGCATCCTTTGTCGTGGAACAAAACAATGAACTTTTGTTGAAAACCCATAAGTATCACC
Organism: Hemerocallis citrina; assembly: GCA_017893485.1. Lineage (NCBI taxonomy): Eukaryota > Viridiplantae > Streptophyta > Magnoliopsida > Asparagales > Asphodelaceae > Hemerocallis > Hemerocallis citrina. The sequence goes on along the minus strand of CM030361.1, from coordinate 216,261,366 downwards.
CAACTAACTCAAAATCATTTCCTGAAGCGAATGCAAACAAGTCATTTTCTAAAGCAAACGCTGGCACCTATCTGCGTGGTCATGGTCATGGTCGTTATAATCCGAAAAATCAAGGTGGGTACAACCAATATGGCTCATATAAAAAAAAAATGTACTCTTAAGAGAAGTGGAGTAGTGATGGTGGAAAGCATAGAAAATGAAAATGTTTGAAAATTAATTCTGAGAATATAAATGATGAATCTTATTATAGGTGCCGTATAAAAGGTAAATAGTCTCGTACCTGTCGTACACTTAAACACCTTGTTGATCTTTATCAAACATATGTTAAGGAAAAAAGGAGAAAGAAACTAACTTTACTGACTTTGATGATCTCTATGATGATCATTTTGAAGCATCTGTCCTGAACACCCATTTTGATGTTTCTGATTTCTTTGTGGAACCAAGAGGAGTTGATTATCCAATTAGGAATGGAAATGATGGTGATTAAAATGGCAGTATTGGTGATGAGAACATCAAGGATGGAAATGTCAATATTGGTTAGTTTGATCATATGTTATTTAAAATAGCAATTATCTTTTAATATTAATTATTGCATTTTCTTTAACTAGTAGTTCATTTGTTTTCAATTCAATAAAGTGATCATTATCAAATAAAAATATTTTCTTTTTAGTTATTTTCTTGTTTTAATTTGATTATCAACTTATATTTTTTGGGTTTTTTAGAAATTGATCCTTCTTCAAACATGTATTTCTAAATTAGTCCCTATTTTCATTTTAATTGCTATTAGGTCCTTAAATTGTGCAAAATCAATTCAAATTAGTCCCTATTAGGTCCTAATCAATTTAAAATTAGTCCTTATCAGTCCCTAAATTGTGCTAACCATTTTGAAATTTAGGTACATAATAGCAATTAAAGTGAAAATAGAGACTAATTTAGAAATACATGTTTGAAGAGGGACCAATATCTAAAAAACCCTATTTTTTTAATATGAAGATACATGGCAAATTTCAATGCTTTGAGCAATTCTAAGATGATAGATAGAGAATTATTCGTAGCAGATAGTGGAACAATACATACAATTTGTCGAAATAAAAAGTACTTTTCGTACTTGAAATTAGCAAAAGCAAATGTTAATATAATTTTAGGAAGTGCAAACCTGATTGATTGCTCCGGACGATCTCACATAATTTCACCTGGGGAGCAAATATATCAGAGATGCATTATATTTCGTCAAGTCTAGAAGAAATCTGCTTAGTTTTAAAGAGATACGTCTTAATGGATTACATATCTAAACTATGAATGAGGGAGATATGTAATATTTGTATATCACTTCTGAAATTCCATGCCAGAAGCATGTAAAGGTAAACCTTCATGCTTATTCATCTGGATTATACCTTACAAATAAGGCCAATAGAGTCCAATGTCGTGATGAACTAGAAGTTGAATGGCTCAAAGATTTTATGCTTTCGCATGATTGACTTGGCCATCCGGGGTCAACAAAAATGAGTCGAATAATTAAAAAAACTAATGGGCATCCGTTAAAAAATCATAATATTCCTTGATTATTTTTGTGAAGCTTGCTCAAAATGAAAACAGATTGTGAGACCATCCCCAATAAAAGTTGTTGGTGAATCACGTCATTTTTACAACATATCCAAGGGGATTTATGTGGACCCATTCATCAACCATGTGGGCCATTTATATATTTTATGGTCTTATTGGACGCATCATCCAGATCGTCACATGTTTGTACTTTCAACTTGATCAATTTCTTTTGTTAAGTTACTTGCACAAATAATAAAATTGAGAGCATAATTTACTGATTATCCAATTAAGACAATTCGTCTTGATAATGCCAGCAAATTTACATCCTTGGTATTTGATGATTACTGCATGTCGACTGGCATCGGTGTTAAGCATCTAATTGCCCATGTGCATATCCAAAACAGGTTGACAGAGTTTTATTAAACGTTTACAAATGATTTCTCAGCCCTCACTTTTAAGATCAAAATTACCAACTTGGACCAACTGCTTATCATCAATATTCACCATTAAAGCTTGTTTTTGGCCATCAGCCTAATATTTCTCATTTGAAGATTTTTGGTTGTATTGTTTATGCCCCGATTTCTCCACCCCAAAGAACTAAAATGGGGCCTCAAAGACGTCTAGAAATTTATACTGGATTTGATTCTCCATCTATAACAAAATATTTAGAACCCGTGACGGGTGATATGTTTACCGCACGCTTAGCGGATTGCAATTTCGATGAGACAATTTTTCCACCGTTAGGGGGAGAAAGAAATGCTAAACCGAGCAGAATGGAAAACCGGGATTCATTTAGTAGACCCCAACTTGTTGGGAAAAAGACTTTGTTGTTGTTGTAAGGCGGAGAATGAAACTTCACTTTTAGAAGAACAACATAAAAGTATATGGAGTGCATCATTATTGTCTCATCTTGATCAACATATAAATCAAGGTGAACGTGAAGTATTGTCTCATCCCAAAAGAACACGGAATATGGTATGTGACTAAGCCCAGCAGAAAATTTACACCATCCATAAGCTGTATGGACCTACTTGACTCATCATAACTAGAAATATAAAAGTATACTCCAACCAGGCATGCAAAAAAAAATCATAAACCAACAGTATTTTTTGCATCAATAATAAATGTTCCAACAAATACTAAATCCAAAATAAAACAATAATCCTGGGACAATAACCCCAAATACAAGTCTCAATACAGTTCATGAAATAAAATAGTTCATCAAATCATTTTAAGCAGATTATCCCAATTGCGTAGCTCGAAACTTTTGCTCACCAACTCCAGTAGGCAATTGATCAGCAAAACATGCTCATATGGCAATTACAAGGAAAATAGGGAAAACAGAAAAACATATCGCCCGTTAGATGCAAGTCCGGGCCGCAAACAATACAAGTAGGAAAATGGGAAAACAACTAACTAAACTAAACATGTAATACTAACATGGAGAGGGTAAAAAATATTACAGTCTACGAATGACAGTAAATAATGTAGTGATAACAGTAACAGTATAACAGTTCAGTAAGGATCAACAGTAACAGTGTATCAACAGTAGCGGTAATCAATAGTAACGGTAAAGCCCACAGTAACTGTAACAGGATATGACAGTGTAAACAGTTATTCTTGTGTCTAATGTTCATTACTTACTAGGTAGCACTTCATGCGTCCCAGATTTTACAACATAGTTGTTACATCAAATAGTTTCGTTTTAAGATTTTGTAGTGAAACTTCTACAGGGCAATATATTCAGATAAACAGTAATAGTAATAGTAATAAAAAACAGTAACGGTGTTATGGATCATGCCCTCATGAATCCAGAGAAGAATAGTAGGTACCACAGTAAACAGTGGGGAAACGAGTCCCTTTTGAATATGTATTTCTATATTGTCCACTACTCGATCTTTTCCTTTAAAAACCCCAGCTTGATTTCTTTATTATTAATAAACATATGCGAACGAATACAAACAGGCTAAAGACATAGCAAGAATAGGAAATAAGTCTAAGATGAAACAGTGATTGTAACGGTTGATAAAAACATCTCATAGTAGTCAAAACAATGACATTTTCAGTTCTGGACAGCAAGATACAACTGTACCAAATCTGAGATTCCCGTTGCTATAGAATAGCAAATCCAGATCCTTAAAAAAACCTAGAAACTAGAATCTCTGGCGATTCCATCACATATATATAAGTCACATATCAGCCACATAAACAGGGTTGAAAACAGCATTTAACACAGAAGTTGTGTTCAGCCAGAAAATGCAAAATCATGTTTATAAGCATGAAAAGAGTTAAAAAACATCATAATTAAATCTGAAAAAAATCTGGAAGATTCTTTAACATATCTAGTTTCAAAATATAAAATATTATGGATTTATATTACAGATAGTATAGTCAAAAAAATTGGGAAAACAAAGTAATACGACAAAATCTCAATTCTGAAAGTTCAGACACAGCAGTACCAAAACAGACATAATTCATAAAGTATAATTCAAAATCCAGATCTGTCAAAAGGGTGATAAAATAGAAAAATAAGGCTACAATTTATATTCATAAAGTTTTCATAAAAAACGAATAGAATCAGGTTGAAGTTGAAAACATAATTCTTTACTAAACAACATGCAGTTTGGAATATTTTCATTGGTTTCAAAAGAATAAAATGAGATACAAAAGTCATTAATTAATTTCAAAAAAATTAAGGATTGCTACCAGTCATATCTAAACATACTCAGCAAAATATAGATTTCAAATTCTACTTTGAATGTCAGTTTTAAAATAATATTTTATACAAAATACATATAGTTCAGAATCTAGAAAATACGATATGTCTGTAGTAAAACATCAATAACTCATGCATAAAAACTCGGAAATCAGATCCGTCAAAAGTTCTGGAAACTAGAAATCATAGGCTACAAATCATGTTCACTAACTTATTTATTTTACTGATGTTAAAAGGGTTGAAATTACTGTAAAAAATAGGGCAGCAGCAAAACAAAAGTTCTCTTCGGCATTTTATCAAACAACTTAACTATAAACGATCCAATCTAGATGTCATACAAAGCATGGTATATATGGGTTACTCAAATAAGCATGGCATGTGAATCAAATAGTCCATAATGAGATAATAGATCCAACAAACATCTATGCAGCAGTCATCTACAACATACGGTGTGCCATTAACAACATACAATCAAAGTGTCATCTAATCTAATTGTTTTCATGCAACGGGTGTCAATTATTGTAACTACTCATGATGAAGATATGATGTCAACGGTTAAACAAACAAAATAGGATCATCTTGAGAGTACAAATATTTTCATACTAGATTACTTACGGTATTACCTTGTATGACAAAAAAAACACATACAAGCTACTTGCCTGATTATGAAGACGACGAAAACAAAGAATAGAATAACGAGAAAAAATCTCGAACAATGAACACAACAAACACAAACAAGAGAAGGAACTCTAAGCCAACGAACTCGTGCACACAAAAGCACGTGCACACGACGTATGTGCACACACCCAAAGGGACAGCGCTCAACAACAGCAAGACCGGCAGCAGCAACACCAGCAAGAGGTCGACACCAATAGCAAGGGCGATGCCGGCGTCGTCCCAGGGTCACGGAGGTGCTCGACCATTGGGAGGACTACAGCGAAACTGGGGTTTGGTCTGGGTTGGGTCGCGACTACAGTGAAGGGGAGAAGAGGGGAAGGAGGGGGTCTGGTGGTCAGGGGATGTTGTCGGCATTGGAGACGACAACAGTGAAGGGGAAAGGTCGGGGTGAGGGGAGAGAAAGGGTGACGGCTAGGAGGAGAGAGAGAATAGATATTAGGGTTGATAATTAGGGTTAGGGTTCAATTATGGTATTTAAATAGAGGCAATATGGGCTTAGGTGAACTGGGTAGTATCCAATAGGGTATGAAGAATCCAATAAGAGACAGTTAGGCCATGAAATAGGTTTAAATAATAGACGAGCTCAAGAACAAATTGTAGGCCAAATAAAATGAGAATAAAAAGTTGAATCAATGCAAAATGAATCATAAGAAAGAGAAGAACCACACACCATACAAGAGAAATGAAAATGAATACAACCAGAAATAAAATAAATAATCAAAATTTTATTAATAAAAAAAATACAAATAGAGCAATAGGGGTTACATGAAGTTAAAAGAATTATTCAGTTGCAAAGTAATGCAAATCAATTGCCAGGTGCATAAACTGAAGCAAATAAAATCTCATATACCAACAATAATTGCTCTAGCACAAAGTGATGTCCGTAAAAGAGAACATGATAATATATCAAAAACACATCAGAAGTGCGGTCATCCTATTGGTACAAAAGATAAAAAGCCTCGAAAGAAAAGAGCACCAGATGTCCAAAAGGAAAAGGTCCAAAACAAAGATAATACTTTAGAAAATACAATGAGTGAAGAATCCAAAGATGACGATGAGAAAGTCCCTGAAGAGGCACATACTGAGGAAACACAAAATTATGAAGAGAACTCTTTGAATTTCATAAATACAAGGAAAAGTTGAAATAGAAAGAATATTTTTGCTGACCATGTGTTTACACATAGTGCCGCTTTAGACATTGTGGAAGATAATGATGATCCGGATCCAATAACTGTTGAAGAATGTCGACATAGAAATGATTGGCCAAAATGGAAAGATGTAATTCAAGTTGAATTAAATTCTTTGAAAATCGTAAAGTATTTGGGTCAGTAGTCCGAACACTAGAAGGCATGAAGCTTGTTGGATACATATGGGTATTTCTAAGGAAACATAATGAGGAAAATGAGGTTGTAAGGTATAAAGCAAGGCTTGTAACCCAAGTTTACTCACAAACACTTGAAATTGATTTTGATGAGACATATTCCCAGAGATAGATGCTATCACATTATGTTTCTTAATTAATTAAATAGTCGCTGAAAAGCTAGATATGGGAATTATTGACGTCGTCAATACATATCTATATGAGTCACTTGACAATGATATTTATATGAAAATTTCTGAAGGATTTAATGTGTCAGAAACAAATAATCCAAAATCTCAGGAGTTATATTCTATCAAGTTACAAAGATCTTCGTTAGGATTAAGAAAATCTGGACGAATGCAGTATAATCGTATAAGTGAATATCTCATACAAGAAGGATATATAAATAATCTAATGTGTCCATGTATTTTCATTAAAAGAGCTGAAAATGGATTTATCGTTATTGTTGTATATGTAGATGATTTAAATCTTGTTGGAAATCCCGAAGAGCTTACAAAGACATCAACATATTTAATAAAAGATTTTGAAATGAAAAATCTTGGAAAGATAACATTTTGTCTCGACCTGCACAACGAACATTTATCAAATAGAAATTTTATCCATCAATCAACATATACGGAAAAGGTTCTCAAAAGGTTTTATACGGATAAAGCTCATCCATTAAGTAGTCATACGGTTGTATGGTCACTTGATGTGAAGAAAGATTCATTTCTTCCATAAGAAAATAATGAAGAACTACTTGGCCCTGAAGTACCATATTTGTGTGCAATTGGAGCTCTAATGTATCTTGCAAATAGTGCACAGCCTGACATAGTCTTTTCTATCAATTTAATAGCAAGATATAGTTCTGCACCTACTCGAAGGTATTGGAATGAGATCAAACATGTGTTGCATTATCCTCGTGGAACAACTGATATTGCCTTTTTCTATTTTATTGGGCCATCGCCAAAAGTAGTTGGCTATGCTGATGATAGTTATTTTTCTGATCCACACATGGGCAGATCACAAACATGATATGTATTCACTTATGGAGGTACTGCTATATCAAGGAGATCAGTAAAACAAAATTTAACGACTACCTCTTCAACCATTCAGAAGTTTTAGCTTTACACGAAGCAAGCCATGAATGCATGTGGTTAAGATCCATAGTACGACATATTCGAGAAACATGTGAGTTATCTTCCATCAAGGACATGCCAACAGTGTTGGACGAAGATAATGTTGCTTGTATTTCGCAAATCCAAAACAGTTATATCAAAGGTGACATGACCAAATATATTTCACCATATTTTTTCTACACACACGAGCTTCAGACCAAATGACAATTGCGTAGAATTATTCACTAAAGCACTACCAATTACAATGTTCCAAAAAATGGCCTACAATATTGGAATGCGTCAGTTTGAGAATATTTTGCCAACATCAGGAGAAGCGTGTAATCAATAATACCTTCACACTGTACTTTTTTTTCCTTTGTCCAAATTTTTGTCCCACTGGATTTTTCTTGGCAATGTTTTAATAAGGTAGTATCCCCGCTCGTCAACATCTCACATGGATATGTACTATTTTTTCCTTTGATCAGGTTTTATCCATTGGGTTTTCATGGCAAGATTTTTAACGAGTCATGTACCATGTATTGTAAATACATTATAGTGAATGACCACCATAAACACTCAATTACATCTATCATACGAAGGGTCTTGTAACATAAGCTATAAATGCTCATTTACATCCATCATGAAGAGTTTCGTAACATATGTTGTAAATGATATAATTATTTACATATATCATGTAAGCTTATAAATAGAGGGCTCTTGGACATGAACGAGAGAGAATTTTGGGGGATTACTATTTTCTCGGTTCCCTCAATATTTCTTTCAATTTATAACACATTTTGATTTATATGTTTCAATATTTGAAATATTGATGCAATCTTTTATAATTATAATGAGATATTTGTTAGAGATTTATTCATAATTTGATTGGGAGAGTATATTTAACTTTGATGTTAAGTTTACTTGGCCACTAAATCAAAGACTACTAACGCAAAATTTTATCTCAAGATTATTACTCTATAAATAGATGAGAATAGATTGTATCTAAGAGAGCCAATAACAAGATCTAAGAGCTAGCTATCTAATTGAGAGATTATTATAATTACAGAGAAAAAGAGAAAGACAAAGAGGTATATCTAAAAAATCTTCCTTTGTTTTTCTTTTACTGTTTTTCTACTTATTGCAAGTCCCATTTAGTATGCAAAATTCTTCAAAAAATAACTAGCTGTTGGATAACTATCTAATTCCTCAGTTTTGACCTAACAACTTGTAGCGCCCCGATTTCCTTTCCGATATACTGGGAAACCGTGACACGAGCCAGGGTCTTTTCTTCAATTAGTCACAATACACAGAAAAAACAAGAGAATTTAAAACTTTTATTCAACACCCAATGTATTACAAGTCTGAATGTCATACAACTGCAATGCATTATAATAGTATTACAATAATGCCTTTACAATCCCAAGTATTACAACCTTTAACAATTTACATCAGAGTACAAGGAATGAAAAACAACACTTGGTAACTCTCACTTGAGTACTTCTCAACTAATAGATAATCAATACACATATTGCAGCGGAACTAAACATAACACTGACTCCTTGCTTTCCTGGACTTGAGTCCTCCTGAATCTCGCACCTGTACTTCTGCTATCCAGTACCTATTGAAGTGGGGACGTCAGTATTCACTGACGCTTAAAGGCTGATATCAAAGCAGCAAATCTCCCAAGCAACATACAAAATATGGCAATGGTGTTGGTGTAGTTTAAGTGTTCGTGAGTGCTTGACTAGACTCTAATGCGATATTTAAATAGAACTAGGATGCTTCCTATTCTAATGTCAGCGAGTCTCCGAAGCAACATGCAGCTCATACTACATGCGACTCCATCTCAAGCCGTTTCTCCATATATAGGGATTTGAACCCGCTTTATGAATTTCTAATTGTACACGACCTGTTCCTGACAATACTCCATGACTCTGTGAGGTTGCAGAAGGGATCAAGTCCCCCTATGCAGTCTGCTTATGGTGTCTCCGTTTTCCACTACTACCCGACATGCCGGACCTCACTGACGATCCCAGTGTATCGGGCCTCGTTCCAAAATTAAACCATAGGGTCTCGCAAGCGCAGGGTAGCGCGAAGCCTACCCTGTGGCACCCTCTGGGGTCTCGCAAGCGCAGGACTGCACAATGCATCCTGTGGCACCCTAGCCACGGTATTTCAGGAATTAACAGAGCGAGATACGCAACCCGTGCTCCCAACTTGTGAGAAGGCACCGTATGTATCCCTTTGATGGGAAGGTACAACCCAATAACACCACCTAGTCTGCCTCAAGGGATGAGTTAGTCATAAGGTGCCCCCTACAACCGACTCCTCTCTTCCAGCAAAGGGTTTAAGTAATGATCTTTATAAGTCACTACCCTAATAATGTCCCTAGCCCTGAACACTCCTAGGGAGGACAGTATTATAACCACAACATGCTAGGCCTTAATTTAGACTTTGCAAGACAACTCTACTAGGCTGCTCAACCTAGACTTACCGGAACCCCTCAGGATCCGGTTCGTGGCTCATCGATCCAAGACCTCGGCCGTGCGAATATACATGCATGTCGCTACCCTAAACTTGGATTCCGTCTATACTCCGGTCCTCGATCAACCTACCCTGGTTAAGATTCGACGGTACACAAGGAGTGACTCCTCCACAGTTCCTTAGCGTAAGAAAACATATGTTTTAATGGTCGATAGCCCTTAGGGTGGTAATATCACCCTAGACGAGCACAACGAATAGTGTACTAGCTAACAAGCTATACACGAGTAACAACCACATACGAGCTAATAAGCTACGTATGAACTAACAACGTACATACCAGCCAAATAAGCCACGTATGAGACCAACAGCTACGCACGGGCCGGTCGAGCCGCGTACGAGACAACAACCTACATACGAGCCAAATAAACTACGTATGAGACCCACAGCTACATACGGGCCAGTCGAGCCACGTACGAGCACAACCATATGCAAACAACCATACAGGTAATCAATCCTAGAAGCAACCAAACGTGCTTACTAGCAAACTTGATCTTCTATTATTAGAAGCAACGAAAGAATCTACTAATAGTCTATGATCGGTATTCTACCAATGAAAAACCGAAGGCGACATAACAATCTTTATCAAACTAAATATTACTAGTGGTCTCCCAAATCCTTATTACTTCAACCTATAGTACTTTAAGCATGGCATACAATTGCAAGCATCTATCCACGACAATCTAATTATGGTACATAACGTAAAACCTCACCACAATACTCCTAAGTGCGAATATGATTTAAGCATGTGCTTATATCAAGCTTAAGCATGAATTCTCACTATGGTCTAAACATGAAGTTTACTATAGTCAAGCATAAGTTACAACTTGAGCGTGAATGCCTACTATTTTAGAGTATGTATCTCTACTACCACCTTACACATGGGCCTTCATTACTTTAACCATGATTAATTACCATGATCTAATCACGAAGACAACTTAGTGGAACATCTACTATTACAATCTAGTATGGGTAGAACATAAACATAGAATTGCTACGACTAAGCATGATATGTATTTCAAGTAGAGACCTACAACATTCTAACCATAGTATGATAATTCCTACCATGTATGTACAACCTAAACATGGTTTCTTTCTACATTAAACCCACAACATGGCATACGCCATAAGCATGGTTCCTACAATTATTTAAACATGAATGCCTACCATCTTTAGCATGATTAATGACTAAGCATGATCATCTACTAACTTAGCATAAACAATACTTAGCATGAACAACCCTTAAGTATGACATCTACTAATCTTAGCATAAACAATCATTAGCATGGTCATTTACTACTTAACATAAACAATATTTAGCATGGCATCTCCTAACTTGGCATAAATAATGATTAAGCATAATCATCTACTAACATAGCATGAACATATACTTATCTATGCATGGATATCATGTAAGCATGAATATTTATTTGATCTAGCATGGTATATAACTTTTCTATAAGCATGTAAGCATGGATAAATTAATCTAGCATTATATACCACTTATCTAAACATAGATAAATTAATCTAGCATGGTATACTACTTTTCTGCAATCATCTAAGCATAGATAAATTAATCTAGCATGATATACGTTTTCCTACAATCATCTAAGCATAAATAAATTAATCTAGCATGGTATATGCTTTCTGTTACCGCTAAATCTGGTGTGGGGGTAAACAGATAGAATTTGTGGATTCGTGAAAAACCTAAATAACAAACCTCTAACCTGTTCCGCTGGAGGTTGACCGTTGACTCCCGCCGTTAACCTGCAAAAAGTGCGAGACACCGGGGTTGATCCCGGCGACGCACCCTCCGACGCTCAAGTCAGTAATCAGAAATGATTAAGAAAGAGCGTAAATTGGAAAAGTATTCATTACCTTGCAATGGAGATGGATGGGGGGTATTTATAGGCGTCTTTGGGACTGAATTAGGAATGTAATCCTCGTGATTAGATAAGGAATATTCTCCTAGTAATCAGATAAGGAATTGAATCCCTAATTCCCAGTGAAAAGATGGATGTAAATCAGGGCCGTTGATTAAGGTCTAATCAGGGACCTTGATTGCATCTTGCTGGATCGGGTGTGCAGCGGATTGGAACCCATACCCAGTTGACGTGGATCCGTTCATGGGTTATTGGGCTTTGAATAAAGACCCAGTTCCCATTTCAGATCTGTTTGTAGGTGAAATTACCGTTTTACCCCTGAGCTTTAAGATTCGTGTTCGATGTGAACGGTCCCGATTTAATCCTATTTTTAGCCATATCACGAGCCCCCCACTCCTAAAGACTGAGTTTTTCAGTCTTTGAGGAGTAGTTTTGTTGTTCTAATGGCGTACGGGATTTTATCGGTGTTCTTAAGGAAATTTGGATCTTGCTCGGGGGTGTAACTGTGTTATTCTGGGCTTGTAAAATACCCAAAAATATCCTCAGAATTTTCTGGATTTTTGGTGATTTTTTCAGATTTTTCTGAATTTTTTCTCATTTTTTTGAATTTTTTATTCATTTTTCGAATTAAATAATTAATTATCGAAAATATTAAATAATTATTCTAATTAAATAATTATATTTTTCAGAATTTTAAAATAATTTTTCTGAATTCATAATTATTTTTAGAATTTTTATTTAATTTTTTCCGATTTTTAAATATTTTTTCAGATTTTTTAAATAATTAAAACAAATAAATAAGTAAATAAATAAATTGAATATTACCTGGACACGTGGCACGATCGTATGCATTGATCATGATCAAGCGAGCGCGCATCGGGAGGAGGAAGAAGAGGCCATTTTTTGGTGTAAGAAGGTCGGTTCCATGAATGCTCGGCAAAAGTGGCCGAAGTCCACGTGGCTGACACGTGGCAGTCAAACTTTGACTTTTTTTTTCTTCGCTGCTTCTTTCTTCTTCTTCGTATCCTTCTCTCCCGCTCTCTGCTTCTCCGTTGGCCACGCCGCCCTGCCCCAGAACTTGCACCCTCTCCGACCTCGACTGGTGCAGTGGAGAAGTCGAGCTTGGAGGGAGAGGGGCTCGGTTGAGGGAGACGAGGGAGGCGTTGGAGCTTTGGTCGAGGAGTTCGCGACTTGGAGGTCGGAGTTGAGCTCGCGAGAAGGTGGGTTCAGAGCTTTGTGATGACGGAGCTCGACGACGGAGTGAGCTCGTCGGAAGTGGAGGCGGTCGGCCAAGGCGGAGCTTGGAGACAGGCCTGGTGGAGCTCGGCGCTTTCGAGCTCGTCGAAGTGGAGCGGAGCTCGGCGGAGCTCGCTGACGGAGGAGTTGGGTTCGAGCTCGGCATCAGCGATGATGGAGCTCGTGGTTTGGGCATGGAGGTTGGTGAGGTTGACGAGGGAGGGAGCTCACGAGGTTGGAGTTCGGCGACGGAGTGAGGGAGCTCGACGATGACGAGGGTGACGGAGTCCTCGAGCTTGGCCATGGAGTTCTCGAACTCGGAGGAGGCGGTGATCGTTGAGCTCGACGGAGGATATGAGTGTGTTTGAGCTCGCGAGAAGGTGACGAGCTGGTTCAGTAATCTTTTGGTTTTGGCGCCGAGGATATGAGTTCGGCCATGGAGATGGAGGCGGAGCTTGTCGAGGCGGTGACGGAGCTCGACTGCGGGAGAGCTCGACGCGGTGGTGAGCTCGACGAGAATGGGAGCTTCGGTGAAGATGGAGCTCGTCGACGCCATGGCGATGGGTTCAGCTATGGAGGAGCTTCGAAGCTCGACGTCGCCGAGGTGGTGCCGAGCTCGGGGATCGATGAAGGAGGAGCTCGAGATGCTCGTGCTCTTCATTGGAGCTGGCGACGGCGATGGGTTCTAGCGCCGTGGAGGAGCTCGCCGCTGAAGCTCGGCTGTGGAGGCGAGGAGGTGAAGGTCGGCCATGGAGGTGGCGAGCTCGACGTTGAGGAGGCTGACGAAGAGGCGGCTCGAGCGTGGGGGTCGGCGAGGTCTGCTTGGAGCGGCGGTGCGCTCGGAGTTAGGTTCGGCGAGGCAGGAGCTCGGGGTCTGGACGAACTTGGCGAAGCCCGGAGCTCAGCCTTGGAGGAGTTGGGTTTTGAAGAAGGGGTCGTTTTGGAGAAGAAGCTATCTTCTGTCTGGTTTTGGCGCCAAACGTAGGAGGAGAAGAAGTGATGGTTCGGGTTGGATCCTTTAACAGGTTCAAACCGACCCGTTTAGCCCTCTTTTTTCTTTTTTTTTTGTGTGTGGGTCTGTGCTGGTGCCGAACTCAAGCCCGTAAAATGGTCGGTGTCAGGAACGCTCGGCAGTGGGTGCCGAACTCAACTGTGCCGAACTCAAGCCCGTAAAATGGTCGGTGTCAAGAACGCTCGGCGGCGGGTGCCGAACTCAACTAGTGCCGAACTCAAGCCCGTAAAACGGTCGGTGTCAAGAATGCTCGGCAGTAGGTGTCGAACTCGAATTTTTCTCCCATAACGAGGTCGGTGTCAAGAACGCTCGGCAGTGGGTGCCGAACTCAACTGGAGCCGAACTCAAGCCCGTAAAACGGTCGGTGGCAAGAACGCTCGGCAGGGGTGCCGAACTCAACTGGTGCCGAACTCAAGCCCATAAAACGGTCGGTGGCAAGAATGCTCGGCAGGGGTGCTGAACTCAACTGGAGCCGAACTCAAGCCCGTAAAACGGTCGGTGGCAAGAACGCTCGGCAGCGGGTGCCGAACTCCAATTTTCCCTGCAGAGTTCTTCTTGATATTCCCGGTGTTACGGAGGTCGTCTCGGGGCGTGCGACCCCTTGTTTCGAAGCTAATTCGAAGATCTACGACTTTTCTTTAGGAGTGAGATGAAGATTCACCCTCCTTCCTGGTCAAAACAGCCAGTGAATATCCTTGTATACATGAGGTTGAGGAGAGTTTTCGATGTTCCCGGTGCTACGGAAGTCGGCTCGGGGCGTGCGACCCCTTGTTTCGAAGCTAATCCGAAGATCTACAACTTCTCTTCAGGAGTGAGATGAAGATTCACCATCCTTGATGGTCAAAATAGCCCTGCAACATTCTTGTCTTCATGAAGTTGAGGAGTGTTTTGGTGTTTTGCTTGGGATCGGCGGCAACTTTGTTGGAGAAGATCAGCGTCAAAATAGCCCCCCTCTTCTTTTTTGTGTTGTTTGTTTATGAGAGCGTTCGGCGAAGGGGTGCCGAGGTCCGATTTTTTCCCCCGTAACGAGGTCGGTTCCACGAACGCTCGGCAGTGGGTGCCGAACTTGATTTTTTCCCTGTAACGAGGTCGGTTCCACGAACGCTCGGCAGTGGGTGCCGAACTTGATTTTTTCCCCGTAACGAGGTCGGTTCCACAAACGCTCGGCAGTGAGTGCCGAACTTGATTTCTACCCCGAAACAAGGTCGGTGTCACGAACGCTCGGCAGTGAATGCCGAACTTGATTTTTACCCCGTAACAAGGTCGGTGTCACGAACGCTCGGCAGTGGGTACCGAACTTGATTTTTACCCCGTAACAAGGTCGGTTCCGAGAACG
The DNA here is from genome assembly GCA_017893485.1 of Hemerocallis citrina. Classification (NCBI taxonomy): domain Eukaryota; kingdom Viridiplantae; phylum Streptophyta; class Magnoliopsida; order Asparagales; family Asphodelaceae; genus Hemerocallis; species Hemerocallis citrina. Next base: position 216,245,941 of record CM030361.1, on the reverse strand, counting down.
CTCGGCAGCTTGTGCCGAACTCCAATTTTTCCCTGCAGAGTTCTTCTTGATGTTCCCGGTGCTACGGAGGTCGGCTCGGGGCGTGCGACCCCTTGTTTCGAAGCTAATTCGAAGATCTACAACTTCTCTTTAGGAGTAAGACGAGGATTCACCCTCCTTCATGGTCAAAATAGCCCCGCAACATCCTTGTCTTTATGAAGTTGAGGAGTGTTCTGATCGTGGGGACTTTGGAAGAGGAGCTCCACTCCTAGGGGCGGAGAAGCTGTGCTGGGAAAACCCTTGTGCCAGGAAGACCCTTGTAAGAGCCGTGGGAAGACCCATCCTTTGAGGTGAGCAAAACGAAGAGCTTGGCTTCAGGAGAGAGCCATTTGGAAGACAAGTTTGAGGAGCAACTCTAGGAGAGAGTTGTGAGCTCCGATCTTGTTAAGAAGAGGTCCGCTTTGGAGGCGAGCGGAGCAAAGAGCTTGGCTCTAGGAGAGTGCCATTTGTGAGACGAGTTTGAGGAGCAACCCTAGGAGAAAGTTGTGGGCTCCGAACTCGTTATTTAAGTGAGGGAATCAACGGTTGTGGGAGCAATTCCGAATGGCGATCCACTTCTAGCTCGCTTAACAGCGAACTTGCGAAGTAGAGTCGAACCAAGTGTTGGACTCCGAACCATTCAACGGCTGTGGGAGCAGTTCCGAATGGCGAGCTACTTCTAGCTCGCTTAGGAGCGAACTCGCGAAGTAGAATCGAGCCAAGTGTTGGACTCCGGAATCATTGTCAATTTAAGGGGTGTGGGAGCAATTTCGAATGGCGAACTACCCCTAGCTCGCTTAGGGGCGAGCTTGCGGAGTAGAGTCGAACCAAGTGTTGGACTCCGAACCATTCAACGGCTGTGGGAGCAGTTTCGAATGACGAACTACCCCTAGCTCGCTTAGGGGCGAGCTTGCGGAGTAGAATCGAGCCAAGTGTTGGACTTCGGAACCATTGTCAATTTAAGGGGTGTGGGAGCAATTTCGAATGGCGAACTACCCCTAGCTCGCTTAGGAGCGAGCTTGCGGAGTAGAGTCGAACCAAGTGTTGGACTCCGAACCATTCAACGGCTGTGGGAGCAGTTTCGAATGGCGAACTACCCCTAGCTCGCTTAGAGGCGAGCTTGCGGAGTAGAATCGAGCCAAGTGTTGGACTCCGGAACCATTGTCAATTTAAGGGGTGTGGGAGCAATTTCGAATGGCGAACTACCCCTAGCTCGCTTAGGGGCGAGCTTGTGGAGTAGAGTCGAACCAAGTGTTGAACTCCGAACCATTCAATGGCTGTGGGAGCAGTTTCGAATGGCGAACTACCCCTAGCTCGCTTAGGGGCGAGCTTGCGGAGTAGAATCGAGCCAAGTGTTGGACTCCGAAACCATCGTTAGAGTTTAGTGAGTTGCGGGAGGAGCCATGTAGAAGAAGCTGGACTCCGAAATCACCATTTAACGAGTCGTGACTCGGAGAGATTGAGATGACGCAAGAGCAACAATTTCCAATGAAAAAACGTAAAGTTTTATTGAAACAAACTAAGTGGCTGCTTCAATAGGGCGAGCCATTATTACATGCTATTGGCCGGGTTACAAGCATCGGTCTTATTGAAAATCAAAATCCTACTTCTACGATAAGGTGAAGACCTCTTCGGAGGAGCTGGGAGGTTCTGAGTCTTGAAGCTCGCCGGGCCCTTCAGAGGGGAAGCTCGGCCCCCTCTTTTTGGATGAACTTGGTCAGGTGTCCCCGCTGTACGAGTTCTTCGATCTCCCCCTTGAGAGCCCGACAATCATCCGTGTCGTGGCCGTGGTCCCTATGAAAGCGGCACCACTTATCTTTGTCCCTCTTCTTGCCAGGTGTGTTCATTCTAGGGGGGGCACGGAGTAGCCCTTCCTTGTCCACCTCTATAAGGACTTCTGATATATTAGCAATGAGGGGGGTGAACTTCTCAAAATGTGGAGTCGAACGGTGCTGGCCATTACTGTCCTTCTGGGATTTTTGGGACCCCTCTTCGCTTGTGCTCTTCCGTTTGTTCCCGGAAGATGTCTCCTCAAGAGTAGGGGGGTTGAGAGCCTCTTCGGCCCGAATGTACTTTTCACACCTGAGAAGGAGGTCGGCGAAGTTCTGTGGAGGCTTCTTAGCAAGAGAGGAACGAAGGCTGGAATTGAAGACATTGGATTGGAAGGCGGCCGTTGCGACAGATTGGTCGAGGGAGGTCATGGACCTGACCTCCGCAGTGAACCTCTTCACATAGTCTCTTAACTTCTCACCTTTCTCTTGCCTGAGCTGGAGGAGTGAGATGCTGGTCTTCTCCGTGCGCCTGCTACTCACGAAGTGGGTGATGAAGAGTGTTTCGAACTGCTCGAAGGAGGATATAGAAGACGGGGCGAGGCGGGAGTACCATTCCCGAGCTGAGCCCTTGAGAGTAGCAGGGAATGTCTTGCACAGCAGGGCATCGGAAGCTTGGTGGATGAGCATGAGAGTCTTGAAGCTCTCAATGTGGTCAACGGGGTCAGTCTCCCCGGCGTAAGTCTCAAATTGGGGAGGTTTGAAGCCGAACGGCACAGGTGCATCCACGATGGTTCGGGAGAAAGGGGGTCGAGTAGGACGTAGGGTCCTCCCCCTAAGCTCTTCTTCTCGACCTATCTGACCCAGGCGCCTCTCTACCTCATGAAGACGGCGATACATGGCATCGTCCCTCCGACGGTAATCAGCCGAGCCTCCAGACTCGTCTTCGTAGGAGGGAGAGTGAGGGCTGCGGCGATGGTAACTTCGGGAGCGACGAGGACTTGGGGTACGCCGGGAGTTGGTAGGAGCGGGACGAGGAGATGGGGACCGTCGGCAAGGGCTTCGGACTGGAGGAGGGGACGGGGCCTTCGGCTCATTAGGGTTTTGACGGAGGTTGAGTGCCTATTGTACCATTGCTTGGAACTGCTGGAACTCGGCACGGGTGATTGGTGCCTCATTGTTCCTGGGCTGTTGCCGATCTACGGGGGAGTGCCTCCTTCTGTAATGCTCGGGGGACTCCCTCCTTTCCCTTCGGACAGGGGATCTTCTGTAGTCTCGGCGGTGAGGGGATCGCTCACCCGGACGTTGTTGGCGGGAGGCTCCCTCTCGGGCCCGCTTCTCGTCCAGACGGTGGCGTAAGTCCTCCACCTTCTGCCGGTTTTGAGGATTGTGAGAGGCCATGGAATCCGTAGAGGCTTTGTGTATGGAGACGCGGTCTTGATGGAGAGGTTGCTTCATGCGGGAGCCCCCCGCACCGGCATTCTGCGGACCGGTGGGACCCTTGGGGGGTTCCTGATTCTGAAGAGGAAGCTGATCTTGTTGAAGAGGGTCTTCACTTGAGGCGGGGGTTGTCCCTGCTGCGGAGCGGGTTGGACGGGGACTACCTCTTGCTGATCGGCGGGGTTGGGCCCGCGGTTGGACCCTCTGGACCTGACTTTTCTCGGAGGCATGGCTGGAGAAGATCGGACCAACGGGAAGAGGGGTTGCTATTCGTTTGGTCTTCCCACAGACGGCGCCAATCTGTTACCGCTAAATCTGGTGTGGGGGTAAACAGATAGAATTTGTGGATTCGTGAAAAACCTGAATAACAAACCTCTAACTTGTTCCGCCGGAGGCTGACCGTTGACTCACGCCGTTAACCTGCAAAAAGTGCGAGACACCGGGGTTGATCCCGGCGACGCACCCTCCGACGCTCAAGTCAGTAATCAGAAATGATTAAGAAAGAGCGTAAATTGGAAAAGTATTCATTACCTCACAATGGAGATGGATGAGGGGTATTTATAGGCGTCTTTGGGACTGGATTAGGAATGTAATCCCCGTGATTAGATAAGGAATATTCTCCTAGTAATCAGATAAGGAATTGAATCCCTAATTCCCAGTGAAAAGATAGATGTAAATCAGGGCCATTGATTAAGGTCTAATCAGGGACCTTGATTGCATCTTGCTGGATCGGGTGTGCAGCGGATTGGAACCCATACCCAGTTGACGTGGATCCGTTCATGGGTTATTGGGCTTTGAATAAAGACCCAGTTCCCATTTCAGATCCGTTTGTAGGTGAAATTACCGTTTTACCCCTGAGCTTTAAGATTCGTGTCCGATGTGAACGGTCCCGATTTAATCCTATTTTTAGCCATATCACTTTCCTACAATCATCTAAGCATAGATAAATTAATCTAGCATGGTATATGCTTTCCTACAATCATCTAAGCCTAGATAAATTAATCTAGCATGGTATATGCTTTCCTACAATTATCTAAGCATAGATAAATTAATCTAGCATGGTATATGTAACACCCCGAATTTCAAATATGGATAAATTCGAGATTTCACAGGATCTTTACTTCACTTCGTACAATTTTACAAGGAAATTAAAACTTTTCATTCACAATACATCAGAGTTTATTTACACTTGGTTTTTACACAGCGGAAGAAACAAAGATTACGACATTTGAAAACAAAAATATAACTTATACAACTTTATAAATTGAGCCATCGATTGCATCATATTATCCTTTCTCCTTCAAGAATAGTCCATTACCTGCATATCAATCTGTGGGCACGTCAGTTACTTACAACTGACGAAATGTTATACACGGCTATCCTCTCTATGCCGGGAATAGTATAACGATCTCATACTTTAACAAATCACAAAAAGATTGAATGAACAAGTAAAGTGTCAAAGTGATTATTTTAAACATAAGTGTATGTCATGCCTTAATGCCTAATGCACACATTTCTATACTAGGATGACACTAATGCACACATGTTCAAATTCTATGTATCCCATACTACATAGGTCTGAGGGCAAGCGCCTACGTACTCCACATTAAAGGGTTCGATCCCTCGCCATGAGACTACCCAGTAATAAAACAAGTTTTAGAGTTATTCCACAGATACGGATCTCAGCCTCCCTGGCTAGCCTCCCTAGCTATAATAACAGATCCCAGCCTCCCTGGCTATTATATCGTGAGAATAATCCCGTAAATGCCCTTCCAGCCCTGATATATACATATTCTTTGGAGTATGGTAAATATTCGTCGACTACCCTAAGTCCCGGATAAAATACAGTCCATCTCCTATGGGGCAACCACAGTCCACCAACTGGGTCTATAGCCACGGAGATCCACCGCCGACTATATAGAAGCACCCATTTACGTTTGCATAAGTTTATCACATCTTCACTTAAGTGCCTAATTATTTTTTAGTTCAAGACATGAATATGTTATCACCCTAGAATCAGTTTTACCTCATACCGAATTTAATCACAAAATACGAGATCGCCCGACGGCATTATCTCAAAATCATTTCAATTCTTTCTTTCAAAATTACCGGTAACCGAAGTCTTACTAATTCTTAATCATAATCTTTCATGTACAAGAAACATGGGTACACATACCCTTTAGTAATCATGTCTTAAACTTATATAATTTCTTCTTTCAACTTAATCACAAGTAATCATAGTCTCATCATTATTCATTATCTAGTCATCCGTTCACATTCTTTATAAGCAAAGGAATAATTTCTTTTAAGAACACAATTCTATCACATGAGATTTCATAATAAAATCAAGTCATTATAATGTCTCACTTTACTTAGAATATTCTTCGAACAAATAAGAGTAAAATTCTCTTCAAGAAAATCACTTCACAAAGTAATACTTTACATTTCTTCTTAAAACATATAAACCTTGTAGTAAATATGAAGACTACATTATACAATGCACAAGTAGCCGAACAACTAGTTTGCTACAGTTTGCTTGGGTACATAGGCCAAATATTTTCGAAAGTGGACCAGTTGTGGACTAACTTTGGTAAATATTTTCAAAAGTGGACCAGTCGGGTAAATATTTTCCACGGTGGATCAGTTTCGGAAATTATTTTCTTTTTACCCTTTTCATTATCCCTTCCATTATCCTCCCGTGCACGTGTGCACGTGTATGATACTAGTTATTATAATCATATACATGCGTATAATATAATATTCCTGAAGGTATCAATTGGTTTGAAATAATGTATATGTACCCATACGTTAAAATAATTATGAACCATATTGCAAAGTACTAAATAAACATGAACATCCCGGAATTTAAACTAAATTATTGCATATCGTAAATGATGTACCATGTTTAATATAATTATAATATTAGCCCTTATGCTAATAAATTTATTAAAAACATTTGTTATGGATAATTATTACCAATACAATAATTCTTTCCAAAATTCTGTATGAATTTTCACAAAACTAATTTATAATTTCTAGCATGGTATTTCTACAACTAGAAAGTAAGAAACCATCCACTTTACTAAAAGAAAAATTTCTTTTTAACCATAATGAAATCTCTTCCAATAATCTCATAATTACAATTTTCTACATTTGCACATTAACAAGCTAATGAAAGTTTCTCCTTACTTTTTGTTCTCATTTCTAAGCAACATGACAATGTTTTGTTTCTTAATCAACAATAATATTTCTACAATTTAACATACACAAAAGCATGAATTTATTTTCTAATTATGATATTAAACTTATACTATTCATTAAATAGCATGCAAATGTATGATAAATAATCAATCAATTCATTTTTCTCGTTAATCCCTAACATGATTTAATTTATTAATCATACATGAACTACTTATCATTCTCAACTCATACCATAGCATAAATCATATAAGAAATTCCATACTACTCATTATTTATTACTTAGCATGCATTATTCTAAATTAGAAAGTATGGGGTCACCCACCTTATTGAAGCTTGAACAATTGACGGAAAGATGTGACACTTCTTCTAGCTCCAAGACAACTCCTAGCAATGGCTCCTCCTCCTAGCAAGCTCCCTTCCCCTAGCAATGGCTTCCTCTAGCAATTCCTCCAAAAGGACCCTCACTCTCTTTCTTTTATTCTTCTCTTTCTCTTATTTATTTTATTTTTGGTGTGAAAAAGAATGAGAAATGGGTTGCTATTTATAGGACAATGCTAGGGACTATATTGCAAAATCTCCCACCTAATAACTTCTCATTTTAATTCTCTTTTTAATTCTCACCTCTTCATATTTTTAACTCCTAAAACTCCCAACCTCTCATCTCCCCACTCTTCCAAAGCACTAAATCCCCCTCATTCAATCTCTCTCTCTACTACACTTCACTCCGGCTTACCCCTTCAATACCCAGCACAAATTCTCACCGTGGGCCCCCTTTACCAAATCCACACACATTTATTTCAATATTATTATCAAACTAAACATGCAATCCCCATTTACAAATACCATTTCATCTTATTCACCAATAACATGCAGCCCATTTCTTCAACTAGCATACTGTGCTATTCCTTCCAAACCGTGGGCCCCCATCTCCTACACACTCAAATGCCATACATACTACTTTACCAAATCAATCTTATACTATATAACATATATACCTATGTATTATTATTAGTATTATTTTGAAAACTACGGATGTTACACACACTCCGAAAATTATTTTGAAAACAACTACGCTTAAATGTGCACACCAAAACCACGTGCATCGCACGTAAAACCTGAAAATGCAAAAATCGACTTTATTGATGAAAAGTTATTAAATATAATTGAAAATAATATAAGCAAAAATTATATTTACTAATTTACATATGATGAAATCACAACACGTAGAAAGCACGTGCATTATACGTGCAGAAAATTGAAAAATGCATTTTAATCAAAATAAGGGGAAAATAAATTTTCGTTTTATAAAATAGATTTAAATACATAAAAATAAATAATTTAAACCTATAGAAAATATTATACGTGGTGGTGGAAACACGTGCATCAAAACACGTAAAAAGCACGTAAATCCCACGGATTGAAATATTATATTTTAGTTGACTGAAATCAATATGGAAAATGTATAAATAGTACAAATCCAAAATATTTAGTGAAACACATTACAAAATATACACGCGTAACACCCAGGGGCAAAATTGTAATTTCCAATTTTGCGGGGTGTTACACTCTCCCCCCTTAGAGTAGTTCCGTCCCCGGAACTCACTAGGGTAAAGATTGTATTTTGTACAAGCCAAAGAAAATATCATTATTGTATTTAGAAAACTGCAACTTTAAGAAAAATAAAGGTAGTATACACAACAAGGAAAACAAGACAAACTCTTTATAAGAAGACTATGAATATTAAGATGTTACAAGACAGAACAAGAAAATTAGGAAAATGACATAAGAACTGAAATGCGACAAGAGATAGAATAGTTTGAGAGAAAATTTCGTACAAAATAATATTAGGTAAGCTATTAGATAAAAAGGAAAAGTCAAGTATGTCTTTAATTTCGAAATAGTTCGGAAAACAATGTGGTGAAGAAAACATAGTCAATAGTTAGTTTAGAAAGAAAAAAAAATTATCAATGTAATAAACGGTAGAGAATTCGCAAAATTAGCAATTTAAAACAAGACCACTGAAAAAGAGTTTGGAAAAATAAATAGGAATGAGACTTAGTTGAAAGTATAGATAACATAAAATGACTTTGTATATCAATTAATAAAATAGTTTGTAAGGTAAGTATAACAATTATACACATAATTTGAAAAAATATAAGGCATACGTCGAAATACAAAATTTTGTAGTGATGAAAATATTTTATAATATTAAGACAAAATAGTGTAAAGCACATACACGAGATGGAAACACAATTGAAAACAATAATTATATAGTGTAGCAAATTAGGACAATAGACATAAACAAGTATATGCAAAAGTATTAATGTAATTAAATGAGGGTAAAATGATAGGTATAATATCGAAATATATGATATATATAGAAATCATTGGAAAAATATAAGTAATAACTAAGAGTATAAAGACAGTTAAAATTTGAGAAAAGATAATGTATAAATCGTGAGTATGTGCAATGTAAGACTATAAAAGTAATGAGTAGCGATTAATAGGAAAAATGTATATATCAAAACAAATATGCAATAATAGTACCGAATGTAAACAAATAAAACAAAAATGGTAGGTCATATTTATATAGGTAGAAATTTTTATTATTGTTAAAAACATATAGGATAAGATAATATAGTATCACAGAAATCGAATCATGAGTGCACATAAGAAAATTTTATAAGAAAAATCCAAAATAATAAATGAAAGGAAATAGTGATTGCAATATTAATTTAATAAACAGCAATTTAAAACTTGACAAAATACGTAAAGTAAAAGTAGATATAAACGGGTAAACATAAAGTGACACAAATACATAAAAGGCGAAATTCTATGTTTGAAAAACAAGTTAAAAATATCAAGACTAAGGAAGATAGATAAATAAATAATAAATATTCAAATGATTTAATAACATAAGAAAATATTTATTAAAAATTTATATGTTGAAATGGAGAAAGTACCATGATAATGATCTACAAAAATAATTTGAGAGGGAAGTGTGTAAGGTATCATGAATGACGGTCCAAGCCAACCACGCTTCCACTGCGCCACTCTGATACCCAGTGAAAAATGTGCTCGCATACACTCTCATATTAATGTATACGAGGAGAACATCATGAATGAAATTGAATGCAAGTTTAATAACAACTTCATTCACGACTCCAGCCATCCAAAAGAAAAGAAAATATCAGTGCATAGAGTAACACAAATGTAAATCACTTACATTTAAATCTCTATAGACTGAAACTCACACTCTAGTGTCTGCAGGAATAATATTGTAAATACTCAATAAGGTGTCACGGGTTCTAAACTATAATTAATGATTTCATTACTTTTCCTAGACAAATCTTTAGTCTATCAAGTTCGGATTTACTTGGGTTAGCCGTAAGAGTCGGTTCCCAGCTAGCGGTGGTCCGAAGACGCTTAAATACCGTGTCGCTTAGGGTTGTTTACACCCGGTTGACAGAAGGACTCTTTTAGTTTGTTCCCAAATTTATCGTCACTTTTATCGTTCCTTATAAACTTGTACTACTTGTGAAGCATGCTCTGATACCATCTGTAACACCTCGAATTTCAAATAAGGATAAATTCGAGATTTCACAGGATCTTTACTTCACTTCGTACAATTTTACAAGGAAATTAAAACTTTTCATTCACAATACATCAGAGTTTATTTACACTTGGTTTTTACACAGCGGAAGAAACAAAGATTACGACATTTGAAAACAAAAATATAACTTATACAACTTTATAAATTGAGCCATCGATTGCATCATATTATCCTTTCTCCTTCAAGAATAGTCCATTACCTGCATATCAATCTGTGGGCACGTCAGTTACTTACAACTGACGAAATGTTATACACGGCTATCCTCTCTATGCCGGGAATAGTATAACGATCTCATACTTTAACAAATCACAAAAAGATTGAATGAACAAGTAAAGTGTCAAAGTGATTATTTTAAACATAAGTGTATGTCATGCCTTAATGCCTAATGCACACATTTCTATACTAGGATGACACTAATGCACACTTGTTCAGATTCTATGCATCCCATACTACATAGGTCTGAGGGCAAGCGCCTACGTACTCCACATTAAAGGGTTCGAACCCTCGCCATGAGACTACCCAGTAATAAAACAAGTTTTAGAGTTATTCCACAGATACGGATCTCAGCCTCCCTGGCTAACCTCCCTAGCTATAATAACAGATCCCAGCCTCCATGGCTATTATATCGTGAGAATAATCCCGTAAATGCCCTTCCAGCCCTGGTATATACATATTCTTTGGAGTATGGTAAATATCCGTCGACTACCCTAAGTCCCGGATAAAATACAGTCCATCTCCTATGGGGCAACCACAGTCCACCAACTGGGTCTATAGCCACGGAGATCCACCGCCGACTATATAGAAGCACCCATTTATGTTTGCATAAGTTTATCACATCTTCACTTAAGTGCCTAATTATTTTTTAGTTGAAGACATGAATATGTTATCACCCTAGAATCAGTTTTACCTCATACCGGATTTATTCACAAAATACGAGATCGCCCAACGGCATTATCTCAAAATCATATCAATTCTTTCTTTCAAAATTACCGGTAACCGAAGTCTTACTAATTCTTAATCATAATCTTTCATGTACAAGAAACATGGGTACACATGCCCTTTAGTAATCATGTCTTAAACTTATATAATTTCTTCTTTCAACTTAGTCACAAGTAATCATAGTCTCATCATTATTCATTATCTAGTCATCCGTTCACATTCTTTATAAGCAAAGGAATAATTTCTTTTAAGAACACAATTCTATCACATGAGATTTCATAATAAAATCAAGTCATTATAATGTCTCACTTTACTTAGAATATTCTTCGAACAAATAAGAGTAAAATTCTCTTCAAGAAAATCACTTCACAAAGTAATACTTTACATTTCTTCTTAAAACATATAAACCTTGTAGTAAATATGAAGACTACATTATACAATGCACAAGTAGCCGAACAACTAGTTTGCTACAGTTTGCTTGGGTACATAGGCCAAATATTTTCGAAAGTGGACCAGTTGTGGACTAACTTTGGTAAATATTTTCAAAAGTGGACCAGTCGGGTAAATATTTTCCACGGTGGATCAGTTTCGGAAATTATTTTCTTTTTACCCTTTTCATTATCCCTTCCATTATCCTCCCGTGCACGTGTGCACGTGTATGATACTAGTTATTATAATCATATACATGCGTATAATATAATATTCCTGAAGGTATCAATTGGTTTGAAATAATGTATATGTACCCATACGTTAAAATAATTATGAACCATATTGCAAAGTACTAAATAAACATGAACATCCCGGAATTTAAACTAAATTATTGCATATCGTAAATGATGTACCATGTTTAATATAATTATAATATTAGCCCTTATGCTAATAAATTTATTAAAAACATTTGTTATGGATAATTATTACCAATACAATAATTCTTTCCAAAATTCTGTATGAATTTTCACAAAACTAATTTATAATTTCTAGCATGGTATTTCTACAACTAGAAAGTAAGAAACCATCCACTTTACTAAAAGAAAAATTTCTTTTTAACCATAATGAAATCTCTTCCAATAATCTCATAATTACAATTTTCTACATTTGCACATTAACAAGCTAATGAAAGTTTCTCCTTACTTTTTGTTCTCATTTCTAAGCAACATGACAATGTTTTGTTTCTTAATCAACAATAATATTTCTACAATTTAACATACACAAAAGCATGAATTTATTTTCTAATTATGATATTAAACTTATACTATTCATTAAATAGCATGCAAATGTATGATAAATAATCAATCAATTCATTTTTCTCGTTAATCCCTAACATGATTTAATTTATTAATCATACATGAACTACTTATCATTCTCAACTCATATCATAGCATAAATCATATAAGAAATTCCATACTACTCATTATTTATTACTTAGCATGCATTATTCTAAATTAGAAAGCATGGGGTCACCCACCTTATTGAAGCTTGAACAATTGAAGAAAAGATGTGACACTTCTTCTAGCTCCAAGACAACTCCTAGCAATGGCTCCTCCTCCTAGCAAGCTCCCTTCCCCTAGCAATGGCTTCCTCTAGCAATTCCTCCAAAAGGACCCTCACTCTCTTTCTTTTATTCTTCTCTTTCTCTTATTTATTTTATTTTTGGTGTGAAAAAGAATGAGAAATGGGTTGCTATTTATAGGACAATGCTAGGGACTATATTGCAAAATCTCCCACCTAATAACTTCTCATTTTAATTCTCTTTTTAATTCTCACCTCTTCATATTTTTAACTCCTAAAACTCCCAACCTCTCATCTCTCCACTCTTCCAAAGCACTAACTCCCCCTCATTCAATCTCTCTCTCTACTACACTTCACTCCAGCTTACCCTTTCAATACCCAGCATAAATTCTCACCGTGGGCCCCCTTTACCAAATCCACACACATTTATTTCAATATTATTACCAAACTGAACATGCAATCCCCATTTACAAATACCATTTCATCTTATTCACCAATAACATGCAGCCCATTTCTTCAACTAGCATACTGTGCTATTCCTTCCAAACCGTGGGCCCCCATCTCCTACACACTCAAATGCCATACATACTACTTTACCAAATCAATCTTATACTATATAACATATATACCTATGTATTATTATTAGTATTATTTTGAAAACTACGGATGTTACACACACTCCGAAAATTATTTTGAAAACAACTACGCTTAAATGTGCACACCAAAACCACGTGCATCGCACGTAAAACCTGAAAATGCAAAAATCGACTTTATTGATGAAAGTTATTAAATATAATTGAAAATAATATAAGCAAAAATTATATTTACTAATTTACATATGATGAAATCACAACTCGTAGAAAGCACGTGCATTATACGTGCAGAAAATTGAAAAATGCATTTTAATCAAAATAAGGGGAAAATAAATTTTCGTTTTATAAAATAGATTTAAATACATAAAAATAAATAATTTAAACCTATAGAAAATATTATACGTAGTGGTGGAAACACGTGCATCAAAACACGTAAAAAGCACGTAAATCCCACGGATTGAAATATTATATTTTAGTTGACTGAAATCAATATGGAAAATGTATAAATAGTACAAATCCAAAATATGTAGTGAAACACATTACAAAATATACGTGCGTAACACCCAGGGGCAAAATTGTAATTTCCAATTTTGCGGGGTGTTACAGTATATGCTTTCCTACAATTATCTAAGCGTAGATAAATTAATCTAGCATGAGATACTACTTTCTTACAATCATCTAAGCATAGATCTTATTAAGCATGAATAACTACTAAGCATGAATATCTTACTAAGCATGGATAACTACTATTATGAACATACAACATTCCTAAGTATATATATACATACTTCTAAACATGGTAAGTAATTTTAGCATTTATCCTACAACATTCTAAGAGTGTATGTCATTCCTAAACATGATAGATAATTTTGGCATGAATCCTACAACATGTATATCATTCCTAAACATTATAGATGATTTTAGCATGAATCCTACAACATGTATATCATTCCTAAACATGATAGGTATTTTTAATATAGATCCTACAACATTCTAAGCATGATACTTACTTCAACATAAGCATAAACATCCATTTAATGTTCATATGCATCTACTACAATTTAATTAAACACAACATCCTCTACAACATAACATCTACTACCAAAACTTCTACCAAAAATCTTTATCTAGTCATAACAAGCATCTACTACCACTTCCATAAAACATAAACCTTTACAAATTTATGTAGACATCTACTATGACCATTTTATTTGGAACATACACATCTACTACTACTACTTTATTTAACCATAAGTGTCTACCAAAATTCACATAACATCTATAACTACTTCATTTTAATATCTACTACTACTACTTTATTTAACCATAATACCACTACTTTATTTAAACATACTACTACTACTTTATTTAAACATACTACTACCATTTCATTTTAACATGAACATAAACATCTACACTACTTCTTTTAATCATCTACTACTACTACTACTACTTTATTTTAATATACTACTACTTAAATGTCTACTAGTCTTTATTAGCATTGATTTCTTATTATTACTAGTGATCATAAAAAGAGTTCTTTTTATTCGTTCTACAACTAGTGATTTAGGTTAGTTTCTTTTTCATAATTAGAACTAACATCTAATTTAGGTTCTTTTTACTTAAGATTATAAAAGAAAACAACAATAATAAAAATAAGGTAAGAACCTTCATTTGGTTCAACCAACATATGCTTATCTTTTTAGTCCAAGTTCAATACAAGTCCTACAACCAAAAATGGTTGTAAAAAGGTTCATATGCTTTGTGCATGAGTTTACATCAAGTCCTACAACCCCAAATGGTTGTATGTACAAGTCCATATGCCTTATGTCATTTTAGTCCATTTAACAAACACAAAACAACTTACTACTACTATAAAGATTCAATCTTTAGGTGTATTTAGCACTACCATTTGTTTCTTTTCTTTTTATGTGGTTATTACCTTTAACATTTACAAACATACAAACAAGAACCACATACAACAATACTTATCACAACCCATTCCAAAAAGAACCAAAGAAAACAAAAACAAGGAAGGTAAGGAGAAGAAGAAACATCAAACAACAATTCAAACAAACAAACAAACAAAGAGAAACCCCCACCTTAATCTTTTTGTAGGAAGGACTAGCCTATGCTCCTTCTCCTTCCCCTTAGCTTCTAAGAACTCCTAAGAAGACCTACAAAAAAAACTCTCAAGTTAGTCTTTGTTCTCTCTTTCTTTTTCTTTCTTTCTTTTTGGTCTTCTAAAATGAGACAAGTGATGAAAGGAGGGGGTATTTATAGGTGGAGGAGAAGGGGAGAAGTGCAAAATTGCACTCAACAATATGCACAAAACCCCTTCCCCAATTCAAGGGCCGGCCATGCTCCTAGGGTGGTAGGGATGAGGTGGAGGTATGGTGCTATGGTTCTATGTGGTAGAGGTGTTATGTGAGGGTTTCTAGAAGGGTTCCCTTAATCTCTTCATGCATACTTAACCTAGGTTAAATACTTATAAACCCTAACAATCTAATAGGTTTTGTCACAACAAAGACAAGTGTTGTCCAAAAAATACACAACACACAATTTGTATAATGTACTAATCGACATACTACACGTATGTGCGCATATATGTCTGTATACCGAAAATCTTCGCATAATCTGTATAAAAATAATTTGATCTCCGAAATAATAATAAAATAATATTTATTATTAGTTCGGAAGATCACGGTATCAATTTGATACAATACGGATGTATACTGACTGATATCTGGGTACAGATAATGTCTATGAGTAAACCGGGTGAAAATCACCAAAATATTTCAATTTTGGAATTAAAACAAAATAATAATAAAATAATAATAAAATAATAATTTATACACGGTAATATTCGTCCGGGATATTACACAACTGCTATCAGAGCACAAGAGTTAGAAGATTCAACCGAAGGTGATGACGCATACTTTCAACACCACTTTAACAACTTGTTCCCTATGGAGACGATTCATAGCAATACGATTGAACTACTTTTGCATCATGTTTTACCAAACAAAGAACAAAGACGATTGAAGATTGGGAAAACTATGACTACAAGATAAATTCCTCATGACAACTCTCTTTTCTAATCATCTATCAAATATGATGGGTGAGACGTTCGTGCAGACACATTCGAAGATAAAACAATACTTATACTATCATCCTCCACGACATAAATACTGCGAGTAACGCACATGACAAAGCTAAACACTCATCGATTCATGCTCAAAGGAGGAGTCACTACCCAATTGACAACTCTTCCAACTATAGCATACAAGAAGTCCAACTCGGTATTGAACCAAGGGGATGTCCGAACTAACTAAAAATGCTACATTTGTCTATCCATATCTGAAGAAGGAGTCGGCATCGAATTGAAAACTTTTCCAACCACTTTATGTGAGAAGTCCTCGTCGATGTTGAACCTAAGACAGAATGCTAAAGACCCTGCATGTGATCAGAGTCAATAAGAAAGGAAGCCATGTTGCATTGGTCGACCCATTTAGCCAACGAAAGAACAAATAGCTCGTTGACTCATGAAGACCTAGTTGGAGGAAGAGAATCATATTTGAGTCAATGAGGAGATTGTTGGAAATATGCCTCAAATATTTTTCTAGATTTAAAATCTTTAATTTTTATTTATTTTTTATTTATATCTTTCTATATTTGAATTTTTTTATACAATCTTTATGATAATCTAGACATATTTGTTAAGGATTAATCCTAATTTGATATCCAATCGTGGCAGCTACGGAATCTGCTATTTTGGGAGAATATATTTGACTTTGGGGTTTTTTCTTGGCTACTGAATCAAAGACTACAAGCCCTAACTTTTATCTCAAGATTACCAATACATGAGAATATATTGTATGTAAGAAAGCCAACAGCAAGAATTAAGAGATAGCTACTAACTGAGAAGTCATTGTAATTAACGAGAAGAAGAAAGAGATAAGAGGTATATCTTTTATTTTCTTACTATCTAACCAAATATTGATTATGAAAAGTCTTCCTTTACTTTTTTTTTAAAAACATTTTTTCTACTTATTGCAAGTTCAATTTATTCTGCTGAATTCTCCGAAAAAGAACGAATTATTGGGTAACTGTCTAATTTCGTGATTTTGATATAATACATAGTTTTCTAACATTACCTTTTCAAGTCGAAATATTAATTGGAAATTTTATGGTGCAAGTGAAATTCGAACTTCCGAGCTTATTTTTCAGTAAAAAAATAGATCATATTGACTCTTGCATTTCACAAAATAAGTGTGTACAGCTACAATCTTGTTCAAAAAAAAAAAAAAAAATCCAAACTTGAAAAACAATTCCTTAAATAAAGAAAGCATTTTTTTTGTCTACAGTAATGAAATTTACATCAAGGATTTGTCAACAGTGATAAAACAACAGCAACTACAAAGATTACCTTAAATAAGACTAGTATAATCCTGTGCAATATATTACACATAATTTTTAAAAGTGAGAAAATAACAAAACTATTTTTGAAAAATATCTCCAATAACATCTATACAATATTACATGCACGCCTTTTAAGGTTTGATTAAGGGATATGATTGGACTTCAAATTTGGATGACAAAAAGAGTGGGAAGTTGCCTCCTACATTTGCTCCCATTTTTTTGTTTCAAAAAAAAAAAAAAAATTAGAAAAGGTCTTGGACAAAAGTGGTTTATAAATGTAACACCCGTTTCCGTTTATACCAAAATTTTCCCGTATTCCGGTATTCCAATTATCTATAATCCGTCACCCAATTGTACCCAATGGAATATTCAAACTATTGTTGAAAATCATTTCTAATCAACAATTATATTTATTTGAAACGATTGTATATTTTAACAAAAATCTTATTCTAACTTATATGTCTATTTATTTTCTTTTCTAATTAATTGATTATTTATATTTTAGCCAAAACTAAATCCTGTTTTTGTTATATAATCTTATTATTTTTATTATTTTTCTTCTTCTTCTTCTTCTTATTCTTCCTCTTCTTTCCTTGATTGTTTATTAATTTGTGATAGCCCATATAACTTAATCCATCTTTTATTGTTTATTAATATGAAGCCCGATCATATTTGCTCCTATATGTATGTAAAGCCCAATCCTAGTTCACCCTATAGTTTATTTAATGATTTTGTAAGCCATATTTAATTTCTAGTCCATAATATAGTTATTTTATTTTGTTAACCGTTTAAAGCTCAATCTTATATTCCTTCTATTTGCATTATTTATTAATATATAACTAGAGCCCCAAACCCACGACTATAATCCAAACCCAAAATTTTCCCAACTATACAACTCCACTACCACTTTTAAATCTCCACTAACAGTATACATCCCCAACTAAATCCCTAACTACTCCAGACCAGCTCCCTCTCGTCACCAACACTGTAACACCCCCTATTTTATAATTCCAAAATTTTCGTTTATAATTCTTTTATTACTATCGGATATTTTTATTATTGTTATTTTTATGCATAAATATGCAATTTTATTTTATATATATTCCTTAATTTATTTATTCATTCGGTGGAGTGGGTTTTATTAGAGTTTATTATGAAAAATAGAAATATATGGGTATATAAATAATGGGGGAGCCTTATAGGGCTTATAATTAATTTTCCCTTTCTTAATTACCAACCCTACACTTTCCCCATCCTCCTTCTGATTTCCCGTCAACCAGACCCTAGGCCGAGCTCTACTTCTTTCTTTTTCTTCATCTAGGGTTTTCAAATTTCCACAATTTCTTAGCCATTTTAAGAAAATTTTAAGAGGTTCTAGCTAATTAGAGGGTGCTCTCCAATATTTCAGTGTTGGTTTCTCGAATTGGCATCTTGGAAGGTGAGAAATAATTTCATTAAATTGTATAAGGTTGTATGTTTTCAAGTTTTAGCAAGAGAAATAGAGTAGTAGGGAGATTAGGAGATTATCTTTGGGTTAGAAGTGAGTAATTCTTTAATTGATAGGGTAGGAGTAAATTTGAAAAGAGTCGTGGTTTTAGGTTAGAAATTAAAAGAGATTATGTTTGGAATCTATTAGAGATTGGCAATAGAAAGCTACAAATTATCGGGAAATAATTTAGAATAATTTTTGGAAGATTTTATTGGCTTAAAACCTAATTAATTAAATTGGGAGTGTGTGCATGCGTATAATGCACGCTAGGTGTTCAATTATTTCCTACTATAAGTTTGGACTGATTTGGAAGTATTCAACACTAATTGATATATATAACTTGGTAATAGGCGATGGTAGCAACCTCGGGCGTATAGCTGAGGAGTTGTATGCTGAGTTTCTGCGTTTTGGCAGGTGAGTATGATTCTGTTTATCTTACATCTGATATTTTCTTTCAAAGGATGGACACACACACACACACACACACACACACACACACACACTCACACACACACACACACACACACACACACACACATATATATATATAGAGGAATAGTAAAATGGGGTGTAATGCGTGATGTTTGTGTGTGCGATTATACCTATTATCCTTCATGTTCTGGTAGGGTTTTGGGGTTATTTGAGCTATTGTATGGCATGTATGTTTAATTGGGAATTTCGATAGAGAATACGGAAAATTACAGTTTATTATTGACCTATACGGTGATTTACGTTTTGGGTCATGCGTGTATCTTACACTTTGATAGAAGATGATATAGATATGATGTTAGATTGATTATATACTGGGTATATATTTTATGCATATATGTACATGGGGGTTATGGAAAGAAATAAGGTTACTACAAATTAATTACCCTACAGTGGTGTTTTTAACGCCGGGGAAGAATTAATTAAAAAAAAAATACTTTGATTCACTGGCGCTTTATACTAAACGCCGGGGTTAGCATATATTCCCCGGCGTTGTATAAGAAGCGCCAGGGTAATTAGCTAATTACCCTTTAATCTCCCCATAACCGCAGATTTTTTATTTAATAATTTCCTTTAATAAATCCCCTCCTTCTCCATTTCGTCCAAAACCCTAGACGCGCGAAATTTTCTTCTCTCAAAAACCCTCGCGCGCGACTCCTCCGAATCTCCAAATCCCCTCGCCTCCTCCGAATCTCCAAATCCCCTCGCCTCCTCCAAATCTCCAAATCCCTCGTCTCCAAATCTCCTCTCTAAATCGCCTCGCGCGTCACCCTCTCCAAATCTCCTTGCTGGTTTTCTCAGCACTACTACCCAAATCCCCTATCCGGTGAAGCCTATCGCTCCTCTCTCAAACCCTATCACTCGTCTCCTCTGCCGTGCGCCCCCCGATCGTCTCCTATACCGTGCTCCTCTACCATGCTCCTCCACCGTACGCCATCGTTCTCCCCCTCTCTCTAGCTCTCAAACCCTCTCTTATCTCCGGTAAGATTATTTTCGACTTTTAATAAATTTTTTATTTTGTAATGAAATTGTTTGGGATTTTGTGCTGAATAATCTGTGATTTAGGGGTATTTTGCGATTTGAGAATGGGTTGGGATTTGATAATGTGGACTAATTAGGGTTTGTTGTATTTGAAGGATGCACAAACAAATAAATGAACAATTAGCATTAGAAGGATGCACCAAATTTCTGACTTTTGACTTTGGCTAATGTCCATCCTTCTAATTTTATTTTTAAAATTAGAAGGATGCACCTAATTCAGATCTAAAGCCTAAAGCCTAAAGTCTCATCAGTTGTTATTCACCTAATTCAAATCTAAAGCCTAAAGCCTGCTAAGAAAACTGCTTGATATTATGGATGTTGATGTAAATGGAGTGAATTTGTGTATTTCATAAGCAAATGTTGATATTATCTGCATATAGAATATCCATGTTTTGTGACCAAAATTAACGGGTATTATTGGATCTGTCAAACTATGAAAAGAAATTGAGTTTAATTTAGTGTATTCCTTAAGTTATTCAATCTATCTGGGTGTTGTCTGCGTTCCACTTTTTATTTATATTTGTTCATACTATAAGCTTTCAAAGGTAAGTATTGTACAACTTCAGTTTCATTATAAACATATGGTAGCTTACCATTTGGCCTTGCTTCATTTATTTTAAGACCTGGAGTAGTACATATTTTAATCAATTTGTTAAAAAGAAGAAGAAAAAAAAACAGTTTATGTAAATCATCAGAAATTGACGGAGACATACCCAAAAGGTTCTGATAGAAATCAAGTGACTTTTCGAGGTCATAAGTAAGATCCCAATATGGTGGATGCTAACAATCCCATAATCTGCACACATGTTGACAATACAATTATGTACTCCCCACTATCTAAGAAATCTAAGGATAATATTCAAATGGTGATAAAACTTTCGTGCCGTATACATCATTGAAAGCAGGAGCTTGTGCTTCATAACTTATCACTACAAATTAAAAAATGTAACCAAAATTTATGTAGACAATTTATGCTTCTCAAGAAACCAGTAAAACCATCCACATTCTTGAAAGAATGTTTTCAATCAAACAATGCTAACCCCACTATCTATCATGATAATCTATCAAACCCCTGATAAGCGCTCGGCACATGCTTGGAGCTTTGAGTAGCAGTTAAAATCTTGGTATTGGTACTGTTTTTAGCTATTGGTAGTATCAGGCTTTTCAGTAGGAATGTTGGATTTTCTACTGGAAACATAATCCCTCAAAATAAAATGAAGAGCCTTTCATAAAATTTGCAGCATTTAGAGAAGTTTTTGAATGAACGACCATCATATTAGGTTAGACTAAATGAATAGTTAATGTAATAATATTCCATCCTTCAAAAACATATGTTCACTTTCACATTACTTCATCTTAACTTTGTTTAACTTGATTTCAAAATAAATTCTAACTCAGTCAGCAAATATATATAATGCTTTATTACTATATGTCTAGCTTTTAGCAGCAAACAAAGTGATGCCGAGAGCAGAAACTAGGCAAAAAATTAGAAACACACAGATACAGAGAGTGCACCTCTTTGCTAATGAGGTGGCAGGATCAAATCTAACATGAAACCGCAGTTATGTAGTTGTATCAGGAAAGAAACTGGGTCCTCTTAGAAGAACCTTTGAATAACCACAAATAATCATGTGTTATTAGAATTTTTTTTTGTTGGTTAAAAGTAAAATTACAAAGTTCTAATTTTTCATCTCCTCTGTAAAATTGTGTATATGTGGTGATATATAGTTTTGAAATATATATCCCTAACCCTAACCCTAACCCTAACCCTAACCCTAACCCTAACTAACCCAGTGGAGTTTTTTGAAATTTTGTATCTTTCCGAAAAAGATAAAAAAATATTAGTGTAATTTTTTTAAACTGGTCCAAAACTTAGTGTGATTTTTTAAAATTTAGTCAGGCCCACTAATATATAGCTAAATTAGTGTCAATTGTTCATGAAAATTAGTTAATCTTTTTTTTCCTTTCTGTCAACTCTTTACTCATTTAATTCATATGAATTAATTCTTCTTATACAATAACATAATTGAACAATTCATATTAATATTGCAAATGACACTCCACCATTAATAGGTGTAATAATAATTATTTCACACTATTCATGACCAATCAACATAGTAAGGTAGATGTTATTAATATTTAAATATATGAAATTTTAATTTCAGATTTAGTGATATTGTTGAAATGGATAAAAGCTGGATGAGCAAATCACGATTATCAAAGGAGTATCGAGACGGCATTAAAGATTTCATTATTTTCGGCAAGAAAAATTCTCGTGATCCAAATTTGATTCTTTGTCCATGCCGGCGGTGTACTAACTGTCATCTGAAGACATGCGTCGAAGTTGAAACACATTTGGTGATCAATGGTTTTCTCCAAGGGTACACACAATGGTTTTGCCATGGAGAGCATGCCCAGGCAATTCCGGTTGAATTGGGTGTGTTAGAAGATGAAGACGATCCCATATCAAATGACGACTTAAATGTGGCCGATGAGATGCAAGATTTATTGCGGGATGCATTTGGAATTCGTAACAATCCAACACACTCCAATAGCCCAACAACACAAGTCCATAACGAGCCAACAGTAACTGTAGACATTAGTGGAGGATTGGAAGAGGGAAGACAAGATTCTGAAGTAAATAAAGAATATGAAGCCTTTACTAAGTTAATGGAAGATGCTAGTACACCTTTGTACCGTGATTGCTCAAAATTTACCGTGATGCTAGTACACCTTTGTACCGTAATTGCTCAAAATTTACCGTGATGCTAGTACACCTTTGTACCGTGATTGCTCAAAATTCATTGTTAGATTATTTCAGATCAAAACATTCAACGGGTAGTCTGCTAAGTCCTTCAACATGCTACTTCAGCTGTTGAATGAAGCATTTCCCGAAATTTGTATTCCAGAATCATCCCATGCTACCAAAAAATTTCTGAAGTCTTTTGATTTAGGGTATGAGAAGATTTTAGCTTGTCCATTTGATTGTATGCTGTTCAGGGGGGATAAGGTAAGACTACAGAATTGTGAAATATGCGGAACGTCAAAATGGAAAGGAAAACCAAATGAAGGCCAAGAAGCTGATGACTCAGTTAAAACAAGTAGGAAAAAGAGGCCTGCAAAAATTTTGCGATATTTTCCTCTTATTCCTTGGGTGCAAAGAATGTTTGTCATCTAAAACTTCTTCGGATATGAGATGGCATGCAGAGTATCGCAACGATGACGGGATTCTCAGACACCCGGCTGATTCTCAATCTTGAAAAAAATTTGATGAAAGATATCCTGATTTTGCTGAAGATCCTCGAAGTGTGAGACTTGGATTAGCCAGTGATGGTTTTAACCCATTCAGGCAAATGAGCGATACATATAGCATATGGCCCGTTGTGTTAATTCCGTACTATTTGCCCCCTTGGAAATGTATGAAACCTTCATCGTTTATATTGTCAATGATAATTCCTAGACCAAAAAGTCTAGGAAATGATATAGACGTGTACCTTCAACCATTAATAGATGAACTTCAAACATTATGGGAGGGTGTTCCAACCTATGATGCAATAGCTAAAGAAACTTTTCGTCTCAGGGTTGCGTTGACTTGGACAATCAATGATTTTCTTGCATATGCAAATTTATCCGTTTATAGTACCAAAGGGCGTTATGCATGTCCTTGTTGTGCTGATCAAACTGTTTCAAAATGGTTGTATAATGGTAGAAAATTTTGTTACATGGGTCATCGAAGATGGTTGCATGACACACACATATTCAGGTCAGAAACTTCAACATTTGATGGGTTGTAGGAGTGGGGGCATGCGCCTGAAATTTTGACAGGGTCAGATGTGTCTAGGCGATTACAAGGTCATAATTTCAATTACGGCAAAGAACCAGAAGTCATCAAGAAAGGCAAGAGAAAAGCAAGGGATGAGGACACTGACTTATGCGATGCAGATGAATGGGACAACATGGTTGATTTAGGGTCATGGAAGAAGAAGAGCATTTTTTTTGAGTTACCGTATTGGGAATTCAACTCATTACATCATAATTTAGATGTGATGCACATTGGGAAAAATATCGGCGAAAATTGTATAGGAACTGTCATGGGGGATGATCGGAAGACCAAAGATAATCTCAAGTGTCGCCTTGATTTAGTTTCGATGGACATACGGCATGAGTTGCACCCAGAGCATTTACCCAATGGCAGAGTCCGTCTCCCTCCAGCAATTTATTCAATGTCCAAAAAAGAATTGGGATTATTTTGCAAGGTGTTACAGGAGATTAAAGTCCCTGATGGCTATTCATCTAACATAGCATGGTGCGTCAACTCTAAGGAGAAGAAGCTTCAGGGTCCAAAGTCACATGACTACCACGTATTGATGCAAGATCTCCTTCCCGTGGCTCTAAGGTTTTCGATGTGTGAGCAAGTCACTGCCGTCATCAAGGATCTTTGTAGTATTTATAAAGGACTTTGTTCGAGAGTTCTACGTATTGAAGATCTTGACCAATTGGAGCAACGTGCTGCAGTGGTACTTTGTCAAATGGAGAGGATATTTCCTCCATCGTTTTTTACTATAATGATTCACTTGATAATCCACCTGGCCGGTGAAGCTAGACTCGGGGGACCCGTACATTATCGGTGGATGTATCCCATTGAGAGGTAATATTCATGCCTCATTGAACATCTATCTGGTTTCTCTACTTTATGTGATGTATTTATTTATTTTTTATGACCAAAATATTTAACTATATAGGTACCTTTATCGTCTTAAAGGATATGTTAAAAATAGAGCATATCCAGAAGGCTCGATAGCTGAAGGCTATCTATCGGAAGAGTGCTCTAATTTTTGTTCAAGATATCTTATGGGTGTAGAGACAAGTCTGAATAGGCCAAGGAGAAATCCAGACATGTCAAACCTTGGCGGGGCTAAATATCTCTTTTAGACTGCTGGCACTACTATTGGTAAAGTTGACGCATTTGAATTAGATAACTTAACATGGGAATAAGCACACCGATATGTACTAGATCACCATGCAGCAGTTGAGCCATTTCGTGCATCAGTCAATTTTGTAGTCGTTTTTATTGCATTAAAATCGAGACATAATTTTAACTAACTATCATTTCTATCATTTTATAATTTATAGTGAATTTATCCGTGAGATTAAAAGAACAGCTAGACCGAGAAGATTGAGACCACGTGATCAAAGTAAGATAATGAATGAAAAATTTCATACTTGGTTTCATTCTCATGTAAGTGAAATTTCAACTTATTAGCAAATATTTTATATCTACATTCGTCACTGTACTTAAACGATTAACCGTCACATATGTAGGTCTCTAAATTGCATGATAAGGATCTATCATCTGAAATAAAGATTCTGGCAAAAGGTCCCCATAAAATGGTTAGAAAATTCAGGGGATATATACACAATGGCTTCATATTTCATACTAAAGATCGTGAACGCTATTTGAAGTCCCAGAACAGTGGAATTGTAGTCACGTCAAAGACTAGAAGTTATGCTACTAGGGAAGACGCGAATCCTATAGATGTAGATGTTGACTATTATGGGGTGCTCACGGATATCATCGAGTTGGATTATTACGGTCAATTCTGGGTAGTCTTATTTCGCGGAGAATGGGCTGGTTTGGATAAGAATTATCCAAATAACAAGGATAAATTAGGTTTTACAATTGTAAACTTCTCAAATTTGATTTACACAGGTATACACATTAGTCATGAGCCATTTGTGTTTCCATCCCAAGTCCTTCAAGTGTTCTATATTGAAGATCCAGTTTGCCCCAAAACTCACATTACACTTATTATGCAACCAAGAGATGTATTTCAGTTGGGCGAGGCTGCAGATGATGAGAATGATGATCCCATGAACAATTATATTGCTAATGAGTTTCCAATATTAGATGTAAACATAACAGATGACAACAGTAGTCCTAATTGGCTACGCACGGATGGAGAGCCAGGGGATGTATTAGATAGTATTGAATAACAATACCTTCTGAAACATATTTGTATTGTTAATTATGTGTTTACAAGATTACATTGTATTTTCTCAGGTGATACCTATTTCAAGATTGCATTGTATGTTTTCGATTTCTATTTTGTATTATTATGTGCCAATTTATATCTATTTTGTAGGAATCATGATCATAGGACACTCTAATGTCAAGGTAGTTCCTGACATTAGAGCAAATGCATGTCAGGGTAGTTCCTGAGAGCAAAATGCATACCAGGGTATTTTACAATAAATCTTTGTAGATTAGAGGTAGATATTCTGATAAATTATCCTTTCCTTGTAGCATATGCATTTATATTCTGCCAGTGACAGTTTTTTATGCTTTCCTGTCTTCTAGTGCTATTGGTTTTAATTGTAGTATTGCCAATTTATATGAACTTCCTTAGACTATGGATTTTATTGATATGTAGGAAAAATGGTGGAACATGTATATATGGAGATAAAAGACTTAATTTCCATTGAGCCAGTTATTGAGGTAATTATGAAAAGTGATTGATATTGGCAGGAAGTAATATGAGATGCTGAGCTCTCTCAACATCAAACAAGAGATATACTAAGTTACACTGCAAGTTTTGCATGAATTAGTAGTTAGTGTTCTTCATGGAATATAGTTGGACATGAGGATCTGGTTTCATAGGAACTTTATTTTTGATGCATACTGTTAAAGTATAAATTTGTGAGATTCATGTTTATTATAGAGATGATGATAAAAAGCTTGCAGATTCATGTTTCATATGGAATAAAACAATTCCTTAAATATTTTGATCTGGGAAAATGTTGATATGATCATATGAGTGCATTTGGGTTGGTGAGTAATCTCTATATATATGGAGATAAAAGACTTAATTTCCGTTGAGCCAGTTATTGAGCTAATTGTGCTAGGTGATTGATATTGGCAGGAAGTAAAATGACATGCTGAGCTGCTCTCACCATCAAACAAGAGATATACTAAGTTTTACCGCTAGTTTTGCATGAATTAGTAATTAGTGTTCTTCGTGGAATATAGTTGGACATGAGGATCTAGTTTCATAGGAACTTTGGTTTTGATGCATACTGTTAAAGTATAAATTGTGAGATCCATGTTTATTATAGAGATGATGATAAAAAGCTTGCAGATTCATGTTTTTTATAGTCCTTATGCCTATTGTATCCATAAAAAGCTTTGTAAGACTGAGATGATGATAAATGTAGGGTTGTTTCATTTTCGTAGATGTTTTACCAAATCACTGGTGTGCTAAGTTGCAGAAACATTTTCTGATTTGTAGTCTGTGTCGAAAACTTCTCTGACACACAATCTACATCTATTATATAACAAATATTACTTCATCTAAACTAATCTAGTAAACTTTAAGGACCTTGAAAGCATGTTAACAAATATTGCAGTTAATTGTAATAAGATCTGATAGTATAAATGTTCTAGTCCACATTTATATTGTAATAAGATCTGATAGTATATTTGTTTGTTTAATTAGCACTTCAATAAGTGATGTTTGTTTCTGAAAGTGGTTTTCCCCACATTGCAGTTAATATGATGTTTTTTGTTGTTAGTGAAAAATGCCTCGACGACCTACAAAAAGGGCTCCCTCGCCAACACAAAGCACGGGGGATGTGCAGGGACAGTCTCCAGAAGAGATGAAGATTGACACTCAGTTTGAGATCGGTGAGGGGAGTGCACCGGCAATAAAAAAAACAGGGGACCGACGAGGATGGGAGATGTCTGGAAGCGTCAGCCGAACGAAAAAATTGTGGTGGCCGTCAACCATGCAAACCAACCTGTGGGCAAGGAAGCATCTACATTTGCTAATTTCATAGGGGTAATTGCAAGAAATGGTCAAATACTACCATTGTCTTATGACAGATGGTCAAAAATTCCGGCGACGTCTAAGACAATTGCCATCAATACAATCAAGGTATTCATTCTCATTCAATTTGTTTGGTAAGATTAAAAAGTTCCTAAGTATCCCTGAGCAATCGCCAACTCGAAAATATCATGAGTAACACACATAATATGCAAACAACATGCATGCATAATCAGTATAGTGACTGATACAATGTTGTTCCTAGTGTATAAAATCACTAGAGAAATATTTAAACATCCAAGATTTATTATCCCTTGATACATTAATGAAGTACTAGATTTGCTCGTTGACACGTGCCTACGGCACGTCTTCGGAACGGTGCACCTTGTTTGATCATATAAAATAGTTTTAAAGGTTCTGCAAATTAATTGAAGTAGCAAATATTTTATATGAAAAACTTTTGGGGGTCCAGTAAAAAACATATTATACGGTTTTTTTTTCAACTTTTTTGAATTATTTTTTAAAAAATTAGTTTTTTAGTTTTTTATTTTTTAAAAAAATTTAATTTTTTTTTCTTAATTTTTTGAATAGAAAAGGGAGGGAAAGAGAGAGAAAAAAAATAATCAAATAAATATAGGAGTTGTTTTGGGTGGAAAATTTGAATTTGAGTTTTGGGGGAAAGCTTTTGGGGGGAAAAATATGTTTTGTGAGGTTAAATCTGGGCCTTTGATTTGTTGGGAGAATGAAGGAGAGCCACTTGATAGCTTTCTTATATAAAATAGTTTTAAAGGTTCTGCAAATTAATTGAAGTAGCAAATATTTTATATGAAAAACTTTTGGGGGTCCAGTAAAAAACATATTATACGGTTTTTTTTCAACTTTTTTGAATTATTTTTAAAAAAAATAGTTTTTTAGTTTTTTATTTTTTTAAAAAAAATTAATTTTTTTTTTCTTAATTTTTTGAATAGAAAAGGAAGGGAAAGAGAGAGAAAAAAAATAATCAAATAAATATAGGAGTTGTTTTGGGTGGGAAATTTGAATTTGAGTTTTGGGGAAAAACTTTTGGAGGGAAAAATATGTTTTGTGAGGTTAAATCTGAGCCTTTGATTTGTTGGGAGAATGAAGGAGAGCCACTTGATAGCTTTCTTTGTGTTTTATTATATAGATATCCATGGGCAATAATATTGCAGGTATCTTGTGAGAAAGTGAAGGTAAACATTTTGTATAATTGTCACTAAGTAGTTATCCATCAGTGTTTATTTGCTAATTTAGTTTGCAGAGGGGAGAGGGCTTTTTAATTTGAATGACAAAGCTGCATACAAAAATATAGGAGCAACAATATAATTGTCCAAGTATGTAACACATGTTACAAGTGACGTATGATGTTTTTTTAACTTCTGTAAATAAAGCACAAACTTCAACATTATTACACATCAAAGATATTGTGAATATGAGTCTATGAGATCCTGAAAAGAAGCAGATGGTCATTTGGTTATCATTCCACAACATTATTTTTCTTCAATATCATGACTGATTTTGCGGTGAAGGTTTTATAATTATACCAGGATATCATGATACATTTTTTGACTAGTGTATCATCAGTATAGTGACTGATACAATGTTGTTCCTCCAAAGTCTGGGGATCCAGTATAGTGTAACAAATGTTTGACTCCTAACAGTAATTATGAAAGAAATACAACAAATAGATAATTTAATACAACAAAAATTTGCCTATATTACTTGTTCCTAATCCTATATATTTGCTTATCAATCATATTATACAGCAAAAATTTCAATACCCCGACAATCTTGACAAGAAATGGTTGAATAAGTCTATGGGAAAGAAGTGGAGAGACTGTAAATGTGAACTGAAAGTGGCATTTTTTGATGAAAATAAGTCCGCAGCCCAGAATGCAAGGGTTGTCCCCCCCAATGTTAATCCTTCCGATTGGCACTACCTTGTTCATTTTTGGAGTTCACCAGAGGGAAAGGTATTCAAACTATATATATTTCTCTTGATTGTTCATTTCTTTTGTTATTGGTTTTTTTTTTTTTTTTAAATTTAAATTTAAATTTGACTTGTTTAATCAAAGCAGAGTATGTATGCTTTCATTTCTAGTAATGTTGTGGTTGTGGGTGTTAATCCGTTTGTAATGAAGTTGATGTTTGTTGCTACTTGTGTTTGTAATGAAGTTGATGTTTGTTGCAAGTCTCTACGCCATTAGTCCTGAAATATCATTTGTACTGAGGGCAGGTGTTCATTTTGAGCTTAAGCTAATCAATATTTTTGCCCATTGACTGAAATATAAGTTCAAAAGCTGTTGACAGCCTGTTAAGGTCAACTACATAATCTCTCATTTCTATGATGTGAGTTTTTCAAAGAATTATCAATTTGATAGTGAATCATGGAGAAATTCTCAGTGAATTTACATACTTTGCATGTAGGCAGTAGGTAGAATCAATTTTCTAAAGTTTTTGTTTGCTTGATTTGCTAGTGCACTTTGTTAACTTTGAAATGTGTACTCTTCTCAACAATGCAGTGTAATAACAACAACCTTTATTCAAAATCTTTGGTGCCGTTCAAAGCAGTGAAAGCTATACACTGAGAAGTATTTGGTTAATTTGAACAACTTGAGAAGTACTTGGTTAATTTGAACAACTGATAGTTTTTTTTTGAAGGAATTGCAAAGTTGATAGTTGATTAATACAGTATGCATTTTAGATAATACATCAGCCATCAGACCTTTATTGTTGGTCATTCTTGACATCAGTGCAAACTATGGATTTGTATTCAGTTAAACATACCATGCTAACTTGGATTTTTAACGTAAAGGGTCCTGAACTTTGAACATTTGGAAAATTCAATCTGCATGACAGGTTAGAATTACCTGGTCAGATTATTGGTGATCTTCTGCAGCATATTCCTCTTTATTCCTTGAATATCTAATGGTTGTTTCTTATTTAGATGATGCATGGCTATGTATTAGTTCTTATCAGAAATGTTATGCCATCATTTTCCTCCTATGTAATATAGACATTTTTATCATTGAACAGTTCCTGTTGAAACATTAATATATGCTCCTTTCAAATGTGTCCAAAATTTTGTGTACATATTTTTAATTTTGAACCTTTCTAGACACTTGTTTGGCATTTCTTAGAGACACCTCTCAGTATTTTTTTTCACACTTCATTATTCATATTAGAAACTAAAATATGTTTTGGCTTTTCATTTATATGTTATAGCTTGTATTTTAAAGAAATCATGAGATGTATGTTGGTTAGCTTTTAGCATATATACAAACATTATCTGTCACTTGAATGCTTTTTTTATTTTTTTTCACAAACATTACCTGATGTTTGTTTTTTTTTACAAACATTATCTGTCACTTGAATGCTTTTTTAATACAAACATTACCTGATGGAGGGAGGGAGGGAGTTTCTTGCATTTGATTATTTAAACTAATGAATAATACAATAACAATTATTGCATTTGATTATTTAAACTAATTTTGATTGAGTTCTAATTATCTGAAATGTGCAGAAAAGGTCTGAAATTGGTTCGGCAAGTCGAGGAAAACAGGATGTATTGCACACTGCTGGAACTAGTAGCTTCGCTATAGTTTGTGAGAGATTGGTATGTGTTAAGTATTTTTTTTTCACTAATGAATATACAAAGATTATAAACTTTCTTATAGCTGTGATTTATTAATATAAAGGTTGAGGAACACGGTGCAGACAAGTTTGGCGATCTAGATTTTTTGACGCGACCCACAAGAAATCAGATGACCAATTTGTTTCCACAACAGCTGCGATGATATCGGTAATTTTTCTTCATGAAGTATGCATTCTTTGATTTGTTAAGTCGCTTATAGAAGTAAATAACTTATATAATTTTATGCCAATTTGTATTTTAACAGAGCACTGCTAGAGTCAAGTATGCTGAACTGTCTTCCACAATGGCCTCCGACTCTACCACATCTGCCTTAGACGCATTATCACTTCAGCGTCATGCTTTGATCGAAACAAGAGGCCCAGAGCGCCCTGGTCGTGTGCGTGGAATGGGTTTAGGCCCAATGCCCACTAAAGTCTTCGAGGCTCCTCCGTCTACTGCTGAGGATCCGAGAGATGAGGAGATACGCTCTTTAAGGTCAGGGTTGTCACAGCTTCAAGAGGTAGTTGCAGCTTTGGTGAGGCAACAAAATTCCGATCCAGCTATTCCGACACAGGTTAGAAATTGTTTTTTTTAACTTATTTTATTTAACTTTCAATCACATTTACAAGTATATTTTTCGGAACATACTTGATTACTTTGCTTTAATCTGATATATGTATAGACTTTTAGAAATCAAGGAGACATTGATATATGTATAGACTTTTCAAGAAAAACTTAAATTGATAAGCAGGACGGAAGGAGGCTGACAGACAAAAGAAGTTAATCAATAGTACCAACAGGATACTAAGGTAACAACTTAAATTAACTACAACAATATTCACTTTCACTACTGAAATTTCCTTGCTGGTCAGTAAAGTAACACTGAAATGGTCAAATACTACCATTGTCTTAATTACCGAAGAGAGCAGCCTTTTTCAACTCACCCCCTGACAACCATCTATTTTGGAAGAAAATAAGACCAGAGTGAGAGCAGTGAGAACTGAGATACTAGGTTAAATAACATTGATAATTGCAAATAATGAAGTTAAAAATCATGAAACAAACACATCAGCATGAATGATTGATTATCGTTTCTCTCTTGTGCTTTAAAATAGTGGAAATTCACTCACCTCACAGTATAAAAATACAAACCCAAAAAGAATATCCAAGGAAATTTCCCTAATTCATAAAAGTGGGACCAGTTTGATGAAGAAAATAAAAAAGTAATATAAAATGCGCCTGGAATGCATCTGCCAATTGTTATTTTATCCTCATCAAAATCATGCTGAAACACTACACGTTGATGCACATCTAGCTACCTCATAAGCTGAAATCTCCATTTGGTTACCAAAAATTTTGGGAATAAGTAGATAATATTTCTATGATCGATAATATAATGTTATCCTCCATTAAACCTTCAAAGAATTACTAGATAATAGACAAGGACTTGCACGAAATATATATGATTTTCTCAAGGTTCGGATGATCAGATAACAGCAAATAAATGATGTCTAATGCACAAATACATATCAAATTCATGGTCTCAAATCCCCTTTGACACCAGGATGCATTGACCATATTGGATTGGAAAATTTTCCCCCATTAGCACTTCTGAGTTCCGACAAATCATATATCTGATATCCTGAGTTTTCAACACATGGATAGCACAAAACTCTAAAGTTAAAATAACTTGTATTCCAAGTTCCCTTTATCTCTAAAAATACCTTCATTATGATGCCTTATTCAGGAAAACATCCCTCAGTTACTCTGCAGATGAACACCTTCTCATCTTCAAGACCATCCATTGATGAGTAAAAACACAGATAATACATCTAGAGATGCATAGAGCCCATTACTATCAAGCGTTGCTTAGGATGAACTGAAAATTTGGCTCAAGTAAACAGATTATTTTAATCCATGGAAGCATGGTTCATATATGCAAATATAGATAACCCATGAACTAGTTTCTGCTGCAATTCACTTTAATATCTGTTGATGTTGATTGTGATTAGTCATGGTTTCAGATAGATTCAAAAATGCTTTTTTCGGCAAATTATACATGCTTTTTTCGGCAAATGATTGTTATACATACTCTTTATTAGCTAGTTGCTCTTTATCCCTGCAAATTATAACCTATTTTTTTTTTACAATGTGACTTACACAGTTTCAGAATAGAGTTCCAACTAATTCAAGTTGGGTAAATCCAGAGAACCAAAGTGAGAATGATGGAAGCAACGACTTAAGGAGGCGTACCAATTTAAAAAATCTACTAATTGCAAGTCATTTTTGGTCTTTTTTTGTGGTGCAATCAGTTTGTATGATCAAACTTACTAGAACTTTATTGATGTAAATAGGGTATATGTATAACTTGATACTTGTGTTATTGTTGTCGACGATTATGAATTTTACAGAACTTTAAACTTATGAAGTTGTGTATGTTGATCAATATAAAATATAATGAATTTTGTCAGCTAAATTTTTTATTGTTCATTTCCATGGGTGTGCGTGTAAAATTTTGAATATAAATTTGGGTTTACCAGCAACATCTACATATATTAAAAAATCTGCATATATATACAGATTTTGAATTGGACTTTTTTTTTTAAATTCAAAACAACCCCGGCGTTTTACACAACGCCGGTGAACATTTCTAAAAATTTAATTATTTCAAATTTTAAAAAAAAATTATATTATTTATATATATACCCCGGCGGTTCGGGTTTAAATTCATTTTTTTTAAAAATAAAAAAATGATTTCACTGGCGCTTTTAGCAGCGCCGGCCAATGTATCACATATACCGGCGGTTGTGGAAGCGCCGGGGAAGTTTGGCCACCAAAGCCCGACACGCGCACCGCCGGCAGTTGATGCGGCGCTGCTCAACGCGCCGGTAGGGTTTTCACCAGCGTTTATAAACGCCGGTGAAGCCATTAAAAACCGCCGGTGAAGCCTTCTCCGGTTGTTGTATATACTGGGTGTTATACTACCCAAATGGGTTGTAGTGTTATATAACCCAAATATGACTGTTATTTTTGGTTATATTATTAGAGATGTTATATGGATGATAGTATAGTGGTGATATATATATATATATATATATATATATATATATATATATATATATATATATATATCTTTTTCTAGAAATTATGGGGTGTTACACCAAGGGTCTTATGCCACACATCGCTGCCCATCAAGGGTCTTACGTATCTGTCAAGACTAAAGCTGATAGCTTAGTCAAATAAATTCACCAATATGTATATATATATATATATATATATATATATATATATATATATATATATATATATATATATATATATAATGGATGGCATAAGTGTAATTAACTTGAAATTTGAGGGGGCCCACAGTTGAAGACAGCAACTGCTGTGTGGTTTCGGTGACGTCACTGATGAGTCACCATGGGGGCCCGCCCGTTTGTAAAGAGAATAGTGGCTCTCTGTGTGGTAATGTGGACATAGGACCACCCGAAAGGGGGGTGCTCCTGTGTGCTGACGTCACACGAACGGGGAGAGAGAAGAGGAGATGTAGATTAATAGTCCCATATCGGGAATACAATAGATTAAAATAATTATAAATAATATAGCCTATGATCAAGAGTCACCAATTCGGTTAACCACCTTTTGAGAGGCAGCTTATGGCTGGCAATTGTACTAAATAATAAATAATTTATCTGATAAATTGTATAAATTGTCTGAGTTGGGACAGGGGCATTACAAATGGTATCAGAGCCGACTTTTGACACCGAGTGTAGGGCATGTCTATATAGTCGGGCAGTGGATTTCGGGACTATAGACCCAGTCGGGCGATGGATTTCGAGACTGTGGTGAACAGGATGAGCCTAAATTAAATCCAGAATTATAATTGATCGGGCGGTGGATTTCGGGATCATGACTAGTCGGACGGATAGAAGAGCAGATGCTCCACATCGGCTAAAAAGTATATCCGGCACTAGATTGTGCATGCCCCTTGCTCAGTGAGGACGCTGATTTCTGAAGCGGGGTGTATGTAACACCCCGTAATTTCTAGATATATATATATATATATATATAAGATGGATGGCATAAGTGTAATTAACATGAAATTTGAGGGGGCCCACGGTTGAAGAACAACAATTGCTATGTGGTTTTGGTGATGTCGCTGATGATGTCACCATGGGGGCCCTCCCGTTTGTGAAGAGAGTAGTGGCTCTTTATGTGGTGACGTGGACATGGGACCCACCTGAAAAGAGGCTGCTCCTGTGTGTTGACATCACATGAATAGGGAGAGAGAAGAGGAGATGTAGATTAATAGTCCCATATTGGGAATACAATAGATTAAAATAATAATTAATAATATAGCCTATGACCAAGAGTCACCAATTCGGTTAACCACCTTTTGAGAGGCAGCCTGTGGAGGGCAGTTGTACTAAATAATAAATAATTTGTCTGATAAATTGTATAGATTGTCTGAGTTAGGACAGAGGCATTACACATGGTGGGCAGCGATGTCTGAATTTATTTGACTAAGTTATCGACTTTAGTCTTGACGAATGCGTAAGACCCTGGGTGGACAGCGATGTGTGGCGCCCTTGGTGGGCAGAGATGTGTGAATTTATTTGACTGAGCTATCGGCTTTAGTCTTGACGGATGCGTTAGACCCATGGTGGGCAACGATGTGTGGCGTAAGAACCTTGGTGGGCAGCGATGTGTCAATTTATTTGACCAAACTATCAACTTTAGTGTTGACGGATGCGTAAGACCCTTGGTGGGCTGCGATGTGTGACGTAAGACCCTTGGTGGGCAGCGTTGAGTGAATTTATTTGACTAAGCTATCGGCCTTAGTCTTAACGGATGCATAGAACCCTTGGAGGGCAACGATGTGTGGCGTAAGACTCTTGGTGGGCAGCGTTGTGTGAATTTATTTGACTAAGCTATCAACTTTAGTCTTAACGGATGCATAGGACCCTTGGAGGGTGGCGATCTGTGTAATCATATACCTATGGTGTTAAAATGTGGGTGATATTTATTATTGGTGATATTTTTGTTAATGTTATATTAATATATTGGTGATATTTGTTATTAGTGATATTCTTATTAATGTTATATTAATGATATTGGTGATAGGATATCAGTGATGATGTTGAGATGCTTTTTATATATTGTGTATTGTGATGGATATGTCCGGATGACGAATTAATGGAAAATGCAAAATTTCAATAATTAATGTTGTGGTTATGTGGTGTTTTTGCATGGTTGTTAATGTTTGGTGCTTTTAGTAATAAATTGAATTTATACATGATAAGATGAGGTGATTAACGGCATGGTGTGTGTATGATATGCGGGTGATAAATGAGAATTATATACATGATAAAGGATGTGATTAATGGCATGGTGTATGAATGATATGTGGGTGATATATGAGAATTATATATGATAATATGATGAGATACATGACATGGTGTATGAATGATATGCGGGTGATATATGGGAATTACATTTGATAATATGATGAGATACATGGCAAGGTGTATATTTAATACGGGAACAAGGTGTCATAACATATATTTATATATCTATGCGTATGGGTATGAAATATGTGTATAAGACTATATGGAGATTTATGATAATCATGTATGGACCAATGTTAATACAGATGTATATGTCATGTGATATACTTATATACGGAGATATAAAGGAGATATTTAATATTGCAGTGCCGCACAATCTCCCAAGGGTTTGGGCTAGACCCCACCTGCACAGTTTTTACCTGGAGACATATATATATATATATATATATCTATAGGGAAATGATCGAGTGAGAACTCTTTTGGTGAGAACCACTTGAGAACTTTTGTTTGGGACATTAGTTGAAAGATCTGAACCGTTCATTTTGATCTACACGACTTAATTAGTCTATGGATGAGAAATCAAGTTATCTGAGATTCGTTTGCCCATGCATTGAAGTGTTACAAATTATGTGGCTGAAACATCATTTTTTTTATAGTGACATGATGCATGGACAAATGAATATCAAATGACTTGATTTTATATTCCTAGACTAATTTAGTTGTGTTAAACAATGTGAACGGTTTGGATTATCCATAGGAGGGATAGGCATGGAGTTCTCACGAAGCTTATCGTGAGAACGGTTCTCACCGGATCGCTACCCTATATATATATACACCCAATTTCTACTTGGGAGATGTTTTCCCCTCACTGGTATAGGGCCAAGAGGAAGACGTAGCCTCGGATGCATAAGATCTATATGGCAGCGATCCGCGTGTTATACCCAAGTTCTACTTGGGAGGAGTTTTGACTAGGCTATCGGCTTTAGTTTATTTATCATATACGCAGAACCGTACAGCCAATCCAACACTCTACTTGTAGATTATTATATGACACCTGGATCTAGCTAATATTTTATAGTGGAGTAGCGGGATTGTGGTACGAGGGGAGACACAGAGATCCTGTGTTGACTTTGAGGAGCAGTCAGTTGTGTAGGCACTGAAAGGAGAATATATATATATATATATATATATATATATAGTATATATATATATATATATATATATTGAATGAGTATATATATATATATATATATATATATATATATATATATATTGAATGAGTATATATATATATATATGTGTGTGTGTGTGTGTGTGTGTGTGTGTGTGTGTGAAGATAAGGATTTTAAAATAAAATATTTGATCATGGTAATTTTGGTATCGATAGCACTACGGAGATTATTTATATTTACGGGAGAATAAGGATTTTAAAATAAAATATTTGATCATGGTAATTTTGGTATCGATAGCACTACGGAGATTATTTATATTTACGGGAGAATTGGAGATATAATTGATATGATTTTATCTACTAATCCTATAGTAGTAATACGAATTAAATATTGACAAAGCTATATTTATAAATATGGTGTTGTGTATTTTACTAGATAAAGGGATATATGAATATATTACGGGAGATATATCTATATAATAAAACACAAAGAAAAGCTATCAAGTGGCTCTCCTTCAATAGTAAGAAAATCAATGGTCCAGATCTAAGCTGCCAAAAGACATTTTTCCCCCCAAAAGTTTTTCCCCAAAACTCAAATTCAAATCCCCCAAAACAACTCATTTATTTATTTAATTATTTCTCTCTCTCTCTCTCACTCTCTCTCTCTCTCTCCCCCAGGGTAAAAACAATTTTCTTAAGCCTTCGCTTCCATTCCATTGGTGAAGTCTCCATAGTCCTCTCTAGCGTGAATCTCAAAACAAATCCAAATCCAAATCCAGTGTTGAACCCCAATCCCCTCCACCGAATCGAGAGTGTAATAGCTCAAATTCCATTTATATGTAATTCGTACCACAACAGGATCTTTTACATCAAATTCGTACAATTTTACAAGGAAATTAAAACTTTTCATTTAGAATAAGTTCTTTACATCAACGCAATGGAATTTAAAGAATAAACATGATATATATACAACTTTAACCTCAACATCTTAAATCTGAAGATAATCTTTAGCATCAAATCGTCTTTAAGTCCTTGCCAATCCAATCCTTGCACTGAAAAACCTGTAGGCACATCGGTTTCTTACAACCGACGCAATGCTATAAAACGGTGATCCTCGCTATGCTGTAATATAATGATTCTCTTACTTTAGCTAACACAAACTTGAATATATATTAAAGTGTAAAAGGTGACTATAAACATGTTAGTGTATGCAATGACTTAATGCCTAATGTAGATGTTTACGCTATGATTACACTAATGCATACTTGTTCAGATTCTATGCATCCCATTCTACATAGGTCTGAGGTCAAGCGCCTACGCACTCCACATTATAGGGTTAAATCCTTCGCTATGCATCCTACTACTATGACTACTACAAGATTTAGACACTGCGAATATCGGTTCTCACCTAGGAATATTTGAGATCAATCCTGCTCTATGGATCATTTTGTGGCCCTTTCGTCCATCGTCCCGGAATATTAGGGATGGTCTCTTTCTGCGATTCATTCTGGAATCCTCATCGCACAAAATGTCCCATGAGCGTCGCACTCATCCTGGAATACTGTGGATCATTCCCGCTCCGTGGATCAATTTATGGCCCTTACGTCCGTCATCCCGGGATACTGGGGACTGTCTCTCTCCAATGATTATTCTGGAGTACATAACTCACATTCGCTCTAGTTTCATCATGTCACCAACTAGTGAGTGTGCTTAAGTTTTAATTTTAAATCATCACAACCTAGAGCTAGCTTACCCTACCGGACTTGAACCAACACAAGAGAAAGTTAGCCCAAACTAGCTACTTCTCAAAGAGAGAGTCAACCCACACTGGTTACTCCTCAAAATTTTCATTATTCACAAATGCCGGTTACCAAGGGTCTCGCCTAGTCTCTACATCAACATCTTTTCATGTTCAACCTTATGGGGTACGCATACCCTTTTTATTCATATTCTCAATTTCATCTTTTCATATCTTATTCAATTATTTCATCCATTCATTACTTCATCATGAAGTAAACACTTATTGGTTAATCAACCAAACAATTCATTTTTAATAATTCACAAGCTCTTTCGATAATTAAGAACTATTTTCATATTCATCTACACTTCAAGTATCATTCTCAATACAAAAGTTGTTTAAGTTTGAAAACTCAATTTCTTAAAATTTATCATAAAAGTTCATTGTCTAAATCTCATCACTTTGATTTTATTACAGAATTAACCTTTAAAATCTTAATAACATATATATTCTTCTTGAACCCTAACACATGAATATATCTTTTAAATATCCAAAATATAACCTAAAGCAGTGAGATAGTATTTTCCGTTATTCCTTTAATATATTAAAACATTTATATAATTTTTTATGAATTTTTAAAACTAAAAAACCAAAAAAAAATATATTTAAAAAATTCACTTTGTGGATTGCAGGCTCGAACCCGAGACCTAGGGACACCCCAGTGCCACTTGGCGACGCCAGGCGCAAGCACGCCCCCGCTAGCCACCAAAGACAAGCATCACTTATGATTATATATGGGTTTAAAATTCATATAACTTATCCTTCTGATAATTCTCATTTTGAACATTTTCAAATATTTTTGATTTCTTTTCTTTCCCTTCATTTTGATTGTTCATAAAACTTATCTTTAAGTTTCCAGAAATAGTTTTGCATAACTTCTATTCATATTAGCCCCAAATCATACCCAATTTAACTCAAATAATCTTTTTTTTATAAATCTAGTATTCAAACAACCATTTTGATAAATCTAATATGCATATGTTTTGATTAGAAAATTTTGACTACATCATGTATGCATTTTTATTTAGAAGT
The DNA here is from genome assembly GCA_017893485.1 of Hemerocallis citrina. Lineage (NCBI taxonomy): Eukaryota > Viridiplantae > Streptophyta > Magnoliopsida > Asparagales > Asphodelaceae > Hemerocallis > Hemerocallis citrina. Next base: position 216,204,597 of record CM030361.1, on the reverse strand, counting down.
TCTCACTTACCCATTAGTTTGATAAATCACCCCTTATATTTACATAATTTCTCATACACCATAATTAACAACTTTATGTATACATCAACATATTTCAATGATCTAATCATGGCTTCTCATTTGTGCCCAACAACTTGCTAATCATCTTTGATTAAATTTCAATTTTAACAGCCTATTAATTCTCTACTAGCATGCATAGGTTTTCATATTTTATTTCTATTAATTGTTTTAAATAACATCATCACATAGTATCACAAAATTAACTAAAACTTATATGAATTATCAATTTTATGCATCAATTTTCCTATACATGCATCTATATAATAAAATACAAAGAAGGCTATCAAGTGGCTCTAATTTTATATGGTTGAAATCAATGGTTCAGATCTAACCTCACAAAACATATTTTCCCGGCCAAAAATCGCCCCCAAAACTCAAATTCAAATCCTCCCAAAATAACTCCTTTATTTATTTATTTATTTATTTCTCTCTTTCTCTCGTTTCTCTATTTACTCATCAATTTATATTTTTCAAATATCAGGTTTGTAAATTTTCAGATTTTTTATGCATTTTTTTATTGCTCAAGTTACATTGAAAATAGCAAATATCTCATCAACAGTTAAATTTCATTATTTTCCATACTCAAAGTTCTAAGAAGTTGGATTTTACACCCCTATTTATAATTATTTTTTGACATATACTAATGGAAACATGGACTTTTATTTACAACTAATTATTGTTTTACTATTCAAACTTGAGCTACATAATTGTTGTTTTATTGTTTACAAGACTTTCATATGCTGTATCTTTCTGAAGACGTGCCATAGGCACGTGCCCACAGGCAAATCTAGTACTACTATATTTTAGAAAACAAGAATAAACACCCACCTTATCAATGAAAAAGAAATTAGGAACTCCTAGTAGATTGCTCATAGCTCAAACCAAGCAAGCCTTTACCTCCTAGCAATTTGCCAAAACCAAAAGCTCCTCTCTTTCTTTCTTTTCTCTCTTTCTTTTCTTTTGATTCTTGTGAAAAGTACTCATACAATAGGAGGTATTTATAGGGCTAAATGGGTGAATGAAGAGACACCCACTACCCAAATTAAATACCCGTTATCAAAATAAATACCCACTCATAAAAACAAAACCACAAACCCCCAACCTCTCATATTCTTGGCCGGCCAAGCCCTTTGAATTTCCCACATGTGCATAGGGGTGGTATATCGTACCATACCGTACAAAAATTACTCTACCGTCTACCGTACCGGAGTACTTGGTACACAAATTTCTCTACCATTAACGTACCAAAATTTTGGTACTACCGAGTTCGGTAATACCGAAATATCAGTATGGTAATGGTAGTACCATGGTAGTACCGGACATCAAGAACCCTAAGTATGTTCAATCTAGTTTTGTTGTTGGTCCCTTCTTTCTATCACCGAAAACTGGGAGAATGTCATTGAATACTTTCAATTTCTGAAACTATGTTCTTTGCTATTTCAATTTCTATTTCTCTCAAAACTGTTTATATGTTTTGAATGTATGAACTCTTCACTTTCTATTATGAATGTATGAAATCTTCAATTGAAGAGTTCATACATTCATAACAGAAGAGATATACAGATTGCTACCCGTAATGCTCCTACCAAAGGAGTAGAATTGAATAATAATAGATAGATAGATCACCAGTGAGAGATAACAGAAGAAAAGCCAAAAAATAACCTCATTCATATATGCATTAAGGTTATATGAATTAAACTTGACAAATTATGGCCTTAAACTTATAATCTAGTAAATATGAAAAACAATCTTTGTAAACTGCCAATACCAACTACCAAACATTGAACACACTGAGGTAGGAAAATGGAGGGATTATAATCCTGCTCCTTTTCTTCTGTTATGAATGTATGAACTCTTTAATTTCTGTTATCTCTCAAAACTATTTGATCATTTCTGTTATCTCTCAAAATTTTTTATATGTTTCAATTTCTTGAAACAAAGGAGGATATGCAAGCGCTTCTTCAGACGCAGCAATCTTTATTTTTTGATAGATATGCAGTGGTCTGCATGGTGAGAGGATGGTGAGATCAACAAGATCACCTCCATCTGTTATTCCTTCTGGATAGCCCACTTTAACAGAACTAACTGAGTTATAGGATACAAAAAATCTATCAATTAAAAGCTCACAGTAACTAACTGAGAACAAAAAATCTATCAAATAAAATCTATCTGAGATCAAAAAATCTATTAAATAAAAAACCTCACAATAACTAACTGAGTTGCACTATCAATTAAAACATGCACACAAGAACTAGAATGAGTCAACTTTTATACAAAAATGAGTTATACAGGTGTATACAGGTGTATCATTTCTGTATGCACATACAGGTTCAACTTTTATATGATACACATACAGGTGTCTCATTCTAGTTCTTGTGTGCATGTTTTAATTGATAGTGCAACTCATTTAGTTACTGTGTATAATGAGCTATTAACTCATTCTAGTTCTTGTGTGCATGTTTTAATTGAGTTGCACTATCAATTAACCCAACACATATAAAAGTTGAACCTGTATACTCTGTGTGCATACAGAAATGATACACCTGTATACAGGTTCAACATACAGAAATGATACACCTATAATTATAGCACACAAAGAAAGCAAAGTATGCCCGGATATTTCTACTGCATAAAATATTTAATGAACTCGACTACAAACTTTCCAATGCGAAAGCTTTTAGATTAACATACAGCTTCACTTTTTGGTTAATTCAATCCACCTTAAGAAATTTTCATAAAATACTCATTAAAGAAAAGCACTCCTTTAGGAATCTCAAGGCAAACCAAATGGATTAATAAGTTATAGGATATATACATTTTTGTTTAACGGAAACGCCTATGCGTACAAATCACATAGTTTTATCATATAGTACCAAATATTGATTAGCTTAATGAATATAGCTACTAACAGACTTGCATTAACTATCAAATATTGATTTCTATTGAAGGTCAAATAGACTAGTCTCTCGACTCTCCCACAGGTCTTCTCATTGAATGGTAACCTCAGTTCCTTTAAAATTGAAATATAATTTGTAATTCGTACGTTACCTTATGACCTCAATTCTGTCCAAAAAGATGTGGTTACAAATTAAAACATGGATACTGATAAGAAACTAGAACAAAAATTAACTAAAAAAGGGGACGATCAGAATCAAAATCAATACCAAAAAGTGAACGAGGAGCGATCAGTCGAGCGATCAGTCGGTGCGTCGGACTTCCTGCGTGAGCCCTAGGTTCAAAGCAGAAAAAAACTAAAAAAGGGGAAGAGGAAGATCTGTTCGGTGCGTCGGTGATTGGGTAATTACTAATTACTAATTTGATATCTGATTGAATTCACAATGAAGAGTTTGGAGAAGAGTAGCCGACTAGGGTAGAAAAAAATTGAAAGAAAAACTGGGCTGGGCCTGAAACTTTTCTAGGCCTAGATTTTAAAATAAAAATATTAGATTAAATATATATTAAATATATTCAGTACGGTACGGTATACCAACGGTATAAATATTTTGTACCAGTACCATACCATAAAAAGTTGGTATGGTACAATACCGAAAATTTGGTACGGTATTACCAAGTTTCGGTATTTTTTGGTATGGTAATGGTATGGTACGGTATGGTACGGTAATATGGTATTTTTTGACACCCCTACATGTGCACACTTGTGCACGTGCACACACTCTCATTCATTTAATTATTTGTTTATAGTCCAATTGTATATGTTTGTTAAATGACAAGTGTGGTGACCATTTTAAAAGTGTATTTAATATAGACATTTATCATGGGCTTCTATTTTGCAATTAGCTTCTAATGGGCTTTTAAAATAAATTTGGGCCTATGGATTTAAAATCAAAAATAAATAACTTAGATGGGACAAATAAAATAAGAATAGATATGCATAATTCTTAGAAAGTTTTTATGGACTAAATTGCTTAAAATTTTCCCGTGCAATGCACGTGTAAAATATGAAAAATTAATTTTTATTTTTCTAGAATGTTATATCATTCCCTCCTTAGAATAGTTCCGTCCTCGTAAATACGCTTAAAGAGTGAGAAAATAAAAGAAATTTTTTTTTTACAAATTTCAATCAAAAAGCTCAGGATGGTCTCTCATCATCCTCTCCTTTGATTCCCATGTGGCTTCCTCCACCAGATGATTCCTCCATATGACCTTGACCGTGGGTATAGTTTTGTTCCTCAAAACTTTTTCCCGACGATCCACAATCTCTACTGGATACTCCTTGTAGCTCAGATCCAACTGCAGACCCTCTGGCAATTCTGGCAAATGATGACTCGGATCCAGAATGTAACCTCGTAGCATAGAAACGTGGATGACATTGTGTACTTGGGCTAACCCCTCTGGAAACTCCAACCAATAAGCTGTTTTCCCAATCCTTTTCAATATCTTGTTGGGTCTTATGTACCTGGGGGCTAATTTTCCTCCTCTTCCGAACCGAACCACACCCTTTGTTGGAGATACTTTCAGGAAAACATAATCACCTTCTTCGAACTCCAGATCTCTTCTCCGATTGTTGGCATATCTTTTCTATCTGCTTTGTGCGTTAACCAGCCTCTTTCTGATCAGCTCAATCTTATCTGAAGTTTTTTGCACTATTTTCGGCCTATACGTTTGCATTTCCCCTACTTCATACTAGCAAACCGGTGTTCTATACTTCCACCCATATAAAGCTTCATATGGTGCCATAACGATACTGGTCTGAAAGTTGTTGTTGTAGGCAAATTCCACCAGAGCTAAGTGCCTCTCCTAGCTGTCTCCGAAGTTCATTACACAACACCTCAACATATCTTCCAACACCCGATTGAATCTCTTAGTCTGCCCATCAGTTTGAGGATAAAAGGCAGTACTGAAGTCGGTCTTGGTTCCTAATGCTACATGAAGACTTCTCCAAAAGTGCGATGTGAATCGCGCAACCCGATCTGATACAATTGATACAGGAACTCCATGTACCCTCACAATCTCCCCAATGTATAATTCTGCTAGCTTCTCCATAGACCAAGTAATCTTTATTGTCAAAAAGTGAACAGATTTGGTGAGTCGATCTACTATCACCCAAATCGCATCATTCTCCTTGGGACTCCTGAGTAGCCCTTGACGAAATCCATGCTGATGTTATCCAATTTCCACTCCGGAATGGGTATGGCTGCAACAATCTGTCGGGCTTCTGATTTTCTACCTTGATCTGTTGATAGGTTGCACACCTTGCAACAAACTCTGCTACATCTCGCTTCATCCCTGACCACCAGAAATATTGTTTGGTAACCTTGTACATCTGGGTACTCCCTGGATATACTGATAAAAGAGTGGTGTGTGCCTCCTGTAGGATGCTCTCCTTCAATTCTGCTTGATCAGGTACACATAACCTCTCTCCAAACCACAACACCTCATCCTTCAATTCGAATTCTACCAATTTGCCTGCACCGACCTGATCTTTCATCTTCTGGATATATGGATTGACTTCAGACTATCGATTATCTTCTCTTTCAGTGTAGGCTGAAGCTTCAACTGTGCTAAAGACGCTCCTAGTCCTTGTAACATAACTTCAATTCAGCTCGATCGAGCTCCTCTGCCAGTTCCTTATGAGTCGTGATCAAACAGGACAAGTTGCTCTTCCAACTGAGCGCATCTGCCACTATATTTGTTTTGCCCGGATGATACTTCATCTCAAGACGGATGTCCTCTAGCACTTCCAACCATCTCCTCTGCCTTAAGTTCAGATCCCTCTGCTTGTAGATATACTTCAGGTTCTTGTGATCCGTGTACATATTGACATTTTCTTCCTACACATAGTGCCTCTATTGCTTCGAAGCAAAGATAATTGCTGCTAACTCCAGATCATGGGTTGGGTAATTCTTCTCATGCGGTCTCAGTTGCCGAGACCCATAAGCTATTACATTCCCCTCTTGCATCAACACACAGCTCAGTCTACTATGTGAAGCATCGTTGTAGACAACATTGTTGGTCCCTGCTCTCGGTAAAGCCAAAATTGTAGCGGTAGTAAACTTCTCTTTCAACTCCTGAAAACTTGCTTCGCATTGTTCCATCCACTTAAAACTTATATTCTTCCTTGTAAGTCCTATGAGTGGTACGGCTATCTGAGCATAGCCCTGTATGAACCTCCGGTAGTAGCCAGTTAAACCCAAGAAGCATCTGATCTCTTTCACTGAAGTTGGTCTCGGCCATTCCTTCATTGCCTTTATCTTTTGCGGAACAGTGGCCACTCCCTCAGAAAGGATATGACCCAGGAAAGTGACTATGAATTTCAAGAAGTCACACTTTGATAACTTTGAATACAGATTCTGTTCTTACAGCTTCTTCAGTACCTCTGTTAGATGCCTAACATGCTCTTCCTTTGACTTGGAGTAGACCAAAATGTCGTCGATAAACACTACAACGAAAGAATCGATGAATGGTCGCAGGACCCTGTTCATCATGTCCATGAATATAGCCGGGGCATTTGTTACTCAAAACGGCATAACCAAGAACTCATAATGCCCATGCCGAGTTCAAAATGTAGTCTTATTCACATCCGCTTCCTTCAAACGGACCTGGTGATATCCTGACCGAAGATTTATCTTGGAGAAACAGCTGCTCCCTGTAGTCGGTCGAACAAATCATCGATTCGCGGAATCGGATACTTATTCTGGACGGTCACCTTGTTCAACTCCTTGTAATCGATGAACATTCTCATCGATCTATCCTTTTTCTTCACCAATAATACTGGCGCTCCCCAAGGTGACGCACTTGGTCTGATAAATCCCTTGCCCAACAGTTCTTCAATCTACTTCTTAACCTCATCATGTTCCACTGGTGCCATTTTGTACGGTGCCTTGGAAATTGGTGAACTCCCTAGCTGTATGGTAATGCTGAAATCTACATCCCAATGAGGTGGTAGCCCGGGTAGATCTTCCAAGAACACTGTCGGAAAATTATGGACTACGAGAATCTGCTTAACTTCCTCAGGAATATTCTTCTTAGTTATAACTGCCATCAACTGCTTACACTTCCTCTTCCCTTGAAATGTAACTGTTGCTCCTCCCGGTGCCTTTACCACAACCTCCTTGCTCTTGCATTTGATACTGGCACTGTAGATTGGCATCCAGTCTATGCCAATGATCACATCAACTCCCAAAACTGCCAACCCGATGAGATCGATCCCAAAGACTCTTCCTCCGATCTCGAGGTCACAACCATCATAGTAGAGATCGGTAGTCAATGTTTCCCCGGAGGGTGTAGCTGCTGTCAGAACTTTGCCTGGAAAAATCTTCGGCTCAACTCCCTTTCGTTTAGCAAATGTAAGTGACACAAAAGTATGAGACGATCCAATATCAAATAAAACAATTGCCTTTATTCCATTTATTAGAATTTCTCCTGTTACATAATGAATACTCTCAATGTATAACACTTATTCTAGTACAAACTAGAAATAACAATAGAAAACTCTAAGTAGTTGCTCTCATACCGGTGATGACATTGTCAGCATCATCCGCATCAGCTTCAATTAGAGCGAATACTCGCCCTTGCCGGTATGGCTTCTTCCCTTGGTCTGCCTTCCTCTGACCCTGTCCCCCTTGCCTGAGTTGCAGGCAATGTGGCCTAGAATGGCCTTCCTTCCCACAGTAGAAACAAATTAGGGGATTCCTTGCCTTGGGACACTCGGACTTGTAATGACCCACCTCTCCACAAGTGTAACAGGTCACACCTGAGGGTCTTTTCCCTCCATTGTTCGGATTCCTAGTCACCGCAATGGCATTTGCCCCTGTTGTCCTGAACCTCTATGCTGGGGGTTGTCCCCTAAAATTGTTGGATGATGCGGGCCACTTACCAGAACTCTAATTGGTCCTCTTATTCTGCGCCATCTGGTACTATTCCATGTTGGCTTCAGTGGCTGTGGCCCTTCTGACCAGCTTGTCGAACCTCTTGATACCGAGGGGTTTCATCCGAGACCTCAGACTTGGCCTCAATCCCTGCTCGAACTTCCATGCATTCTTCGCTTCATCCATTATCAATTTTGGTGCATACCTCGGGAGTTGAGTAAACTTTGTCTCATACTCTCGAACTGATAAGCTTCCCTGGTGTAAACTCGGGAACTCCATAGCCTTTTTCTCATGTATATCTATCGGAATATAGTGTCTACGGAACTCCTCTAAAAATTCCTCCCAAGTGATACGTCCATTCCCCAGGGTTCTCTTCATTAACTGCCACCCGACCCCTGCATCATTCTCTAGCTGAATAGTGGCCAGTTTCACCATGCTTGCCTCCAGAGTCTCCAAGACCTCGAATATTGTTTCTATCTACCTGATCCAATCATCAGCTGCATTTGGATCTGCCTTGCCCTCGAACACAGGTGGCTTCATTTGCTTAAATGATTCCACCAACTTGATTGCCTCCGGGACTTACACTGGTAGCCCCATCCTGGTGTTTCGGGTCACATTAGTGGCAAGTGTGTTTTGATATACTCGAGCTAGTTCTATCGTCAAATCAAGCTTGTTGCCCTCAAGCCTTTTGCCCTCACTATTGGATACTTCACCCTTTTAAGTTTTTCATCTAACCATTTCTGGGACATAAAATTTCATTAATCACCACAAATAGCAACAATATAGACTTTCCTTTCAACATAAATAATTTATTTCCAAAATTTAAACTTTATTTATTCAGAATTAAAAACTTGTTCATACATCCAGTACATGAAACACCCGAAAACTCAATATAAAATAGTCTAGATCCTACGGTTCCTCTTGGCTTCTCTAAGGTCTCCCCGTATTTCATCTATCTCCTTCTTCATTTCATCGCATCTTTGACGACATTCTTGTTTTCCCCAACGAGTTTTTTTGTCCAGCTGGGTGAAATGCCAAGAATTCCTATGTCGAATCTTCTACAGTTCCCACACTCGGTGACACAAAGCTACAATATTCTGCTTGTCCTTCGCATGATGAGCTTCCAAGAGGTTTACTCTCCACTTATGGATGGTCAGTTGATCTTGGAGAGAAGTGATAAGGTGGTCCATCTGGTCTTGAACTGGTTCTTCATCTGAGGATTCATCTGGAGAATCAGGTGGAGTTTGAGTGATCTCCCGAGATTCGGGCAGTTCTCCCTCTTCCTCTTTGGGTCTTCCTCTTCTTCGTGATCTTCTTCTTCTTCTTCTTCTTCTTCGAGGTCTTCTTCAAAGAACCATTCCACTTCATTCACAGGATCCTGGTTATCAGCCATCTTATAGGGAAAGGGAAAAGAAAACATCAGCATATAGAGCAGCACAAATGTAATTAATTTACACTTAAATTTCTATAAACTGAACTCACACTTCTAATGTCCACCCTAATGTGTCGTCCTTGTAATTTTATACTACTTATTGAAGTCAGCTCTGATACCACTCTATAATAGCCTGAATTCTATTTACATTTAATTTGTATCACAACAGGATCTTTTACTTCAAATTTGTACAATTTTATAAGGAAATTAAAACTTTTCATTTAGAATAAGTTCTTTACATGATCGCAGTAGAAATTAAAAAGAATAAAACATGATATATATATACAACTTTAACATCAATAACTTAAATCTGGAGATAATCTTTAGCATCAAATCGTCTTTAAGTCCTTGCCAATCCAATCCCTGCACTGAAAAATCAGTCGGCACGTCAATTGCTTACAATCGACGCAATGCTATAAAACGGCGATCCTCGCCATGCCGTAATATAATGATTCTCTTACTTTAGCAAACACAAACTTGAATGCATATTAAATTGTAAAAGGTGACTATCCTAAACATGTCAATGTATGCAATGACTTAATGCCTAATGCAGATGTTTACGCTATGATGACACTAATGCATACTTGTCCGGATTCTATGCATCTCATTCTACATAGGTCCGAGGGAAAGCGCCTGCGTACTCAACATTATAGGTCTAAATCTCTCGCCATGCATCCTACTTCTATGACTACTACAAGATTTAGACACTGCAAATATTGGTTCTCGCCCCGGAATACTGGAGATCAATCCCGCTCGGTGGATCATTCTGTGGCCTTTCGTCCATCGTCCCGGAATACTGGGGATTGTCTCTCTCCACAAGTCATTCTAGAACCCTCATCGCACAAATGCCCCATTAGCATCGCTCTCGTCCTAGAATACTGGAGATCATTCCCGCTCCGTGGATCATTCTGTGGCCCTTACATCCATTGTCCCGGAATACTGGGGACTGTCTCTCTCCAAAGATCATTCTGGATTCCATTACTCACGTTTGCTCTAATTTCATCATGTCACCAACTAGTGTCTGTCCTTAAGTTTTAATTTTAAATTATCACAACCTAGAGCTAACTTACCCTACCAGACCTAAACCAACAAAAGAGAAAGTCTACCCACACTGGCTACTTCTCAAAGAGAGAGGCAACCCACACTGATTACTCCTCCAAATTTTCATTATTCACAATGCCGGTTACCAAGGGTCTCGCCTAGCCTCTAGATCAACATCTTTTCATGTTCAACCGTATGGAGTACGCATACACTTATTCTTCATATTCTCAATTTTATTTATTCATATCTTATTCAATTCTTTCATCCATTCATTTATTCATCATTAAGTAAACACTTCTTGGCTAATCAACCAAACAATTCATTTTTAATAATTCACAAGCTTTTTCGATAATTAAGAAACATTTTCATATTCGTCTATACTTAAAGTATCATTCTCAATACAAAAGTTGTTTAGGTTTGACAACTCAATTTCTAAAAAATTTATCATTAAAAGTTCATTGTTTAAATCTCATATTTCACTTTGATTTTATTACAAAATCAACCTTTAAAATCTTAATCACATATATATTCTTCTTAAACCCTAACAGATGAATATATCTTTCAAATATCCAAAATATAACCTAAAACAATGAGATAATATTTTCAGTTATTCCTTTAATATATTAAAACATTTATATAATTATTTCTGAATTTTTAAAACTCAAAAACCAAAAAAATATATATTAAAAAAATGCACTTTGTGCACAGTAGGGCTCGAACCCGAGACCCAGGGACACCCCAGCGCCTCATGGCGACGCCAGGCGCAAGAACGACCCCGCTAGCCACCCAAGACAAGGATTACTTCTGATTATATATGAGTTTAAAATTTATATAACTTTTTTTGATGAATAGGATAGAATCGAAAGATTCCAGCCCCGAATATATAAACAAAAGAAAGAATACAATAAATTACAATTTAACCGAAAGTTAAACTAACAAACAGCGACACAACCTCAACACCAACGGAAAAAAACTCAACAAGAAATTAAGGAAATTGCCAAAATGCGGACATAGACAGAGAAACAAACCACAAGTGCACAAACATAGCTAAAAAGGAAGCAGGGCCTGAGAAACAAGCCACCGGCGACCACCTCTTGGCTCCATTGTCCAACAACACCAAAACTCCACACACCTTATACCCCCCCCCCCAAACGAGAGCATCAGCGAAGCAACTCCACACGCCCACTGAGAACAACACCTAGGAAAAGGAATCGCAACAGTGGCGCCCCCCTCCCGCGGAAGACCATAACTAGGCCGCTTCCGGCCGAAAGAGCGAAAAATAAGAGTCATGGGAAAAGCAGAACAGAAAAAAACAGAACGATACCAAACCAGAGGACAAATACAGAAACGAACCTATACAATTAAGAAGGAGATGAGGAAACTTCCAAAAACAAGACAGAAAAAAGCCCTTGGCCACCCTCTACCATCTACCAGGGCCGAAACCCACCAACCCCAAGGTGCATGCTCAGCACCTAACGGGACAGCAAAACCAGGCCTGAAACAAAATAGAAAGAGCTGATGATAACAGCCATCAACAGGCCATAACCAAGTCAATAAAGACAACGAACAAATTAAAAACATCCTAGGAGCAAAACAAACCGCATCGCCGCAGGCAAAACTTACCCCACCCGGGTAAAACCAACATCACAGAACAACACAACAGTAACCAAAAACAAATTAACAGCCAGGGAATAGAGCACAGACAACAGAAACGAAAATGAAAAGAACACAGTAGCGGCACTACCACCACATACCAGCACATCCAACAGTACTAAGAGGGAAAACATCCCAAATGCAAGGTCCAAACAGCAGTGCTGCTCCCAACCAAAAGAACAAAATAGGGGCAGAAATGCTAGTCAACCACCACAGCCAACCCCCACGCATCAAAAGGACACGACTCAACAACATCTTTAGGTCTGCAGAACGAGGAAAAAAGAGAAAACAAGTAAGAACAAGTATAAATAAAGGATGTATTAAAACAAAGTAGAACGAAAAATAGTAATCGCCTCGTCAAGACGATTTAGATGTAAAGAATCCACTTTGTCAACCGCTAAAGTGGAAGGCCAAAATTTAGAGAACAATAAATATTCATCGACAATGCTATCAATGGAAGAGGTGGACTGCTGAAAGATCTGTTTGTTACGTTCCGACCAGATAACTTAAATGATCACCATAATAGAAAGTATCCAAGATTTACGGAATTCCTTCCTAAGAGAATGAGACATCCAACAGGAATAGAAATCGCTGGGGATAGCTGGCACTTGCCAAGCAAATATAGTGATCATCCATAAGGGTTGTATAAAGGGACACTTAAGGAAAAGGTGGTCAGCGTCCTCATGATGTGTTGAACAAAAAACACAAACCTGGCCTAAGGCCGGGTTCCTCCGGTTCAGAACATCGACAGTGAGAAGTTTATTGTTAAGCACTAGCCAGGTTAAAATTTTGGATTTGAGAGGAGCACAACAGCTCCAAAGGTGCTTAGCACTCGGGGATACAACCCCCCTGAAATTGAGGAAGTTGTAGAAAGATTTAACTGAATAGTTACCAGAGGTGGTTCATCTCCATTTGAAGTCATCAAATGGGTGCCAGGCATAACGGTTGATACCTGCGAAGAGCTCTTGGAGATCCAACACAAGAGATAGGGGAAGAACAGCCGAGAAGGGGATGGACCAGAACTTTTGTTGATTGATAACTACTACATAGTCCGCCACCATGGCGGAAGGGTTGGAAGCCAACTAATATAGTGAAGGAAATGCGGTAGCTAGTTTGGTGTCACCAAACCATAAGTCATCCCAGAATCTGGTCTTCGAACAGTCCACACAAACATGCACTAGCCCACAACGGACTGAGCTAGCTGCTTTCCAGACCCCTTTCCAAAAGGCAGAAGCGTTGCGGGAGGGTAGGGTCGGAAAGTCCCACAAATTTCGGCGGGGGAAATAATTAAGGGAAATAAGACGTACCCAGGGCAGATGATCATTTTTTAAAAACCTCCATAGCCATTTGCGAAGGAGGACTAAATTTTGGTGCCTGAGATTAAGAACTCCTAAACCTCCAGCAGCTTTTGCAGTGCAAATCAGTTTCCATTTGCAGAGATGCGAGCCTGGTCTATACAAGTCCCCACCCGACCAGAAGAAACATCTTTTGATCTGGTCCATCTTCTTAACAACCCACGAGGGAAGGTAGAAGAAAGACATCATATATAAAGGAATGGAGGAGAGAACTGAGTTAACAAGGATCAGTCTGCCCCCACGTGAGAGGTGTTTACCAGACCAACAGTTAAGTCTGGATTCAACCTTTTCGATCATCGGCAACCAATTCGATTTATGAAGCTTCCCCCATCTCAAGGGGATACCAAGGTAATGGATGGGGAACGAGGCCGAAACACAGTTAAAGAAAAGAGCGATTTCCACTTGGCAGTTTGGAGATCCGCCAAGACAAAGAACAGAAAACTTTTGAAAGTTAATCGCTAAACCAGAGGCACTTCCAAAAACATAAAGAAGTAACTTCAAGTTACGTAAGGTGCATTCATTGGGTTTCGCAAAGATAATGGTATCGTCAGCATACTGGAGGTTCAACACTCCGCAGAAACTGTGAGAACCCCCCAGACTTTCGATAACATCGGCCTCCCAAGCATTACGGAGCAGCTTACTAACACATCGGCTACAGGAGAAAAAAGAAGTGAGAAGATGGGGTCTCCTTGACGAAGGCCATGCCTGCATTTGAATTTGTGGCCTTCCGTCCCATTGATAACAATGGACGAAGTGCCAGCAAAGAGACTGGACTTAATCCAAGCGATCCATTTAGGACCGAAACCGCGATGAAGAAGGATTTCAAAAAGAAACTCTCAGCTCACATTATCATAAGCTTTTTGGAAATCTAATTTTAAAAGGATCCCTTCCAAATTGGATCTATGGCAATCAGAAATGATTTCTTGGGCCGAGGCCACACTATCAAGGATATAGCAATCTTTAATAAAGCCCAATTGCGAGGGATCGATCAGAGGAGGGATGATATCACTTTGATGGGTAGAGAGAACTTTCATGATGATCTTGAAAGTAGTGTTAAGGAGGCAGATTGATCTAACATTGGAAACCGAGTTGGCCCCCAAGAATTTGGGGATAAGGACGATGTACGCATAATTGATCCTATCAAATTAGAAGTTCCCTTGGTGCAGATCAGAGAACATTTGGAAAAGATCATCTTCGGGAAACTCCCAAAAATATTGAAAAAAGAAAGCAGGGAACTCATCCGGGCTAGGGGCGGAGTCACTTTTTAAAGAGAAAACTGCCGACTTGATCACTGCTAAAGAAAAGGGAACTTCCAAACTAGACAGATCATGAGATTGTTGACCATACAACTGAGACCAATCCAAATGAATAGAGCGATGTTTTTGAGTTCCAAAAAGATCTTTAAAGAAACGGAGGAACATTGCATGGATGTCTGCAATCAACGATAAATCATTTCCAGTCTCCTTCCTTCAACCAACGATGCTTAGCCCGTTGGGCCCATTTAATATGGTCGTTGTGCAGAAAGGCTGCAAAATCTCTTTAACAAGAGGCCTGTTCTGAACGCAGGGAATCGGATATCGGGCCAACCTCTTCAAGTTGATCGATGGATTCAATGGTCGACAGGAGGATATTTTTAACATATCCTTCTGGTAATTCTCATTTTGAACATTTTCAAATATTTTCGGTTTCTTTTCTTTATCTTCATTTTGATTGTTCATAAAACTTATCTCTAAGTTTCCAGAAATAGTTTTGCATAAATTTTATTCATATTAGCACCAAATCATACCCAATTTAACTCAAATAATCATTCTTTTTAAATTTAGTATTCAAACAACCAATTTGATAAATCTAATATTCATATGTTTTAATTAGAAAATTTTGACTACATCATGTATGCATTTATATTCAGAAATTATCACTTCCCCATTAGTTTGATAAATCACCCCTTATATTTACATAATTTCTCATACACCATAATTAACAACTTTATGTATACATCAACATATTTCAATGATCTAATCATGGCTTCTCATTTGTGCCCAACAACATGCAAATCATCTTTGATTAAATTTCAATTTTAACAACCTATTAATTCTCTACTAGGATGCGTAGGTTTTCATATTTCATTCCTATTAAACATTCTAAATAACATCATCACATAGCATCACAAAATTAACTAAAACTCATAAGAATTATCAATTTTATGCATCAATTTTCCTACACATGCATACTACTATATTTTAGAAATCAAGAATAAACACCCACCTTATTGATGAAAAAGAAATTAGGAACTCCTAGTAGATTGCTCCTAGCTCCAACCAAACCAGCATTCACCTCCTAGCAATTTACCAACACCAAAAGCTCATATCTTTCTTTCTTTTCCCTCTTTCTTTTCTTTTGATTCTTGTGAAAAATACTCATACAATAGAAGGTATTTATAGGGCTAAATGGGTGAAGAAGAGACACCCACTACCCAAATTAAATACCCATTATCAAAATAAATACCCACTCATAAAAACAAAACCACAAACCCCCACCTCTCATATTCTTGGCCGGCCAAGCCCTTTGAATTGCTCACATGTGCACACTTGTACACGTGCACTCTACGTGCACACACTCTCATTCATTTAATTATTTGTTTATAGTCCAATTGTATATGTTTGTTACATGACAAGTGTGGTGATAATTTTAAAAGTGTATTTAATATAGAATTTTGGGCTTCTATTTTGCAATTAGCTTCTAATGAGCTTTTAAAATAGATTTGGGCCTATGGATTTAAAATAAAAAATAAATAACTTAGATGGGACAAATAAATTGAGAATAGATATGCATAATTTTTAGAAATTTTTTATTGACTAAAATGCTTAAAATTTACGCGTGCAATGCAGGTGTACAATATGGAAAAATTAATTTTTATTTTTTAAGAATGTTACAGAGAGGCTCTTCATGCGATGTGGCGACTCTAATTTCATATCATTAACCGAATTCTCATTCGAATTTTTAATTTTGTGTGTGCAGGGGATTACTTAATTATTATCTAACTCGAAATTTGTGTGTGCATGTGATCTAAGTTCAGAGAGGTATGATTGTTTTATTTTTGGGTTTAAATTTTTTTAATTTGCTGATTTATTTGATGAGTTTTTTATTAGTTTTGATTTAAGTTGTACGCAAGTGAGAGATGGATTATTTGGTGGCCTCAATTTGGTCTTTCAATCCATAGCCGGACATGTAAACTGATCAGCAACCTAAAATAACTTAGCAAATATGAAACATTAATTTCTTTATTACAAGAGAATATACTATCATGAAATGTTCCCTTCACTGATTATTAGAAACCATGGATAACATAACATATAAGAACTTTTAATGTATGTTTGGTTATATAGGATTGGGATGACTGGAGTTTACCAGTGAAGGGTGCAAAATCTCCACTCAAGAAAGACACCTAAAGTAAATTTGTTATTGATCCATTTTGAGTTTTTTTATAGAGGTGCAATGGGGAGACAAAGTGGAGATAAAAGAAATGATTAGCTTGGATTAGAGTTTTGTGAACTTCATATATTACATTTTGGTTGAAATAATAATAAGAGGTATTTCAATTGTAAACTAAGTCTCAGACAAACAAATATTTAGATTATTGGTATTGTAGAAACCTTCACACCAGCACTTGGGTTACCATTGTAATTAGACATGCTCATAGTGGTTATGGGATTAGAGTAAGCTCTATAAAACCTATATGATCATGTCCTTGCATAACTATTACAAGCATCTAAAAGTGATGCTGAAGTTAAAAAAAATAATATATGCAGTGTTTCTAACAAACTATATGCATTCCAAGTAAGTTCAAGCTAATGATCAAGAAGGCGATGGTTGAGCTTAAAGGTAGATATGCTGCTTCCTTTTATAATATGTTTCCTACTTCAATTACTTTGCTGGTCCTCTAAAACTATTTTATACAATTAAACCAGGTGCACCGTTTTGAAGACGTGCCGAAGGCACGTGTCAACGGGTAAACCTATTATATATATATATATATATATATACATATATATATATATATATATATATATATATTGACAATACCTATATGGAGTGATATACGTTTATATAATGTATATTATATAAACGTATATGGAGTGATATACCTATATGGAGTAATTTCATATAATGTATATTATATGAAATTAATGGAGTGATATACGTTTATGTTGTTGGAATTATATGGCTATACTTATAACTATATCGGCGAGATGAGTTAAGTATGAAGAAAAGAAATGAAATGAAAAATAAAGCAAAGTGTATTATAAAATGAATTTAAAAAGTAAAGTAAGTTGGATTATGAAATGAGAATAAAAAGTGAAGGAAGTTGTACTATAAGATGAGAATGAATTTTTGTGTGATGAGAATGAATATTAATGTACTATAAGATAAGAATGAATATTAAAGTAAAAACAAGATATGATATGAGATTGGTACGCCTTAGGAATTATGTCGAGGAACTACTTACCCGCTATTTCTATGGAAATGGTGGGAACTACTCGCCTAGGCACAATTCTAAAATAAAGTGAGAGTTGAGATTGATAAAAAGAAAAGAAAATTCTAATATAATCAGGGAAAGGGGAATTGTTGATGCATATGTATATATCACTTAGTGAAGATAAAGTAAATGAGAATATGTGGGGTGTGGTATTTATTACCCAAGTTATCGGCTTGAGGTGCGGTGTTATATTACCCAAACTATGTTTGGGATGCGATGTTATACATATATACTACCCAAGTTATGGGCTTGGGGTGCGGTGTTCTATTACCCAAACTATGTTTGGGGTGCATTGTTATATATATTACCCAAGTTATCGGCTTGGGGTGCGGTGTTATAATACCCAAACTATGTTTGGGGTGTGGTGTTATATGTTACCCTGAAGGGATGGTTAATATATGGCAAGTGTATGGTGAGAGTAAGTGTGAAGATGTAATGCGAGTATCTCTATCTTGGTATCGTGTCAAGGAACTTCTACCAGCTATTTCCCTACCTGCCTAGGCATGACTCCACGGTATATTAGGTGTGGGGTTGATATTATAAACTGGTTACAGACTATTAATTACATCTTGTGTATTAACAAGTTTTCTTTCAATACATTTTCATGCTTAATTTTTAGGATATGTTCATTTATAATCATGTTAGTAAGTTCTTTAAATTTCTTTTATGATTTTATTTTAGTAACTAACCTAGAAGATTATACTCACACCAGTATGGGCAGACCCCTTGTTGTTTTGGGGCTTAGAGGAGTCCCTCCCTGAGGGTGGACTTCCTTAGACTTCCCTTTTTGCAGGAATTGAGTAGCTGCAAGGTGAGACATTGGGATTCTTTAGTCTTTGTAGTTTATCTTCTTAGCAAATTAGAAAGAATTGTATATGCGGATATTATTGAAATTATCATACCTAAAGTTATGTATATGTAATGCCTCGATTTTCATTTATGAAAATTACTTATTTATTTTGCACGTAGTGTGCACGTGCAGTTTTCGTAATATGAAATCTTATAAATATGTTCTTTATGGATGATGAGTATATGCATATGTATGTATATATGTTCTTTAAATTATTTTCAAATAAAAACAAGCCCAAAAATCCAATTTATTTATTTTGTAAAAACTAATATTTTGGCCCATCAATTTAAGCCCATGAATTAATTCTTTTAATAACAACTTGTGAGGTAACATCTTTTAAAAGATTATTTTTATAATGTATAATGTACAAGTTTTTATATGGAGACTAGAATAGCACGTGCATGCAACATGGTGTGCATTGCACACTATTCTCCTTGACTGATTTTGGAGAAGTGGAGTTAGTGTATGGGTGGTTACTTAGTTGTGGGTAGTTACTACAACTCCTACTCTCATCCTAGCCCTCCATCTCATAACCATCTACTAAATCCTAGCCCTCCATCTCACCCAAAATTGTGTATAAATACCCCCTCACTTACTTGTTTTCTACACAAAATTTCATTGTGAGAAGAGAGTTATATTTTTTAAGAGAGTTGAGAGTGAGTGCTTTTGGAGGCCGGCCATCACTTCAGAGGGAGCTTAGGTGTGGAGCAAGGAGCGAGAAGTCATGCATCGCATTAAGAAGCTTTACGGGATTCGTTTATTTCGTCAACAAGGTGGGTGTTTCTCAGGACTTCTAATATAGAGATCATGCTAGGGCTAATATTGATTGTTATAATATTTGTGAAAAGTGGATTGATAGGGTTATCGTATATTAAAATGCTTTGTGTTATACTTATTGTGGAAAGTGTGAATAGATGAAAAAGAACTAATGATAATTAGAGAACTGGAAATAACTGGTACAGTCGACCGATCATGTGAGCAGTCGACTGGTACACTGAAATAAAATATGTACAGTTCAGAATTCCATGAAACGATGTATTTAATATGAATTGTTAACTTGATTTTCTAGCATGCTAAATTAGAATAATATTCATCTTCGTAGATAAATGATGAGTAAAGAAAAAATGTATGTTTAGTATCTCATTGGAGAAAAGAAAATATTAGTATGTGAAATTTACATTTAATCATAAACTATGTTATGATGATGGTGAATAGATAAGAATCACATGTTTATGTTGGCATTTGAATGTACTGTAATTGAATAAAATGCTGTGTGCTAATTGAAGAACAGAAGGGAGAGATGATCCCTTGATTCAAAAATTAACCCTGTTCAGTTGACCGAATGTATGTAACAGTCGACCGTACTGAACTTGAAAAGTTGCATAATTGAACTCTGTAGAATAGCCGACTGGTTTGAATGACAGTCGACTGTCCCGTAAATGATATTTACATTTTGAACGCTGCGGAACAGCCAACTGGCCATGTGCAGCAGTCGACTCTTCTGAGCAGTTATTGAAGCACTTTCTTCGACTGAACAAGTCGACTGGATAAACTCTAAGTCGACTGTCCAGATCACTTTTGATATCTCAGAAATTCTATGAATTGTTTTATGGTAAAGATGATGAATCTTATGTTGAATGATTATTGGTTGTGACAATTTAAGTAAACTCTATTTGTCTTTGTATGAATTTATACCTGAAATGAAACAAATCATTTATTTGAATTTATGAAAGTTGTACGAATGCGAAAGTTATGGACATGGAAAAGAAAAGTCTATTGAGATTATGAAAATGAACTCATGAGCTGGTAACGCTCAATTTTGATAATTGTGAATTGAAATTGAAACAAAAGAGTAGCTAAGTCTCCCACCGGCAATTGGAAATAAATGAAATAAAATTTGAAAAGAAAGACCAAGGTTGGTCATGTTGAATGAATGATTAAGTCCGGTATAGTGGGGAGGCTAACTCTAGAGCTTTGATTTTGTTCATGATTCTAATAAAATAAGGACTAGATACATAGTGAAGATGTGATGAAAGTAAGAGAAAAACATTGAGTATGAGGGCTATTGGATTGGCGGCGAGAGCGTATCCCAGGATGTCCCATGATGAGTCATGATAGGGCATGGATACTGCTCCAGAGTACCGTCCCGGTGGTGACGCTCGTGGGGTGTTTGACGACTGCGGATGGTGTTATGTCTCTGGTAGGAGCTGAATTACCACAGGATGCCTGCATGATAAGTCATGTGTTAGTGCGTTGGCCTCCAGGGCGCCTAGATATGAGTTCGTATGTCGGAAAACATCTAGGATACTTACCGTAGTTACAGTAGTAGATTAAGTCATGACGAGGAATTGAACCCTACAAGATGAAGTACGATTAAGGGCTTGCCCTCGGACCTATGTAGTATGGGATGCATAAAATCCGAACAAGTGCGCATTAGTTTCATATAATATAAATAATTGCATTAAGGACTAAGTGCACAATCACAACATGACATCAATAGGGTATTTCCTTTAATTTTATATGTGAACAAGTTTGTGATTTGTTAAGAAATGAGAATCGTTATACTATTTCTGGCATAGAGAGGATAGCCATGTATAATTTTCGTCGGTTGAATAAACTGACGTGCCCACAGTTTTGTATGCAGGATAAATGGCTTGATAAAATTGAAGGGAGAACTGATGCTTACAAATTATTCATTGCTGATGTACATTTATTTGAATGATGTAAATTGCTTCCGCTGTCATTACATGTAATTTATTGTGTTATATGCTTCCGCTGTAAAATGTAAAGTGTAAAATCTCATGTAACTCTGATGTAAAATAGAAAGTTTTCAATTCCTTGTAAAATTGTATCGAATGAGACGAAAGGTCCTGTGGAAATCTCGAATTCAGTTGTATTTGGAATTCGGGGTGTTACAGAGGTGGTATCAGAGCTACGTTTCACACTGGTATAAATTTATAAGGAACGACACCTTAGAAGTGGACATTGGAGTGTGTGTTGAGTCTAGAGATTTAAATGTAAGTGACTTACATTTGTGTTGCTCTATGACTTATGCTTCTTCCTCCCTATTTCTAAGATGGCTGATCACTTTGACCTTACTGGCGATGACAATTGGCATATCATTGAGGAAGAGTACCACTCTGGGCAAGCAGATTCTGATGAAGAGGAATGGCCTGAGTCTCGAGAGATTACCCCACCTCCAGACTCGTCTGATGATTCTTCTTTTGATGAAGAAGAGAGACCAGTTTCGAATAGTCTTGTTGCATCTCCTCAGAGGCATGTTGAAACACTGCAGAAGAGAGTTGGGTTGTTGGAGGCTCAGTTGGCAAAGCGTAAGGACGACTTTGCAGTTCTCAGTCATCGGGTTTGGGGACTCGAGAAGAGGAAGAATCTAACCGATGTGCTGAAGGAAGAAGTTGATGAACTACGGGGAGCACTTCGTTAGACTGTTGTAGCTTCTACCATTTTTATTTTGATGTGAAGAAATGTTTTCAATTCGAATGTATAGAGTTTGGAATTCAATGAAATGCAAGTTGATTTAAAATTCATGTCTTATACTTCGAATTTAATGGATTTTTTGCATCAGAATATGGCTAGAAGAGGAGCTAGAAATAGTGAAAGTCTGGATCTGGAAACGGAACTTGCGAGGGTCTATCGACGCTCAACACTGTGGCGATGAATCAGAACCAAGGAAGGGTACCTGTGAATCCAGTGCCCGAGGCTATTAAACGAGTGGAATCGTTCAAACGAATGAAACCACCTATGTTCGAAGGGAAGTCAGACCCTAATGCGGCTAACAACTGGATTTGTCAGGTAGAGACCATCTTTGAAGTGCTGAAGACCCCTGAAGGCAGCAAAGTCAAGTTGGCGACTCTACAGCTTGAGAAGGATGCGGCTGTGTGGTGGAAGTCGATGAACGGACAATGGGAGGCATAGTTCTTGGCTGGGAGGAATTTTTGGAAGAATTCCGCAGTCACTATTTCCCCCCGATGTCCAGGAGAAGAAGGCTATGGAGTTTCTGTCACTACAGCAAGGTGGCATGTCAGTTAGGGATTATGAGACCAAATTTACTCAACTCTCTAGGTATGCTCCGGAATTAGTGATGGATAAGGCGAAGAAGGCTCGTAAGTTCGATCATCGATTGAGGCCGAGCTTGAGGTCCCGGATGATACCTCTGGGTATCAGGAGATTCGACAAGTTGGTCAAGCGAGCAGCAGCCACGGAGGCTGATATGGAGCAGTTCCATGTTGTTCATAGTAGGAGGAACAACTGGCAGTCTGGAAAGAGGCCCGCAAATTCTAGAAATTTCAAGGGACAACCATCTGCACAAAGGTTCAAACCGACAGGGGCGAACGCTATTAGTGTGGTTGGAAGACCTGGGAATAATGTTGTGAGACCTCCTGCGGTAAATTGATTCAACTGTGGTGAGACAGGACATTACAAATCTCAATGCCCCAAGCCACGGACTGGCAACCACAATGTGCCAATGCAGCAGACTGGGAAGAGACCGTACCAACCAGGGTGAGTATTTGCCTTGACCGAAGCTGATGCCGATGAGGTTGATCACGTCATCACGGGTACGAGGGCAGATGTTTAGAGGTTCATGTGTTTTCCTTTCCCGCTTATTTAGTGAACTGTTGCGTAATAAGTATGTATTATGTAACAGGCGAACTTTATTTGAATGGAATGAAAGCTGTTGTGTTGTTCGATACTGGATCCTCTCATACTTTTGTGTCTCCTAAATTTGCTAAAGTGTTGGGAGTTGAACCAAAGATTTTTCCAGGCAAGTTCTTAGTAGTAGCTACTCCATCAGGGGAGACTCTAACCACTGATCGGTACTATGCTGACTGTAAGATCGTGATTGGTGATCGAATCTTTGGGATTGATCTGATCGAGCTGACTATCTTGGGAGTCGATGTTATCATTGGCATTGATTGGATGTCGGTGTACAGTACAAGCATCGAGTGCAAGACCAAGACGGTAACAGTGAAGGCTCCAGGTGGATCTGAAGTCACTTTCCAAGAGAAGAGGAGATGTTCGGAGTTGGTTGCTGCTATCAGTCAGAAGGAAGGGATTCTGGCAGAGGTGCAGCTGATTCCTGTCGTTCGAGACTATCCAACTGTGTTCTTGGATGATTTTCCTGTGTTACCCCCACATCGTGATGTAGAGTTCAGCATCACTGTTCAACCAGGGAGTGCACCCATTTCTAAGGCACCGTATAGGATGGCTCCAGTGGAACAGGATGAGATCAAACGACAGATTGAGGAACTGTTTGAGAAAGGCTTTATTCAACCTAGTGCGTCACCTTGGGGAGCACCAATGCTTTTGGTAAAGAAGAAGGATGGATCGATGAGAATGTGTATCGATTCCCGAGAGCTGAATAAGGTCACTGTTCAGAATAAGTATCCTATTCCCCGAATTGATGACTTGTTCGATCGTCTACAAGGAGCAGCTATTTTCTCCAAAATAGATCTTCGATCAGGATATCACCAAGTTCGAGTGAAAGCTGAAGACGTGCATAAGACTGCATTTAGAACTCGACACGGGCATTACGAATTCTTAGTTATGCCGTTTGGAGTGACGAATACACCTGCAATCTTCATGGACATGATGAACAGAGTTCTAAGGCCGTTCATTGATTCTTTCGTCATAGTGTTTATCTACGATATTCTCGTGTACTCCAAGTCAGAGGAGGAGCACACTGAGCATTTGGCAGTAGTTTTGGGGAAGCTTCAAGAGCAGGAGTTGTATGCCAAGCTGTCCAAGTGTGATTTTTGAAAATCTGAAGTGGCATTCCTAGGTCACATCCTTTCTAAGGAGGGAGTGGTAACTGATCCTCAAAAGATAGAGGCAGTGAGAGATTGGGCAAGGCCTACTACAGTAAAGGAAGTCAGAAGTTTTCTTGGAATGACTGGATACTATAGGAGATTTATCCAGGGCTACGCTCAGATAGCCGTGTCGCTTACTAGTCTGACCAAGAAGAATGTGAACTTCAAGTGGACTGAGCAATGTAAGGCGAGCTTTCAGGAGTTGAAAGAGAAGCTGACTACTGCACCTATTTTGGCTTTGCCTAGAGCAGGTGTTGAGTATGATGTTTACAGCGATGCTTCACATCGTGGGCTTGGTTGTGTCTGAATGCAAGAGGGAAGAGTAATCGCGTATGGGTCTAGGCAACTACGACCGCATGAGAAGAATTACCCGACTCATGATATGGAGTTGGCCGTGATTATTTTTGCCTTAAAGTAATGGAGACATTACGTGTATGGCGAGAAGCTGAACATGTACACAGACCACAAAAGCTTGAACTACATCTATCAGCAGAAGGATCTGAATTTGAAGCAGCGGAGATGGTTGGAGGTACTTGAGGACATTCGTCCGGAGATTAAGTATCACCCAGGGAAGGCTAATGTTGTTGCTGATGCACTTAGCCGCAAGAGCAGTCTGGCGAGTTTGATTACGACTCAGTGGCAGCTGGTAGAGGAGTTGGATCGGGCTGGTATTGAAGTCGTTCTGCATGACTTGGGAGCATCCTTAGCTCAGTTGAGACTTCAACCGATACTGAACGAAAGGATTATTGCAAATCAGAAGGTTGATGCCGAGATTCAGAAGATGTTGGAGCAGGTCGATGCTGGCAGGTTGCCCAGATTTCAAATCAGGGATGGAGTGCTGTGGTTTGGAGAGAGGCTGTGTGTTCCGGATCAGGCGGACCTGAAAGAGAGTATCCTTCAGGAGGTACATGCTACTCTTTTGTTTGTACATCCTGGGAGTACCAAGATGTATAAGGACATCAAACAGCATTTCTGGTGGTCAGGTTTGAAGCGAGATGTGGCCGAATTTGTGTCGAAGTGTGAGGTTTGTCAACAAGTCAAAGCCGAGAATCAAAAACCTGGAGGTCTATTGCAACCGTTACCTATTTCGGAATGGAATTGGGATAACATCAGTATGGATTTCATTACGGGTTTACCTAAGAGTTCTAAGGGCAATGATGCGATTTGGGTTATAGTCGATCGACTAACCAAGTCCGCTCACTTTTTGGCAATGAAACTTACTGCTTCGATGGACAAGTTGGCTGAGAAGTATGTTGGTGAGATTGTCAGACTTCATGGCGTTCCGTTGACGATTGTATCCGATCGAGATGCGCGGTTTATTTCGAATTTCTGGAGGAGTCTTCAAACAGCTTTGGGTACCAAGATAGATTTCAGCACAGCTTTTCATCCCCAGACCGATGGGCAAACCGAGAGAGTCAACCGTATTCTTGAGGATATGCTTCGGTGTTGTATACTAGACTTTGTAGGCAGTTGTAAAGGCATTTACGTTTGGTAGAGTTTGCCTACAACAACAGTTTTCAGACTAGCATTGGGATGGCGCCTTACGAAGCTTTGTATGGCAGGAAGTGCAGGACGCCTGTTTGTTGGTTTGAAGTTGGGGAGCGCCAGTTGTTTGGTCCTGAGCTTGTTCAACAGACCTCTGAAAAGATTGATCTGATCAGGAAGAGGTTGGCAGAGGCTCAGAGCAGGCAGAAGAGCTATGCAGACAACCGGAGAAGGGACCTTGAATTTGAGGTTGGTGACTTTGTCTTTCAGAAAGTATCGCCCAGTAAACGCGTGATCCGTTTCGGCAAGAGTGGGAAGTTAGCCCCGAGGTTTATAGGCCCGTATAAGATATTGAAAAGGATTGGAAAAACTACTTACCGGCTTGGGTTACCGGAAGAGTTGTCTCAGGTGCACAATGTCTTTCATGTGTCTATGCTGAGAGGTTATATACCAGATCCGAGTCATCATTTGCCTGAAGTGCCGGAAGGTTTGCGGTTGGATCTGAATTACATCGAGTCTCCTATCGAGATTGTTGATCGTCGAGAGAAAGTCTTGAGGAATAAGACGATACCGATGGTCAAGGTAGTCTGGAGAAACCATTTGGTTGAAGAGGCTACTTGGGAATTTGAGGAGAGGATGTTCATAGATCATCCTGAGCTTTTTGTTTGATTTGTATTTTTGTATTTTTCTTATGCTTGTTTTGTTTCTTGCTCTTGACTGTAGTTCCGGGGACGGAACTATTCTAAGGAGGGAGTGTTGTAATGCCGCGATTTTCATTTATGAAAATTACTTATTTATTTTGCACGTAGTGTGCACGTGCAGTTTTCGTAATATGAAATCTTATAAATATGTTCTTTATGGATGATGAGAATATGCATATGTATGTATATATGTTCTTTAAATTATTTTCAAATAAAAACAAGCCCAAAAATCGAATTTATTTATTTTGTAAAAACTAATATTTTGGCCCATCAATTTAAGCCCATGAATTAATTCTTTTAATAACAACTTGTGAGGTAACATCTTTTAAAAGATTATTTTTATAATGTATAATGTACAAGTTTTTATATGGAGACTAGAATAGCACGTGCAAGCAACATGGTGTGCATTGCACACTATTCTCCTTGGCCGGTTTTGGAGAAGTGGAGTTAGTGTATGGGTGGTTACTTCGTTGTGGGTAGTTACTACAACTCCTACTCTCATCCTAGCCCTCCATCTCATAACCATCTACTAATGTATAAATACCCCCTCACTTACTTGTTTTCTACACAAAATTTCATTGTGAGAAGAGAGTTATATTTTTTAACAAAGTTGAGAGTGAGTGCTTTTGGAGGCCGGCCATCACTTCAGAGGGAGCTTCGGTGAGGAGCAAGGAGCAAGGAGTCGTGCATCGCATTAAGAAGCTTTACGGGATTCGTTTATTTCGTCAACAAGGTGGGTGTTTCTCAGGACTTCTAATATAAAGATCATGCTAGGGCTAATATTGATTGTTATAATATTTGTGAAAAGTGGATTGATAGGGTTATCGTATATTAAAATGCTTTGTGTTATACTTATTGTGGAAAGTGTGAATAGATAAAAAAGAACTAATGATAATTAGAGAACTGGAAATGACCGGTACAGTCGACCGATCATGTGAGCAGTCGACTGGTACACTGAAATAAAATATGTACAGTTCAGAATTCCATGAAACGATGTAAATAATATGAATTGTTAACTTGATTTTCTAGCATGCTATATTAGAATAATATTCATCTTCGTAGATAAATGATGAGTAAAGGAAAAATGTATGTTTAGTATCTCATTGGAGAAAAGAAAATATTAGTATGTGAAATTTATATTTAATCATAAACTATGTTATGATGATGGTGAATAGATAAGAATCACATGTTTATGTTGGCATTTGAACGTACTGTAATTGAATAAAATGCTGTGTGCTAATTGAAGAACAGAAGGGAGAGATGATTCCTTGATTCAAAAATTAACCCTGTTCAGTCGACCGAATGTATGTAACAGTCGACCGTACTGAACTTGAAAAGTTGCATAATTGAACTCTGTAGAACAGCCGACTGGTTTGAATGACAGTCGACTGCCCCGTAAATGATATTTAGATTTTGAACGTTGCGGAACAGCCGACTGGCCATGTGCAGCAGTCGACTCTTCCGAGCGGTTATTGAAGAACTTTCTTCGACTGAACAAGTCGACTGGATAAACTCTAAGTCGACTGTCCAGATCACTTTTGATATCTCAGAAATTCAATGAATTGTTTTATGGTAAAGATGATGAATCTTATGTTGAATGATTATTGGTTGTGACAATTTAAGTAAACTCTATTTGTCTTTGCATGAATTTATACCTGAAATGAAGCAAATCATTTATTTGAATTTATGAAAGTTGTACGAATGTGAAAGTTATGGACATAGAAAAGGAAAGTCTGTTGAGATTATGAAAATGAATTCATGAGCTGGTAACACTCAATTTTGGTAATTGTGAATTGAAATTGAAACAAAAGAGTAGCTAAGTCTCCCACCGACAATTGGAAATAAATGAAATGAAATTTGAAAAGAAAGACCAAGGTTGGTCATGTTGAATGAATGATTAAGTTCGGTATAGTGGAGAGGCTAACTCTAGAGCTTTGATTTTGTTCATGATTCTAATAAAATAAGGACTAGATACATAGTGAAGATGTGATGAAAGTAAGAGAAAAATATTGAGTATGCGGGCCATTGGATTGGCGGCGAGAGCGTATCCCAGGATGTCCCATGATGAGTTATGATAGGGCGTGGATACTGCTCCAGAGTACCGTCCCGGTGGCGACGCTCGTGGGGTGTTTGACGACTGCGGGTGGTGTCATGTCTATGGTAGGAGCTGAATTACCACAGGATGCCTGCATGATGAGTCATGTGTCAGTACGTTGGGATTCCCTCCAAGGCGCCTAGATATGAGTTCGTATGTCGGAAAACATCTAGGATACTTACCGTAGTTACAGTAGTAGATTTAGTCATGACGAGGGATTGAACCCAACAAGATGAAGTACGATTAAGGGCTTACCCTCGGATCTATGTAGTATGAGATGCATAGAATCCGAACAAGTGCGCATTAGTGTAATATAATATAAATAATTGCATTAAGGACTAAGTGCACAATCACAACTCGACATCAATAGGGTATTTCCTTTAATTTGATATGTGAACAAGTTTGTTCTTTGTTAGGAAATGAGAATCGTTATACTGTTTCTGGCATAAAGAGGATAGCCCTGTATAATTTTTGTTAGTTGAATAAACTGACGTGCCCACAGTTTTGTATGCAGGATAAATGGCTTGATAAAATTGAAGGGAGAACTGATGCTTACAAATTATTCATTGTTGATGTACATTTATTTGAATGATGTAAATTGCTTCTGCTGTCATTATATGTAAATTATTGTGTTATATGCTTCCGCTGTAAAATGTAAAGTTTAAAATCTCATGTAACTCTGATGTAAAATGGAAAGTTTTCAGTTCCTTGTAAAATTATACCGAATGAGACGAAAAGATCCTGTGGAAATCTCGAATTCAGTTGTATTTGGAATTCGGGGTGTTACAGTATAATTGGCGGATAGAGCATAGAATCTGTGTAATATTATGTATTTTGGAAGAGTATGTATGTATTAGTGTGGGATGATGATATATAGTGATGAGATAAGTATGTTAACACGCGTACCCGCCTGTTGTGGAGTATTGGGTTTTGTGTGTGGGTTTTTGAAGGTTTTCAATGGTTTTTCTATAAAAAATCCCTCATGTTTTCAAATGAATGTTTGGTTTTTATTTTGTATCTTCCATCATATGATAAGGAGATATGCCCCCAGAGCCCTAAATATATAATGCATGTGTGTTGTTGTTTGGATTGGCTCGGGTAGGATTGATATTAATTGCTTGTGTTGTAATATTTTTAATAGTTAGCAGAATTCCGTAAGAAATTTCTGTGAAAGGGCTAATATTTCAGAGGAGACTCTGCACAAATTTTAATTGAAATCTACTAAAATTATTTTAGTAAGAAATTGTAAAATGGAAAAAAAATTGGGGCCGTGATAAACACCTCCTCCATCGTCGCCAACACTCTCTCTCCTCGACCTCACAACCTCGACACCCTCGTTAACATCATCATTGCCACCCTCAGTCATCCCCGCTCCTGCCCTCTTCCACTACCACCGCGTGCCGTATGCGTCTCCACAACTACCTCGACCAGACGCGCCGCTGCTACACCGAGTGCCCCCGATTTCGCAGCTTCACTCACTGCACACACCCGCAACCTTCCAAAACCCATCCTTACCACCGAGCCTCCCACCAAAATTGTTGCACCACCTCGAAGCCAGCACCGAAAGCACCACTGCAGCACAACACCGTGCGCTCGCCACTACAAGCCGATCTCCAGCACCGCGACCAGAACCCTGCTTTTCCCGACTGACTCCATCGACGATGCTAGTACCCTGACCATATTCTTCCACGACCACCACCTTGTTGCTACCTTCGTCCATCGCTGCGCCACAGCCAAACCCTGATGCTGCCACTTCTTGTTGTTGTTCTTCTTACTGCTGCCCTCCAACGACTTCAACACCATCCATTCCACCGGTTCTTGCTGTACCCTCATCTCCGAAGCTCCTTCCCTCACTACCATTGTGTTCGTAATCTGTCGACGTCGCTCGCTGTGTTCTCGTTGTTGCTATAGTGAGCTTACATTCGTTGCTCTCGTGCCGCCCATCCTTCCTTGCATATTTAGAACCGTCGTCTAAAAGCCAAGTATCTTGTACATTTTTGTTATTCCGTACAAGCATTTTATTTGATCTCCCGCAATTAGTATTCATATTTGATTATCACGTTTTGAAAACTGTTATCGTCCATATTCATAAAAAATGTTCTTTATAAATTTCATTTGATTGAACCATCGTATTTCAAAAATCTTTTCATGTTTAAATCAGTCGTTATATATTGAATTGAATCAATCCCTTCGCCTTTGTGATTCGATGTCCATCAAAGATCGTAAACACATTTTGTGTGCTTCTTCCCTGCTATTTGTGCTAACTCGCAGTGAGATTTTAACCTAGTTAAAGTATAAATCAATTAGAACTTTATATACGAGAGTTTTAGCCCCCTGAATCTAGTTTCGGTAACTTCTGACGGATCTAGAATCTGATTTGTAGATTGCAAAATATATTGTTTATAGTACTGTGATGTTTTTAATTCCAGATTACTATTTTGAAGCATATCTACTCGGTTAACTAATTAAAATATAATGTTAACAGTAGAATAAAATCTTGAAATTTATTGAGATGGTACTAGACATGATTAGGAGTCACTTTATAATTTTTATAATATTTTTAAATGATTTTACAGTTCATTTACATATATAATAACCTTGCACTGAGCTGTTGCCTGAATAGTAACCAAGTAAAGAACTGTCTGGTTGACCTAGCTATTGTATTTATAATATATCATGTGAATATGTGTTGGTACCGGCATAAAGTCTATTTTCTGTAACATCTGATGGTACCTGATTCGCTTTCCTATTGCAACGGGAAAGTGAGTTTTTGTACATCAATGTATTACTATCCAGAATTGTAATTTCATGCTCTTGATTGTAAATATGTTTGTTTTCTTGCTTTTAATTAATTGAACTTGCATATCATGCACTGCATAGCCTTTGATACCTCATTGATCTTATCCTGATATCATGCACTGCATAGCCTTTACTATTTCCGGACCATGATAGCCCTCACTATTACATACTTCCTTCCAGTTATGTTGAAGTTCATCCCCGACGAACAGGCTTCCTTCCTTTATCGACCACCTTCTATATCTGGTCATTGTGGTTCCCTTGCAGTTGTGGACAATTTAATTTCTTGTGCCCGACTTCTCCGCGATTGTAGCAAGTGCTTGTCTGGGCTCTCTTTGGGCATTGACTCTTGAAGTGACCTGATTCTTTACAAAAGTAACACACCATCGTCTGGTTAGTCCCCTTGCTGGTATTAAGCTTTCTGGGCTTGTGAGTTGAGTCCTGCTTATCTTGGTCATTGGTGAGAATATGCTTCTTCCTCTTTCCCTCGTCTCCACCTTGTTTTGATTTTGCTGGTTTTGGTTCATGTCTAATTCTGTTATCGCCGCACGACGGACCAATTTCTCGAACCTTCGAATGCAAAAGGTACCATCCTCGTTCTGAGTGCCGGTCTGAGCCCTTGCTCGAATCTCTTGGCCTTCTTGACCTCATCTTCTACCATTTCTGGGGCATACCGGGATAATTCGTAAACTTGGTCTCGTACTCACGAACTGTCAAGCTTCCCTGCTTCAGGTTGAGGAACTCCATGGCCTTGCCCTCCTGCACATCCAATGGAAAGTAGTGCGTCCTGAACTCCTCCAAGAAGTCTTCCCAGGTAACGGGTCCTTCACCCATGGCCCTGTTCACTGACTGTCACTAGACCTCGGCATCTTTTTCTAGCAGAATGATGACCAACCTGACCTTTCTTTCATTTGGTGTCAGCATCACCTCGAACACGGTCTCTACTTGACGAATCCAATCGTCAGCCGCTGTCGGGTCTGCCTTTCCCTCGAAAATAGGTGGCCTCATTCTTCGGAACGATTCGACCATCTTAATGGGGTCGACAGTTACTGCTCTCCGATTACCTCTGGGTGCTCCCTGTTGCTGCACAGTGTTTCTGCTCGCCTCGGCTAGGTCTTCAAGTGCCTGGTAAATACGAGCTATTCCGTCCCTACATCCAGCCCTGTGCCATTTCCTCCACTACCCTCGCCCTCACTCTGGTTGTTCCTACCACACCTGGTTCCGTGAGATGTAGCGCCCCGATTTCCATATACATGGGAAACCGTGACACATGCCAAGATCTTTCCTTCAACTAGTCACGATACACAAAATACTGGAAATTTAAAACTTTTTATTCAATACAGAGTTACCACGCAGTAATTACAATTATCAGTTTGTAATACCAACTGTAGCGCCTGCCCTTTTTCCTTTTTGACTCCAAACTCAACTCTTCCAATTTCTATATCACTTTAACCATAAACTAAAATGGTTATGTTTTAAAGAAAAATTGGGCAGAGTCTCCTTTGTAATTTTTGCCCAAAACACAGAAAAGCTTACGGAATTTTGCTCTAAATTCCGTAGCTTACATCACAGGCAATAATAATACGGGCTCCCCAGGCCAAAATGAGCATCATCACACAGGCAATATATATATATGCTCTGGGGGCCAAACTCATAACGGTTTAACAAATATCAATTAAAAAGCATAAATCCTTTAGAAAACGTAGTAAGTTTTTAGAAACTAACCTGTAAAAACTTACCACGACGCCCGGCACTCCACAACGAAATGGTTACGGATCAAACCATATCATGTCGCCTCACACTATACTCTTCGTCATCATCCACATACTTATACATCAAAAATACAATTTAAAGCATAAATCTTTACTATTTACAATTAAATCATAACAACCAATTATAACTAAAGCTCCACTCCACGGGAACCTGTACCTACACCTCACATCTGCACTGCTGAAGACCTGTAACAGTAGGGACCTAGGGTAGTCCATGGACTCCCTAACCCCCAAATACTAAGGGGTTAGCCATTTCTGGTGTGAGTATAATTTATTAAAATAAGCAATTAAATTAAACTTTACAAGTAAAAACATAACGAACTCATAATATCAAGATCAACAAATCTTACTTGACATCTGAACATGTAATTCATAAATGGGAATTCACATCCAATACTCTCTGAGTCATCACCTGTATGTATATCCATATCCACTCACAACATACTTATCTTTAGTAATCATTTGAATAACCCCTCTCATAATACCAATATCGATCTCATTGCATTGTATCACGTATCACATCCTAGACTCATGCATTCATTCGCATACTACCACATTCATTCATGTCCAACCTGACATATTATTGCACATTACCATTTATATGCATTCAGTCACAATAGACTCCGCATTGCCAACATAGTTTGGCAATAACATATCACACTAGCAACTCATCCAAACTAGAATACTAATGCACTGTCAACTAGGCTAGGATACTCATATTCTAATGTCATGTCAACTAAACTGGAGTACCAATATTCTAATGCAAGATTACTAATACAATGATGCTCTTATTCTAATGCCAGCAAGTCTCCGAAAGTAACATGCAGCCCATAAATACATGCGACTCCATCTCAAGCCGTTTCTCCATATATAGGGATTTGAACCCGCGTTATGAATTCTAATTTGCACACAACCTGTTCCTGACACCCTACACGTGACTCGCGAGGCTGCAGATGTGGTCATGTGCCACTGTTGCATTTCGCCCGTGGTGTCTATGTTCGCCACCGCGACCCGGCTAACCGGACCTCACTCAAATTAGACGATCCCGACGTATCGGGTGTCATCACAAAAACCAAACCATAGAGTTTCGCAAGCGCAGGGTAGCACGAAGCCTACCCTGTGGCACTCTCTGGGGTATCGCAAGCGCAGGACTGCCCAATGCATCCTGTGGCACCCCTAGCCACGGTACTTCAGGAATTAACAGCGCGAGATACGCAACCCGTGTCCTCAACCTGTGAGACGGCACCGTACGTATCCCTTTGACAGGAAGGCGCAACCCAATAACACCTCCTAGTCTGCCTCCAGGGACGAGTTAGTCATAAGGTGCCCCCTACAACCAACTCCTCTCTTCCGGCAAGGGTCTATGTAATGATTTTATAAATCACTATCCTAATGAGGTTATTATCTCTATGCAATCTTGCATAGTTTCCAATCGTGGTCCAACTCATGGTCCCTCGATCCAAGACTCTGGTAATAATATCTCTCTCACTCATCCCTACCCCTAACTCGGATTCTACCAACACTCTCGGCCCACGGTCAACCTACATTGGTTAAGATCCGTCGACGCCCGAGGTGAGATCTATCCATTTCACTCTAAGGGGGTAGGATGTGGTCTTGATGGTCGATGACCCTTAGGGTAATAACATCACCCTAGATGAGCACAACAAACTGCGTATTAGCTAACAAGCTACATACGAGTAACCAAAAACACATACGAGCTAAACAGCTACGTATAGGACCAACAGCTACATGCGGGCCAGTCGAGCCGCGCATGAGACAACAACACACATACGAGCCAAATAAGCTCCGTATAAGACCAACAGCTACTTACGGGCCAGTCGAGCCGCGTATGAGACAACAACATACATACGAGCCAAATAAGCTCCGTATGAGACCAACAGCTACATACGGGCCAGTCGAGCCGCGTATGAGACAACAACATACATACGAGCCAAATAAGCTGCGTATGAGACCCACAGCTACATACGGGCCAGTCGAGCCACGTACGAGACAACAACATACATACGAGCCAAATAAGCTCCGTATGAGACCAACAGCTACATACGGGCCAGTCGAGCCGCGTATGAGACAACAACATACATACGAGCCAAATAAGCTGCGTATGAGACCCACAGCTACATACGGGCCAGTCGAGCCACGTACGAGCAAATCCACATACAAACAACCATACAGGTAATCTCACCTAAAAGCAACCAACTGTGCTTACTAGCAAACTTTATCTTCTATAACAATTCAAGCATGAATTCTTACTATACCACAAGGGTGGGTTCTTTCTCTACAACAATCTAAATCCATATGGTGGGTTCTTTTGCTTGCCACTACTAACAACTTAATGGGTTCTCTTTGGCATACACAATTAATATGGCCCTAGGAATGGGTTCTTCCTCAACCTACAACACGTAATCCACAAAAGGTGTGATCTTTTAACCCCCTACCACTGACAACATCCAAAGATTGTTTCTTTATCATACTACAACTAACATAATCACCAAGTTGGGTTCTTTTAGCATCCACAATTTACTCAACTCTCAAAATGAGTTCCTTCTCAACCTCTAACAATTCATACCCAAAAGATGGGTTCTTTTAACATCCACGATTTTCTAAACCCTCAAATGGGTTCTTTTCTTCACCTACACAAGCAGTACCCTAAAGATGGTTCTTTCTACACATACATAAGTGGATAAGGAAAGCAAGCGACTAACTTAGAAATAGAGAATCCTCACATACATAACTCATCCATTATATAAGTTTTATATACTCAAGAATAGTAAATTTCCCCATACGCCTCATCCATAAATCATGTCACCTCTTCAGTTCATCCAACTCCTTTAAAATATCAATTACGTATATAGAACCATACCCACCATACTTTGGTACTATCATATGAATATAACTCGCTCCCATATACACGTATATGTTATTCAAGCATCTTTTAACATCAATACGTAAATAGATTACACTCACATATTTCTCGAACCACAAAATATATCCATATACTAACTAACATGATTTCTTAAATCACGAAAATATATATTTATAAATTAGTACTCACATATATCTTTAAACCACGGAAATATATAAATAATATAACTCACATATTCATCAAACCACAACATATATAAACATACTAACTCACATATTACTATAATCACGAAAATATATATATATATATATATATATATATAAACTATACTCACATAGTTTTGCGAAGATCCATCGCGCCACCAAGCCACCACGCATCCAAAGTTGCCATATACCCTATCATCAATTTCAAGCGATTAAAACTCAAATAATTCAAACCAATCATAAAAGCTAATAACACTATCCCCGAATATCACACAAGTGCTTACTGAACACTTGGGATATACACGTGCGATGCACGTGATGATCTAATGCTCATGGTATTTTCATCCCCAAATAATTACCAAATCGCCTCTAAAATATTCTAGCAGCTCAACTAGGATTTCTACTACTATCCGAGAATTAATCCATATTCATGTAATTCTCTTTTACAAACTCAAATCCCCAATTTACTAACAACTCACAATTTCTCTAATAACCTACTAATTTCTCACATTTATAATTTCCAACATCTCAAAATCTCTCTACCCTAACATTCCTACTCAATAAAAATTAACCCTACTAAATCCTATACAATAAAATAGTTAGGGTTTATACCTTCCGAAATCCAATCGAAAATCCGACAACACCACCATGTAGAGAATCCCTCCATTAGCCTACCTCCAATTTTAATTTGGATTTGACGAAGGATCGGATGGGATTTGAGGTGGGGAGAGGGAAGGCCGATGGGTTCGTTTTTTGGGCATCGGGATGGAGATCGGAGGGGAGGGAGAAGAAGAAGAAGAAGAATGGAACGGGGGTCGGGGTTCGTTTCGATCGGCGACGTGGACGGGAGGAGGAAGGGAGGAGGGCTGGGGTTTTCTTTGGGTTTGAGCGTCGGGATGAAGAAGAAGAACGAAGGAGAAGAAGGAGGAAGATGGTGGGGGTTCTCTTGGCCGGCGTGCGAACGGGAGGGGGAGGTCGGGAGAGGAGGCCGGGGGGGGGGGGTTTCCATGGGTTGGGATCGGACGAACGTGAAGGAGAAGAAGGGAAGAAGAAGGAGAAGAAGAGAGAGAGAGAGGGGTTTTTTTTGTAAAAAAGGAAATAGAAAATAATAGATAGGAAAATATCTAGGGAATGTTTCATATAAGCCTTCTAACTTTACTATATTTCAAATAAAGTCTAACTCTCTATTCTAATAATTCCAAACAATACAAAATACATTAAAACAACTTTGTAGATAATCTGTATAAAAATAATTTAATCTTGAAAATAATGATAATATAAAATAGACAATATATCTTATATTTCTCAATTAGGATAATTTTTATCAGAAAATCCATGATCACGCGAAATTCTCAATCGCGCACACATTTCGATGCAAAATAGCCATATGCTATTTTTCGGGTCGTTACATCACTCCCTCCTTAGAATCGTTCTGTCCTCAGAACGCTGCTAGTGGAGAGGAAGACAACCACAAACATCAATGATTCACGAGACATTTTTCCTGAACCATCTCTAGTTCCTCGAGTGATATTCTCGGAAATTGGTCTTTTACCAAGTCGAACCGTTGTCCTTCAGTCCTCTGGACAGACCCACTATGAATTCGATGCTGACATTCTTCTGCTCTTGCTCTGGAGTAGACAGTGGCTGCATTGCCTTGCTCTATTCTTGTCTACAAGTGATGTTGATTTACTCCTTGGTTATGACTTCTATTGGTTGGTGACCACTCCCTCCTTAGAAAGGACGAAGTCACACTTTGCCGCTTCAGTCCCTGATCAGATCCTCTTGGTGACCTTATTAAATTGTTAACACGATTGCCCTCTGTCTGAGCAAGATTTCCTCCTTGGCGTGCTCTTAGTGGCTGCTTAATCATAAGCTGATCTTGGAAAATCTGTCGCTTCAGTGCTTAAATCCTCGCATTTCCTGCCTAAGCCTTCTGACTTGCTCATTTGGACTCGGTTGCAGCTCCCATCGTGCCAAAATTGAGCTCTAAACTTGAGTAATCACCCTAATACTGGCTCACTTGATCTCATCATCTAGCCTCTTGCTTCTTTCACGGTCTTTGGTTGAGGTCAATTCTCCACTTATCTCGATCTTTTGCAGTTCAGTAGCCACTCCCTCCTTAGAATAGGGCATGGCCTACGATCATTACTTCAAACTTCCAGGATTCTCTCCTGTAATTTGTCCGAAGCTGATGCTCCAGATGGTGTATTCAAACAAACCAAATCTAGAGTTGTCTCCCGCACACCACTCAAACCTTGAAAAATAGTTCGGTCAAAAGAATATGACGAACCACAATTGAACAAAACAGTTGTATGGATTCCATATATATATATATATAAATCCAACTGGTTACGAAAGTGTTTCATCATACCTTACTTCTTAGTCCAAAATAAAATTCAAAAATACAACTTTTAACTTAGTTGCAGTTCTATATGCACATACCAGTACTAGCACTACTGCCTTCTACAGCTTGCTGGTAGTAAGTGCGAACTCTACCCTTGGTGAACGCCTAAGTGCGAACTCTACCCTTGGTGAACAGGCTCTTTTCCTTTGTTGTTCATCTTCGAGGTTGATCTGCCATTCCTCTGGTGAGGCTAGGGAATATCTGGTCGGATACGACCAATCCTTCCACATTTGTAAGATGTATGGGTATCTATCTGAGTGTCCTTCCTCGAACACCATTCTTAAGATGACCATGCTCACCACATAAAAAAATAACTTCCTGTCCTGGTGCCTCCAAGATTGCCCTCCGTTTTCTGAGTCTTCTGCTTCTGGCCTTGGTCCTTAATCCTGATGCCGGTGCAGATCTTGTCCCTTGTAGTCGTGGACAGACTGATTTCTTGTGCCCAACTCTCTCACAAGGATTGCATACTACAACCTTGGTGGTCTCTGGGATTTGCTCCCATTCACATTGTAGTCGTGCCAACCTGGAATCAAGGTGTTCCTACTCCTTTGCTGGGCCTGCTAATATAACTCCGAATGCATCACCCAATTACTTAGTCTTGACGACCTTTCCTAATCACGTACTTCCTAAGCTTCCTCATTTCCCGATGTATGCTGGCTGCCGCCGCTGTGTGTTGATCCACACTTAGTCCGGATATAGAAAAATTATAAAACATAAGTTGAAGGAACCAACAATATGAATTATAACTATCTACAACTAGCTAAATCCCGACTCCTAAGGGCGTTCAAGTTTAATTTTCCTATTGTGTCGGACTGTAAATTGAAGTCAGCTCTGATACCACTTCTGTAGCGCCCCGATTTCCATATACATGGGAAACCGTGACACATGCCAAGATCTTTCCTTCAACTAGTCACGATACACAAAATACTGGAAATTTAAAACTTTTTATTCAATACAGAGTTACCACGCAGTAATTACAATTATCAGTTTGTAATACCAACTGTAGCGCCTGCCCTTTTTCCTTTTTGACTCCAAACTCAACTCTTCCAATTTCTATATCACTTTAACCATAAACTAAAATGGTTATGTTTCAAAGAAAAATTGGGCAGAGTCTCCTTTGTAATTTTTGCCCAAAACACAGAAAAGCTTACGGAATTTTGCTCTAAATTCCGTAGCTTACATCACAGGCAATAATAATACGGGCTCCCCAGGCCAAAATGAGCATCATCACACAGGCAATATATATATATGCTCTGGGGGCCAAACTCATAACGGTTTAACAAATATCAATTAAAAAGCATAAATCCTTTAGAAAACGTAGTAAGTTTTTAGAAACTAACCTGTAAAAACTTACCACGACGCCCGGCACTCCACAACGAAATGGTTACGGATCAAACCATATCATGTCGCCTCACACTATACTCTTCGTCATCATCCACATACTTATACATCAAAAATACAATTTAAAGCATAAATCTTTACTATTTACAATTAAATCATAACAACCAATTATAACTAAAGCTCCACTCCACGGGAACCTGTACCTACACCTCACATCTGCACTGCTGAAGACCTGTAACAGTAGGGACCTAGGGTAGTCCATGGACTCCCTAACCCCCAAATACTAAGGGGTTAGCCATTTCTGGTGTGAGTATAATTTATTAAAATAAGCAATTAAATTAAACTTTACAAGTAAAAACATAACGAACTCATAATATCAAGATCAACAAATCTTACTTGACATCTGAACATGTAATTCATAAATGGGAATTCACATCCAATACTCTCTGAGTCATCACCTGTATGTATATCCATATCCACTCACAACATACTTATCTTTAGTAATCATTTGAATAACCCCTCTCATAATACCAATATCGATCTCATTGCATTGTATCACGTATCAC
The DNA here is from genome assembly GCA_017893485.1 of Hemerocallis citrina. Classification (NCBI taxonomy): domain Eukaryota; kingdom Viridiplantae; phylum Streptophyta; class Magnoliopsida; order Asparagales; family Asphodelaceae; genus Hemerocallis; species Hemerocallis citrina. The sequence continues at coordinate 216,163,765 of CM030361.1, read as the reverse complement.
ATCCTAGACTCATGCATTCATTCGCATACTACCACATTCATTCATGTCCAACCTGACATATTATTGCACATTACCATTTATATGCATTCAGTCACAATAGACTCCGCATTGCCAACATAGTTTGGCAATAACATATCACACTAGCAACTCATCCAAACTAGAATACTAATGCACTGTCAACTAGGCTAGGATACTCATATTCTAATGTCATGTCAACTAAACTGGAGTACCAATATTCTAATGCAAGATTACTAATACAATGATGCTCTTATTCTAATGCCAGCAAGTCTCCGAAAGTAACATGCAGCCCATAAATACATGCGACTCCATCTCAAGCCGTTTCTCCATATATAGGGATTTGAACCCGCGTTATGAATTCTAATTTGCACACAACCTGTTCCTGACACCCTACACGTGACTCGCGAGGCTGCAGATGTGGTCATGTGCCACTGTTGCATTTCGCCCGTGGTGTCTATGTTCGCCACCGCGACCCGGCTAACCGGACCTCACTCAAATTAGACGATCCCGACGTATCGGGTGTCATCACAAAAACCAAACCATAGAGTTTCGCAAGCGCAGGGTAGCACGAAGCCTACCCTGTGGCACTCTCTGGGGTATCGCAAGCGCAGGACTGCCCAATGCATCCTGTGGCACCCCTAGCCACGGTACTTCAGGAATTAACAGCGCGAGATACGCAACCCGTGTCCTCAACCTGTGAGACGGCACCGTACGTATCCCTTTGACAGGAAGGCGCAACCCAATAACACCTCCTAGTCTGCCTCCAGGGACGAGTTAGTCATAAGGTGCCCCCTACAACCAACTCCTCTCTTCCGGCAAGGGTCTATGTAATGATTTTATAAATCACTATCCTAATGAGGTTATTATCTCTATGCAATCTTGCATAGTTTCCAATCGTGGTCCAACTCATGGTCCCTCGATCCAAGACTCTGGTAATAATATCTCTCTCACTCATCCCTACCCCTAACTCGGATTCTACCAACACTCTCGGCCCACGGTCAACCTACATTGGTTAAGATCCGTCGACGCCCGAGGTGAGATCTATCCATTTCACTCTAAGGGGGTAGGATGTGGTCTTGATGGTCGATGACCCTTAGGGTAATAACATCACCCTAGATGAGCACAACAAACTGCGTATTAGCTAACAAGCTACATACGAGTAACCAAAAACACATACGAGCTAAACAGCTACGTATAGGACCAACAGCTACATGCGGGCCAGTCGAGCCGCGCATGAGACAACAACACACATACGAGCCAAATAAGCTCCGTATAAGACCAACAGCTACTTACGGGCCAGTCGAGCCGCGTATGAGACAACAACATACATACGAGCCAAATAAGCTCCGTATGAGACCAACAGCTACATACGGGCCAGTCGAGCCGCGTATGAGACAACAACATACATACGAGCCAAATAAGCTGCGTATGAGACCCACAGCTACATACGGGCCAGTCGAGCCACGTACGAGACAACAACATACATACGAGCCAAATAAGCTCCGTATGAGACCAACAGCTACATACGGGCCAGTCGAGCCGCGTATGAGACAACAACATACATACGAGCCAAATAAGCTGCGTATGAGACCCACAGCTACATACGGGCCAGTCGAGCCACGTACGAGCAAATCCACATACAAACAACCATACAGGTAATCTCACCTAAAAGCAACCAACTGTGCTTACTAGCAAACTTTATCTTCTATAACAATTCAAGCATGAATTCTTACTATACCACAAGGGTGGGTTCTTTCTCTACAACAATCTAAATCCATATGGTGGGTTCTTTTGCTTGCCACTACTAACAACTTAATGGGTTCTCTTTGGCATACACAATTAATATGGCCCTAGGAATGGGTTCTTCCTCAACCTACAACACGTAATCCACAAAAGGTGTGATCTTTTAACCCCCTACCACTGACAACATCCAAAGATTGTTTCTTTATCATACTACAACTAACATAATCACCAAGTTGGGTTCTTTTAGCATCCACAATTTACTCAACTCTCAAAATGAGTTCCTTCTCAACCTCTAACAATTCATACCCAAAAGATGGGTTCTTTTAACATCCACGATTTTCTAAACCCTCAAATGGGTTCTTTTCTTCACCTACACAAGCAGTACCCTAAAGATGGTTCTTTCTACACATACATAAGTGGATAAGGAAAGCAAGCGACTAACTTAGAAATAGAGAATCCTCACATACATAACTCATCCATTATATAAGTTTTATATACTCAAGAATAGTAAATTTCCCCATACGCCTCATCCATAAATCATGTCACCTCTTCAGTTCATCCAACTCCTTTAAAATATCAATTACGTATATAGAACCATACCCACCATACTTTGGTACTATCATATGAATATAACTCGCTCCCATATACACGTATATGTTATTCAAGCATCTTTTAACATCAATACGTAAATAGATTACACTCACATATTTCTCGAACCACAAAATATATCCATATACTAACTAACATGATTTCTTAAATCACGAAAATATATATTTATAAATTAGTACTCACATATATCTTTAAACCACGGAAATATATAAATAATATAACTCACATATTCATCAAACCACAACATATATAAACATACTAACTCACATATTACTATAATCACGAAAATATATATATATATATATATATATATAAACTATACTCACATAGTTTTGCGAAGATCCATCGCGCCACCAAGCCACCACGCATCCAAAGTTGCCATATACCCTATCATCAATTTCAAGCGATTAAAACTCAAATAATTCAAACCAATCATAAAAGCTAATAACACTATCCCCGAATATCACACAAGTGCTTACTGAACACTTGGGATATACACGTGCGATGCACGTGATGATCTAATGCTCATGGTATTTTCATCCCCAAATAATTACCAAATCGCCTCTAAAATATTCTAGCAGCTCAACTAGGATTTCTACTACTATCCGAGAATTAATCCATATTCATGTAATTCTCTTTTACAAACTCAAATCCCCAATTTACTAACAACTCACAATTTCTCTAATAACCTACTAATTTCTCACATTTATAATTTCCAACATCTCAAAATCTCTCTACACTAACATTCCTACTCAATAAAAATTAACCCTACTAAATCCTATACAATAAAATAGTTAGGGTTTATACCTTCCGAAATCCAATCGAAAATCCGACAACACCACCATGTAGAGAATCCCTCCATTAGCCTACCTCCAATTTTAATTTGGATTTGACGAAGGATCGGATGGGATTTGAGGTGGGGAGAGGGAAGGCCGATGGGTTCGTTTTTTGGGCATCGGGATGGAGATCGGAGGGGAGGGAGAAGAAGAAGAAGAAGAATGGAACGGGGGTCGGGGTTCGTTTCGATCGGCGACGTGGACGGGAGGAGGAAGGGAGGAGGGCTGGGGTTTTCTTTGGGTTTGAGCGTCGGGATGAAGAAGAAGAACGAAGGAGAAGAAGGAGGAAGATGGTGGGGGTTCTCTTGGCCGGCGTGCGAACGGGAGGGGGAGGTCGGGAGAGGAGGCCGGGGGGGGGGGGGTTTCCATGGGTTGGGATCGGACGAACGTGAAGGAGAAGAAGGGAAGAAGAAGGAGAAGAAGAGAGAGAGAGAGGGGTTTTTTTTGTAAAAAAGGAAATAGAAAATAATAGATAGGAAAATATCTAGGGAATGTTTCATATAAGCCTTCTAACTTTACTATATTTCAAATAAAGTCTAACTCTCTATTCTAATAATTCCAAACAATACAAAATACATTAAAACAACTTTGTAGATAATCTGTATAAAAATAATTTAATCTTGAAAATAATGATAATATAAAATAGACAATATATCTTATATTTCTCAATTAGGATAATTTTTATCAGAAAATCCATGATCACGCGAAATTCTCAATCGCGCACACATTTCGATGCAAAATAGCCATATGCTATTTTTCGGGTCGTTACATGAGACATCTGGTAGAAGATAATAAACATGGCTATTAACCGAGATATAGAAAATTTATAAGACATAAGTTGAAAGAAACAACAATATGAATTATAATTGCCTACAACTAGCTAACACCCGACTCCTAAAAGGCATCCAAGTTTAATTTTCCTACTGTGTTGGACTGTAAATTGAAGCCAACTCTAATACCACTCTGTAACGCCTCGATTTCCATATACTAGAAAAACGAGACACGAGCCAGGACCTTTTTTTCAATTAGTCACAATACACAGAATAACAGGAGAATTAAAAACTTTTTATTCATCACCCAATGTATTTCAAGTCTGAATATCTTACAACTGCAATACATTACAATAGTGTTACAATAATACCTTTACATTCCCAAGTTTTACAACCCTCAACATCTTACATCAGAGTAGAAGGAATGAAGAACAACACTTGGTAACTCTCACTTGAGTACTCCTCAACTAATAGATAATCTGCATACATGTTACAGCAGAACTAAACATGATACTGACTCCTTGATTTCCTTGCCTTGAGTCCTCCTGAATCTCGCACTTGTATTTCTGCGATCCAGTACCTATGAAAGTGGGGACGTCAGTATTCACTGACGCTTAAAGGCTGATAACATAGTAGCGAATCTCCCAAACTGCACACAGAAAACATGGCAATTGTGTCGGTGTAGTTTAAGTGTTCGTGAGTGCAGTGCCTAGAATCTAATAAAATGTTAACTAAAACTAGGATGCTCCTATTCTAATGTCAGCAAGTCTCCGAAGCAACATGCAGCCCATACTACATGCGTCTCAAGCCGTTTCTCCATATATAGGGATTTGAACCCGCGTTATGAATTTCTAATTGTACACAACCTGTTCCTGACAGATACAACGTGACTAATGAGGTAGCAGATACGGTCTAGTCCCGTTACTGCAGTCAATAGTAGTGTCCTTATTTGCGACTACTGCCCAGCTAACCGGACCTCACTCAAAAACCAGACGAACCCTCGGGGTTTCCGCCAGCCGGACAGCCCCTGCCGCCCCCTAGCCAGACCGTTGTCCATGGCCTGTTCGTATCCCCGTCATAGGACCCGATGGAGTTCCGGGATCCATCCCTAGTGTAATATCCCGGACGGATATTACCTTATATAAATTATTATTTTATTATTATTTTGTTTTAATTCCAAAATTGAATTATTTTGGTGATTTTCACCCAGTTTATTCATAGACGTTATCTGTACCCAGATATCGGTCAGTATACATCCGTATTGTATCAAATTGATACCGTGATCTTCCGAACTAATAATAGAATTTATTTTATTATTATTTCCGAGATTAAATTATTTTTACACGGATTATGCGAAGATTTTCGGTATACAGACATATATGCGCACGTGTATGTAGTATGTCGATTAGTACTATACAAATTGTGTGGACAAAACACTTGTCTTTTTTTATGACAAAACCTATTAGATTGTTAGGGTTTATAAGTGTTTAACCTAGGTTAAGTGTGCATGAAGGGGTTAAGGAGACCCTTCTAGAATCCCTCACATAACACCATACTCACATAACACCTCATCCACATCCTACCTCCACCACATCCCACCTTCCCTAAGGTATGGCCGGCCCCCATTTTGGGGAGGGTCTTTTATGCAATTGTGTGTGTGCACATTTGCACTCTCCACCCTTCTCTCCTCCTATAAATACCCCCTTCCTCCACCTTTGTCTCATTTTAGAAAGAAAGAAAGAAAGAAAGAAAGAAAGAAAGAAAGGAAAAGAAAGAGAGAACACCATACTAATTTGAGGGTTTTCCCATTGTAGGTATTCCATAGAGATTTCTAAAAGCTAGGGGGAAGGAGAAATTTTAGCTAGCAAGTTCTTCCAACAAAGAGAACTAGGTGGGGATTTCTCTTTTGTTGTTTGTTTGTTTGTATTGTTGTTTTGACTTCTTCTTCTTATCCTCCTTGTTTTGTTTTTTTTGGTTCTTTTGAGAATGGTTTGTTGTGATGGTATTGTTGTATGTGATCCTTATTTTGTATGTTTGTAAATGTTAAAGATAATAACCACATGAAAAGAAAAGAAACAAATGGTAGTGCTAAATAGACATAAAGATTAAATCTTTATAGTTGTAGTTGTTGTTTTGTGTTTGTTAATTGGACTAAAATGACATAAGGCACATGGACTTGTACATACAACCGTTTGGGGTTGTAGGACTTGATGTGAACTCATGAACAAAGCATATGAACCTTTTTATACAACCATTTCGGTTGTAGGACTTGTATTGAACTTGGACTAAAAAGATAAGAATATGGTTGGTTGAACCAAATGAAGGTTCTTACTTTATTTTAGTATTGTTATTTTCTTTAATAATCTTAAGTAAAAAGAACCTAAATTAGATGTTAATTCTATTATGGAAAAGAAACTGTTCTAAATCACTAGTGGTAGAATGAATAGAAAGATCTTCTTTATGATCACTAGTGATAATAAGAAATCAATGCTAATAAAGACTAGTAGACATTTAAGTAGTAGTATATTAAAATAAAGTAGTAGTAGTAGTAGATGATTAAAAGAAGTAGTTGTAGATATTTTATGTTCATAGTAAAATAAAGAAGTAGTAGTAGTAGATGATTAAAAGAAGTAGTTGTAGATGCTTTATGTTATGTTCTTGGTTAAATTAAGTAGTAGTAGTAGATAGTTATAGATGTTTTATGGTTAAAATAAAGTAGTAGTAATAGTAATTTAGTTGTAGATATTTATGTTATAGTAGAGGCTCATGGTAATAGTAGTAGTGATATGTATGTTCAAATAAAGTAGTAGTAGTAGGGATTAAAATAAAATAGTTGTAGATATTTATGTTATGTGAAATTTTAGTAGATAATTATGGATATTAAATGGATGTTGTGCTTATGTTAAAGTAAATACCATGCTAAGATTGGGTTAGATTAATTTATTCATGCTTAGAATGTTGTAGGATTCATTCTAAAATTTCCTATCATGTTAGATTAATTTATTCATGCTTAGAATATTGTAGGATTCATTCTAAAAATTCCTATCATGTTTAGGGATGATATTCATGCTTAGAATGTTGTAGGATTTATTCTAAAATTTCCTATCATGTTTAGGGATGATATTCATGCTTAGGATGTTGTAGGATTTGTTCTAAAATTACCTATCATGTTTAGGGATGATATTCATGCTTAGAATGTTGTAGGATTCATTCTAAAAATTCCTATCATGTTTAGGGATGATATTCATGCTTAGAATGTTGTAGGATTTATTCTAAAATTTCCTATCATGTTTAGGGATGATATTCATGCTTAGGATGTTGTAGGATTTGTTCTAAAATTACCTATCATGTTTAAGGATGATATTCATGCTTAGAATGTTGTAGGATTTATTCTAAAAATTCCTATCATGTTTAGGGATGATATTCATGCTTAGAATGTTGTAGGATTTATTCTAAAATTTCTTATCATGTTTAGGGATGATATTCATGCTTAGGATGTTGTAGGATTTGTTCTAAAATTACCTATCATGTTTAGGGATGATATTCATGCTTAGAACGTTATAGGATTTATTCTAAAATTTTCTATCATGGTTAAGGATGATATTCATGCTTAGAATGTTGTAGGATTTATTCTAAAATTTCCTATCATGTTTAGGAATGATATACATGTTGTAGGATAAATGCTAAAATTACTTATCCTGTTTAGAAGTATATATCTATATACTTAGGAATGTTGCATATTCATACTAGTTGTTATCCATGCTTAGTAAGATATTCATGCTTAGTAGTTATTCATGCTTAATAAGATTCATGCTTAGATGATAGTAGGAAAGTAGTATACCATGCTAGCTAAATTTATCTATGCTTAGATGATTGTAGGAAAGTAGTATATCATGCTAGATTAATTTATCTATACTTAGATGATTGTAGGAAAGCATATACCATGCTAGATTAATTTATCTATGCTTAGATGATTGTAGAAAAGTAGTATACCATGCTAGATTAATTTATCTAAGCTTAGATAATTGTAGGAATGCATATACCATGCTAGATTAATTTATCCATGCTTAGATGATTGTAGGAAAGTAGTATACCATGCTAGATTAATTTATCTATGCTTGGATAATTGTGGGAAAGCATATACCATGCTAGATTAATTTATCTATGCTTAGATAATTGTAGGAAAGCATATACCATGCTAGATTAATTTATCTATGCTTAGATGATTGTAGGAAAGCATATACCATGCTAGATTAATTTATCTATGCTTAGATGATTGTAGGAAAGCATATACCATGCTAGATTAATTTATCTATGCTTAGATGATTGTAGGAAAGTAGTATACCATGCTAGATTAATTTATCTATGTTTGGATAATTGGTATATCATGCTAGAATAATTTATCCATGCTTACATGCTTGTAGGAAAGTAGTATACAATGCTAGATTAAATTATCTATGTTTAGATAATTGTAGGAAAGTGGTATATAATGCCAGATTAATTTATCTATGTTTAGATAATTGTAGGAAAGTGGTATATAATGCTAGATTAATTTATCTATGTTTAGATAATTGTAGGAAAGTGGTATATAATGCTAGATTAATTTATCCATGCTTACATGCTTGTAGGAAAGTTCTATACCATGCTAGATTCATTTATCTATACTTAGATTGTAGTAGGAATCATTATACATGCTTATAATGTTGTAGGATTGATGTTTAATTAACCTACCATGTTTAGAACATTGTAGGAGTGTTATGGTTGGTGGTTAGGTTATGTACCATAAGTAAATTGTCGTAGGTAGATGCTTACAATTGTATGTCATGCTTAAAGCGCTAAAGGTTATTAAGTCGCTTCGGGCTTCTCATTGGTAGAATGCCTATCATAGACTATTAGTAGATTCTTCTGTTGCTTCTAATGATAGAAGATCGAGGTTGCTAGTATACACGTTTGGTTGCTTCTAGGTTTGATTACCTGAATGGTTGTTGCATATAGTTGTCTCGTACGTGGCTCGACCGGCCCGTGCGTAACTGTTGGTTGCATACGCGGCTTACTTGGCTGGTATGTATGTTGTCACCATACGTAGCTTATTGGCTTGTATGTGGTTAGTTACCGTATGTAGCTTATTAGCTAGTACACAGTTGTTGTGCTTATCTAGGGTAATATTATTACCCTAGGGCTATCGACCATCAAGACATATATCTTCTTACCCTAAGAAACTGTGGAGGAGTCACTCCTCGGGTACCATCGGATCTTAACCTGCATAGGTTGATCGAGGACCGGAGTATAGACGGAATCCAAGTTCAGGGTAGTGGCATGCATATATATATTCACATTACCGAGGTCTTGGATCGATGAGCCACGAATCGGATCCTGAGGGGTTTCGGTAAGTCTAGGTTGAGCAGCCTAGTAGAGTTGTCTTGCAAAGTCTAAATTAAGGCCTAGCATGTTGTGGTTATAATATTGTCCTCCCTAGGAGTGTTCAGGGCTAGGGACATTATTAGGGTAGTGACTTATAAAGATCATTACTTAAACCCTTTGCCGGAAGAGAGGAGTCGGTTGTAGGGGGCACCTTATGACTAACTCGTCCCTTGAGGCAGACCAGGTGGTGTTATTGGGTTGTACCTTCTCGTCAAAGGTATACGTACGGTGTCGTCTCACAAGTTGACGACACGGGTTGCGAATCTCGCGCTGTTAATTCCTGAAATACCGTGGCTGGAGTGCCACAGGATGCATTGTGCAGTCCTGCGCTTGCGAGACCCCAGAGGGTGCCACAGGGTAGGCTTCGCGCTACCCTGCGCTTGCGAGACCCTATGTTTGATTTTGGAATGAGGCCCGATACACTGGGATCGTCAGTGAGGTCCGGCATGCCGGGTAGTAGTGGAAAACGGAGACACCATAAGCAGACTGCATAGGGGGACTTGATCCCTTCTGCAACCTCACAAAGTCATGGAGTATTGTCAAGAACATGTTGTGTACAATTAGAATTCATAACGCGGGTTCAAATCCCTATATATGGAGAAACGGCTTGAGATGGGGCGCATGTTGTATGGGCTGCATGTTGCTTTCGGAGACTTGCTGGCATTAGAGTAGGAGTATCCTAGTTCAGTTAAGTATCGCATTAGAGTCTAGTCATAGCACTTACGAACACTTAAACTACACCGACACAATTGCCATGTTTTGTATGTTGTTTGGGAGATTCGCTGCTTTGTTATCAGCCTTTAAGCGTCAGTGAATACTGACGTCCCCACTTCAATAGGTATTGGATAGCAGAAGTACAGGTGCGAGATTCAGGAGGACTCAAGTCAAGGAAAGCAAGGAGTCAATGTTATGTTTAGTTCCGCTGCAATATGTGTATTGATTATCTATTAGTTGAGAAGTACTCAACTGAGAGTTACCAAGTGTTGTTTTTTATTCTTTGTACTCTGATGTAAATTGTTGAAGGTGTAATACTTGGGATTGTAAAGGTATTATTGTAACACTATTGTAATGTATTGCAGTTGTACGATATTCAGACTTGTAATACATTGGGTGTTGAAAATAAAAGTTTTAAATTCTCCTGTTTTTCTGTGTATTGTGACTAATTGAAGAAAAGACCTTGGCTCGTGTCACGGTTTCCCAGTATATGGAAATCGGGGCGCTACACCTAGCTCCGCCCGCCTTATCATGGCACTTCAGGAATTAACAGTGTGAGATACGCAACCCGTGCTCCCAACTCGTGAGAAGCCACCGTACGTATCCCTTTGACAGGAAGGTACAACCCAATAACACCCCCTAAGGCCTGCCCCAAGGGACAAGTTGGTCGTAAGGCGCCCCATATAACCAACTCCTCTCTTTTCGGCAAAGGGTCTAAGTAAATGATCTTTATAAGTCACTACCTTAATGATTTTCCTGACCCGAATAATCCTAGGGATGACAATATTATAAACACAACTTGCTATCTTTTAAACTAGACTTCGCAAGATAACTCTACTAGGCTGCTCAACCTAGACTTACCAGAATCCCTCAGGATCCGGTTCCTGGCCTATCGATCCAAGACCTCGGCCATGCAAACATACATGCATGCCACTACCCTGAACTTGGATTCCGTCTATACTCCGGTCCTCGATCAACCTACACCGGTTAAGATCTGACGGTACACAAGAAGTGACTCCTCCACAGTTCCTTAGGAGTAAGAAAACATATGTCTTGATGGTCGATAGCCCTTAGGGTAATAATATCACCCTAGACAAGCACAACAAACTGTGTACTAGCTAATAAGCTATATACGGGTATACTAACCACATACGAGCCAACAAGCTACGTATGAACCAACCACTCCCTACGAGCCAGGCAGGCCTCGTATGAGATAACAACGTACATATCGGCCAAATATGCCGCGTATGAGACCAACAGCTACGCACGGGCCGGTCGAGCCGCGTACGCGTACGAGACAACAACATACATATGAGCCAAATAAACTATGTATGAGACCCACAGCTACATACGGGCCAGTCGAGCCACGTACGAGCACAATCATATGCAAACAACCATACAGGTAATCAAACCTAGAAGCAACCAAACGTGCTTACTAGCAACTTGATCTTCTATTACTAGAAGCAACAGAAGAATCTACTAATAGTCTATAATAGGCATTCTACCAATGAGAAGCCCGAAGCGACATAATAACCTTTATTGAACTAACTATTACTAATGACCTTTCTAATCCTTATTACCCCTACGGATCAGGAATGTCCCCATGATATGGTCTCATTTCAATTAGGATTTCACACAACTAGAGTCCATGGGCTCTTTTCGAAGTTGACTAGAACAACCTAGAATATACGTCCTCTTCCTTATTTAACTAGGATGCCACCCTATACCCTTCAAGCATGTATGGCTCCTTACTAACATTAACTACAACAAGGTAGTTACTACTACAATTACAATAAGCATCAACCTCCAACAACTAATCATGGAACATATAACGTAACCATCAACTTACAACACTCTTAATTATGAATGCGATTTAGCATGCACCTGTAACAATCTTAAGCATGGATAGTTACTACAATCTAAACATGAAGCTTTACTACTATTTAAGCACGCCTCCTTACAACGTGTACACAACATAAGCATGGTTCCTACAACATGGCACACATCACGAGCATGATTCCATTAACCTACAACAATCCCAGGCATGGTAGATTAATTTAACATTAATCCTACAACAATATAAGCATGTATATGTACTTAGCATCAATCTACAACATTCCTAAACATTGTAGATTAATTTAACATTAATCCTACAACAATATAAGCATGTATATGTACTTAGCATCAATCTACAACATTCCTAAGCATGGTAGATTAATTTAACATTAATCCTACAACAATATAGGCATGGATAATTACTTAGCATTAACCTACAATAATCCTAAGCATGGTAGATTAATTTAACATTAATCCTACAACAATATAGGCATGGATATTTTCTTAGCATTAACCTACAACAATCCTAAGCATGGTAGATTAATTTAACATTAATCCTACAACAATATAGGCAAGGATAATTACTTAGCATTAACCTACAACAATCCTAAGCATGGTAGATTAATTTAATATTAATCCTACAACCATATAGGCATGGATAATTACTTAGCATTAACCTACAACAATCCTAAGCATGGTAGATTAATTTAACATTAATCCTACAACAATATAGGCATGGATATTTTCTTAGCATTAACCTACAACATTCCTAAGCACAGTAGATTAATTTAAACATCAATCCTACAACCATATAAGCATGGATATTATTAAGCATGAATATCTACTAGCTAAACATAAGTATCATTTAAGCATAATTATCCATTAACTAAGAATGAATATTGATATGGCTAAAAATGGGGTTAAATCGGAACCGTCCAGATCGAGCACGAATCTTGAAGCACGGGGGTAAAAAGGTAATTTCACATACAGATGGATCCAAAACGGTTATTGGGCCTCCTTCTCACAAAACCAACCGCCCGCGAATAGATCCACTTCAACTGGGCACGGGGCCCGACCCGATGCAAGCCCGGTCCACCAAGAGGAGAATCAGGCCACTGATTTGACTAAATCAAATCAATAAGCCCGATTAGCTCTCACAAGGGAATCAGGACCTAATTTCCTAAAAACAGAATAGGAGGATTTTTCTCCTGGCTGTTAGGCAGGAAATCAGGATCCTAACCGTTCCAAAGGCGACTATAAATACAACCCCTCTACCACCAAGACGAGGTTAATCACTTTTTGACCACTTAAGCTCTTTCTTAATCTTTTTCCTGATTACTGACAAGAGCGTCGGAGGGTGCGTCGCCGGAATCAACCCCGGTGTCTCGCACTTCCTTGCAGGTTGCGGTAGGAGCAAGAAGGCCGAGTCGACTGTTCAGGCTTTTTCCCAGACTCACAAATTCTATCTGTTTACCCCCACACCGAAATCAGCGGTAACAGATTGGCGCCGTCTGTGGGAAAACCACACGAACAGCCTCAGCCCACTCTCCGTCGTCCTCGACAGTCATGCCGCCGAAGAAGGTCAGATCCAGAGGGTCGAACCGTGTGGGCAACCTCGCCGACCCAGCGAATGAAGCCCCGGTCAACCCCATTCCTCAGTCCGACCTACCTCCGACGGCCCAGCAAGTCCCACCTCCTCCTCCCAAGCAGCAGCCTAACAATGGTCCGTCCGGTCATAACGGTCGGAAGGAGAAGCAGCCCCTCAATCCGGGCCATGTCTCGGTCCATAATGGGTCTTCGGACTCGATGGCCTCTCATCATCCTGACCTCCGTATCACGCTTCTGAACCGCCAGAAGGACGACAACCTCCGCACCCATCTTGACGAGAGGCGGGCCCGAGAGGGAGCCTCCCGCCAGCGTCAGGGTGAGCGGTCCCCACGTCGCCGAGATACTAGAAGGTCCCCGGACCGCAGAGGCCGAGCAGCGTCCCCCGAGCACCGAAGGAGGAGGTCCCGCTCCCCCGGGGATCGGCGCCGTCCGAGGGACCGAGATGTGCCTATCAGTCGAGCCGAATTCCTCCAGTTTCAGGAGACCGTGCTGCAGGCTCTCAACCTTCGGTAGAACGCCCAGAATGCACAGAGGGCTCCGACGCCCCCCAAGAACCCCAGTCCTCGGTGCCGAACCCGGAGCCCGTCCTCGGTTCCCAGCCGCCAGCAGCGGGAACAAAGCCCTCGCCGGTCCCAGGACTACCGGCGCCGCAGTCCGCGCTCCCCTTCCTATGAAGAGGAGTCCGGGGGGTCATACGATTACCAGCGGAGGGACGACACCCTCATCCGCCATCTCCATGAGGTGGAAAGGTGCATCGGCCGCATGGACAGGGAAGAAGAGTCCCGAGCAGGAACCTTCCGTCCCAGCTGACCCCCCTTCTCACGGTCGATCATGGAGGCCCACATACCGAGGAGTTTCAAACCGCCGCAGTTTGAAACATACTCAGGGGAATCCGACCCGGTCGACCACGTCGAGAGCTTCAAGACCCTGATGCTGATCCACCAAGCTTTCGACGCGGTGCTCTGTAGGACCTTCCCTGCCACCCTCAGGGGGTCGGCTCGGGAATGGTATTCCAGGCTCGCTCCCTTATCCATCTTCTCATTCGAGCAGTTCGAGACGCTGTTCATTACTCACTTCGTGAGCAGCCGGCGAGCCGAGAAGACGAGTCTTTCCTTACTGAACCTGCGGCAGGAGAAGGAAGAAAAGTTGCGGGACTATGTGAAAAGGTTTACCGCAGAAGTCAGGTCAATTGCCTCCTTAGACCAGTCCGTGGCCACCGTGGCGTTCTAGTCGAACGTCCTTAACGCCAACCTCCGATCATCCCTGGCCAAGAAGCCCCCGCTCCGAGGATGCACACCCCGGCGAAGAGGAGGGACAAAGATAAGTGGTGTCGGTACCACCGAGACCACGGGCACGACACGAATGACTGTCGGGCTTTGAGAGATGAGATCGAAGCCCTCATCCGAAGGGGGCAGTTGGCCAAGTTCGTGAAAGCTAACGATCGGACAGATCACCACTCCCCTCCGCCTCGGGGGGCTAACAAGCGCTCCGAGCGGTGCGAAGAGACACCCGAGTTCGAGGAGGAACGGGTTCTGCACTTGATCCACGGAGGCCCCATGGGGGGCTCCTCTAATTCCTCCCGGAAGGCCTTCGTCCGAGAGGTCAACTCGGTCCATAGTGCCCCTCCCCCGAAAGGTCTCGGCGTCCCAGTATCTTTCTCCGATGCCGACCTGGAAGGAGTCCGAATCCCCCACTGCGATGCCCTCGTCATCGACCTCCGCATGGCCAACTTCAAGGTGCAAAGGATTTTGGTGGACAATGGGAGTTCGGTCAATATCCTTTTTCTCTCGGCCTTCCGAGGCCTCCAGCTGTCCCGAGACCGTCTCAAGCCGGCCGGTTACACTCTCCACGGGTTCACGGGGGTCCCGGTAACCGTCGAAGAGGTGATAACCCTAGACGTGACTGCGGGAAGCGCCCCTACTACCCGGACCGAACCGATGGACTTCATGGTCGTCGACGTCCCGGCGGCATACAATGTCATCCTAGGCCGCCCCGGCCTAGCCGCTCTGGAGGCTGTCCCTTCGGCATACCATTTGAAAATGAAGTTCCCCACTCGCTCGGGAGTAGGGGAAGTCAGGAGAAGCCAGGAAACAGCTCGGAAGTGCTACATGACTTCCACCGGGGGACCAGTGCTCTCGCTCGAGACACTAGAGATCCCCGAGCCGAAGGCCCGCCCAACGTCCGAGCCGGCGGACGAGTTAGAAGAAGTACTCTTCTCAGACGAGGATCCGGACCGAAAATTTCTCGTCAGCAAGTCCTTGCCGACCGTGCTGTTCTCCGACTTGGTGAGGTGCATCCGGAATAACCGCGACCTGTTTGCCTGGTCGGCCGCGGATATGCCCGGCATCTCCGAGGACTTGCTCGTCCACCGCCTAAGCGTCGAACCGGGGTGCAAACCGGTTCAGCAGAAGAGGCGAAAGTTCGCTCCCGAGCGACAGCAGGCAATTAAGGAGGAAGTAGATAAACTGCTGAAGGCCAAGTTCATAGAGGAGGTAAATTATCCCGAGTGGCTGTCGAATGTTGTAATGGTCAAGAAGTCCAATGGCTCGTGGAGGATATGCATTGACTTCACCGACCTGAACAAGGCGTGTCCGAAGGACCCATTCCCTCTCCCGAACATTGACACCCTCATTGACGCCACCTCGGGTCATGAGCTCCTCAGCTTCATGGATGCCTTCTCGGGGTACAATCAAATCCGGATGTTCCCTCCGGACATCCCGAAGACCTCCTTCGTCACCGACCAAGGCCTCTACTGCTACCGGGTCATGCCGTTCGGTTTGAAAAACGCAGGCGCCACCTACCAACGCCTCGTCAACAAGGTCTTCCAGAACCAGATCGGCCGAAACATGGAGGTGTACGTTGATGACATGCTTGTCAGGAGCATCCACGGCACCGACCATGTTGCCGACCTCCAAGAGGCCTTCGGCGTGTTGAGGAAGCACAACATGCGGCTGAACCCGAACAAGTGTGCGTTCGGGGTCTCCTCGGGAAAATTCCTCGGCTTCATGGTAAGCCAGCGAGGAATCGAAGCTAATCCCGAGAAGATTAAGGCCATATTAGACATGGCCCCGCCTCGGAACGTCAAGGAGGTGCAAAAGCTCACTGGCCGGCTCGCTGCTATCGGCCAGTTCCTTTCCAAGTCGGGGGAAAAGTGCCTTCCCTTCTTCAAAGCCCTCAGGGGGGGCCAAAGGTTTTGAATGGGGCCAATCGCAACAGGAATCATTCGACCACTGAAGGCTTATTTGGTGAACCCCCCGCTGCTCAGCAAACCGGTCCCGGGCGAGACTCTCTTCGTTTACTTGGCAGCCTCCGAGCAGACCCTAAGTGCTATCTTAGTGAGGGAGGAGGACCGAATCCAAAGGCCTATCTACTACGTGAGCAAGGTGCTCCGAGACGCCGAGCTCCGCTATCCGAGGATAGAGAAGATAGCCTACGCCCTGATCATGGCTGCGAGAAAGCTTCGGCCGTACTTTCAATCCCACTCGGTCGTTGTCTTCACCGACCAACCCCTCAAGCAAATCCTCCACAAGCCGGAGACCTCGGGCCGGCTGATGAAGTGGTCCATAGAGCTAAGTCAGCATGACATCTCCTATCAGCCTCGGACGGCAATTAAGGCACAAGCTCTCGCCGACTTCATTGTAGAGTCCACTATCCCCGAGGTCGGCCACGTCCCGAATGGGCCCCCCATTTAGACAGTTTTTGTGGATGGATCCTCTTGTAGTGAAGGAAGCGGCGCCGGAATCATACTAAATGGCCCTGACAACTTCGTCCTCCAGTACGCCATCCGCATGAACTTCAAAGCCTCGAACAACGAGGCAGAGTACGAAGCGCTCATCGCCGGACTTGGTCTCGCCCGAAGTGCTGGAGCCCAGTGCCTCCGGATTCACAGTGATTCCCAACTAGTCGTGAACCAGGTCTTGGGCGAATATGAGGCCCGGGATGAGCGAATGGCGAAGTACCTCGCCAAGGTCCGGGATCTCATGAGCCGGTTCGAAGAGGCCACCATCGAACGAGTCCCTCGGGAAGAAAATTCGCAGGCCGATGCCCTCTCCAAATTAGCTTCGTCCTCACTTCAAGGACTTGAATAGACCGTGCTGATTGAAGTCCTCTCAAAGCCAAGCATCGAAGGCGAGCCACCTAGCTCGGTGGAGTCATTGCCGGTCATGCTGCAGGACAATTGGATGAAGCCACTGGTAGAATTCCTAAGGGACGAAGTTCTGCCCTCGGATCCCAAGGAAGCACGCCGAGTCAGAACTCGGGCCGAGCGTTATGTCTTGATCGAGGGCATCCTATACAAGCGCTCCTTCTCTCAAATAGATGGCCGACCATATCTAAGGTGCCTCTCCCCGGATCAGGCCGAATATGCCCTACAGGAGCTTCACGAAGGCATCGGAGGGGCACACTCCGGATTTAGGTCTTTGGCCCGGAAAGCTTTGAACTATGGGTACTTCTGGCCGACCCTTCTCCAAGATGCCGAGCGACATGTTCGGCAATGCAGCACTTGCCAGAGACACTCCAGCATCCGACGCCTCCCTCAGGCCAACCTCGCCTTCTTGTCGAGCCCTATCCTCTTCGCAATGTGGGGAATGGACTTGTTAGGGCCTTTCCCTCCGGCTCCGGGTCCGTTCAAGTTCTTGGTCGTAGCCATCGACTACTTCTCAAAGTGGGTCGAGGCCGAGCCCCTCGCCACTATAACCGAGAACAAGGTGGTGCAGTTCTTCTGGAAAAGTATCATCTGCAGGTTCGGAGTCCCCCGAGTCCTCGTGACAGACAACGGTACTCAGTTCACTGGTGCGGCGTTCCGAGCTCTGTGCGATGACCTCGTTATCCAACAGCGCTTCTCGTCCGTCTCCCACCCTCAGTCGAACGGACAAGCCGAGAATGCTAATCGGCAGATCCTTGCAGGCATCAAGAAGAGGTTGGACAAGTGCTCCAAAGGTTTGTGGGTCGACCAACTCCCCAATGTCTTGTGGAATTACCGCACAAGCAAGCGGACCCCCACCGGGGAGTCCCCTTTCAATCTTACATACGGGGCCGAGGCCGTGATTCCCCTCGAGGTCGGGATACCTTCTCCTCGCCTCGTTGCCTACAGCGAAGAGCAGAACGCCCGAGACCTCAGAGCAATTTTAGATTTGGTGGACGAGCTGAGGGAGAGAGCGTCAATTCGGCAGCAGAATTACAGAAGAAGAGTCGAGTTGGCCTACAACAAGAAGGTCCGACCCGCCAACCTTAAGCAAGGAGATTTAGTACTGAGGAAGCTAGCCATATCCTTCCCCGGTCAGAAGAGCAAGCTAGCTCCGAACTGGGAAGGTCCGTACCGGATCACAAAAGTCGTTCGGCCTGGGGCATACCGTCTCGAAGACATGGAAGGCAGAGAGCTTCCGAGGACCTGGAATGCCGACCACCTCCTAAAATACCAAGAGAGCGTTCCGACGCCACTCTAAGTAACAAGGAGTATCGGGCCATTCCAATCCTCCGACTTGTAACCCATTTTTTCATAAATTGTACTATGTAAAGCGGTTCGCCGTCAAAATCAATAAAGAAAGCTCTGTTATGTTTGTGAATCTGCATGTTTTTCTCCCCCCTTATCGCCTGTCTTTTTTATACATTACTTCAACCAATGGTTCGGAGTCCACGTTCGGCTCGGCCTCATTCCCTCGGTTCGTCCCCGGACGGACCAGAGGCGAACCGCCGTTCCGAACTGCTCCCACAGCCGTTGAACTATACCGATGGTTCGGAGTCCAACACTCGGCTCGACTTTACCACCTCGACTCGTCTCCGGACGAACCAGGGGTAGATCGCCGTTCGGAATTGCTCCCACAGCCGTTGAACTATACCGATGGTTCGGAGTCCAACACTCGGCTCGACTTTACCACCTCGGCTCGTCTCCGGACGAACCAGGGGTAGATCGCCGTTCGGAATTGCTCCCACAGCCGTAGAACTATACCGATGGTTCGGAGTCCAACACTCGGCTCGACTTTACCACCTCGGCTCGTCTCCGGACGAACCAGGGGTAGATCGCCGTTCGGAATTGCTCCCACAGCCGTTGAACTATACCGATGGTTCGGAGTCCAACATTCGGCTCGACTTTACCACCTCGGCTCCTCTCCGGACGAACCAGGGGTAGATCGCCGTTCGGAACTGCTCCCACAGCCATTGAACTATACCCAAGGTCCGGAACACATAATCCGAACTCTCTTAACTATTAGCCGAAGCCCGAAGACACACGCATTCGGTCGGTTTCCGAGCAAGTGCCTTCCCGAGCGTGTAAACGGGGAAAACACACTTTCCCCTCAACTTTCGTGCATGATCTCGATCAGACGGCTCGGATCTCGCCACCTGCGCTAAACGACAAGATAACGTTTTCTTGGGGACTGAGCCGCCTCGAGATTCGCGCCTACGTTCAACGCCCCAGATCACGCCACCTGCTCTAAACGAAAAAATAGCGCTTTCTTGGGCACAGAGCCGCCTAGGGACTTTTATCGTACCGTGTCAGAGCTGCTAAACGACAGAATACCGTACTCATGGGGGTCCGTTCGGTTAAACAAACACGCTCGGTTCAAAGGTCTCGGCGCGACCAACATAGCTACAGGCGAAAACGAATATGCAAAGCAACGAAGGGGAATTTTATTAATTGTCGGTGCATAATACAAAACATTCCATTACAAAGTGTTCGCAAACAAAACGTACAATGCCCGACCCACTACACTTGTCTCTCATATAGAAACATCCTCACTAGACTGTTCGTCCTCCTCGGCTGGCAGCTCCTCTGCCTCCCCCCGGTGTTTCGCCATCACAGCCTGCAAGTGCCGCATCTCCGAGAGCAAGTCATCCCGCTCGGCAATAATCTTCGACTGGTTGTGCCGAATGCATTTGACCCGAAGAGCGTTGCTGAATGCGGTTTGCGAGTCTTCATCCTCTCCTCCGGGGCTCAGCTCGACGGTCCTATTCTCCAGGCGTTGGATCTCGGCTTCCCGGAGACTGAGGACAGACGAAAGGTGGACCCACTCACTCTCGGCTCGGCGTAACTTCAGATCGGCACTCCTAGGGCTTAGAACCACCGTTCTAGAGGTGGCCTCGGATTCGGAGTCATCATTCGAACGTTCGGAGTTCGAGTCATGGATCGTCACCACGAGCTGAAAGGAAAGGAAAAGGAATAACACAGTTTCAATACATTGCCGAAGTCTAACACTTGAAAATCTTTCAGAACTATTTGCATTCAGACATAATAGTGTTACAGGCGGTCGACCGACCCCATAATTGGGTTTTTACATCAACCAACAGAAATGGAAAACAACATGATTAGGGCCTCTTCGGAAGGGGAATGCTTCGGTTTAGGGAAATGCGAGGACGATGAGGCCTCCCCTCCGAGCTCGACCCTAAACCAACGAAGCGTGATCCCCCTTCACTGCTGGTCCTAACAGCGGCGCCGACCGAGGCACCGCTCGACGAGACAGCCGCGCTACTCTGAGCATCGGCCGGACTCCGCCGGGTCACAGGCGACCGCATCGCAAGTTCGTAAAACGTGATCCCCCTCGCGCTCTCCTCGCGAGTGCACGACGTGCTGCGGACATTAGCTCTCTCCGGCACTGGCTTGAGCGACACGATCTCCTCCTCCAATTCGATAATTCTATCCCTCAAGACGTCGTCCTTCGCCAATTTCTTCGGTCGAGGGGCCCTCAACGGGTCTGAGGCATTGGCGCTATCAGTCGCAAGCCGTCGGTAATGGGTGACCTCGATCCCCCTATCTATGGTGATCCTTCTGAGCCTGTCGACTTCGGCCGATAGCCTCTTGCGCTCGGTTGACGCTTTCTCCAGTTCGGAAGCCAGCTTCTCCCCCTCCGCCGAACGTTCTTTTTCCGCTAGCTCCAAGTATTGGACCTCGGCCAAAAGGTCGTCATTTTTCTGCTCGGCGGCAGTAAGCTCTCTACGGAGATTCTCGACTTCGCCTTCGGGATAGGGAGCTGAAGAGCGCTTCCGATACTGGTACAGCTCGCGACCATACCTCCGCAGAGCTGCCTTCGTGTCCTCCAGCTTGCCGAGCAGGAGATATCGATTATACCGGCTCTGAAAGAGCTCGTCCTTTGTTTTTGCCAGCTCCTTCCGAAGGTATTCAACCTCCGTGATCGGACCAAATCTCACCTGAAAAGCAGAGATAAATCCGAGGCCCAACACTTGGAGAAATTTATGCCAAAACAGACACTAAGTCCGAGACTCAACACTTGGGCAAATTTTGGCCAAACAAAACATTTTTTCATTCAAAATTCAAAGAGTTCTACAACAGCGGTGGCCAGTCCGCAGTTAGGCTTACGAAAACAAAAACAAAAAAAGAAAAGAAGACAACCGAGTCAGGGGTCGACCTTTTTGTCGTTCGGGTCCGTCGACCCCTCGGCCTTGTCCTCGCCCTCGCCTCCGCCTCCGCCTTCGCTCCTGCTCTCCCCCTCGGAGTCGTCCTCCTCTTCCTCCTCGGCCTCGGCCTTCCACGGGTCCTCGACGGGTTCCACCTCCCCCTCGGGGCCGATCAACCCCTCGGGGACGACCTCCTCCCCTTCCACGAGGTCGTAGAAGTTGTAGGAGGACGTATCGAAGCCCGGGTTCTTGGCGACCACATGTTGCAAGGCTCGACCGTAGGCATCCACCATATTCTGGAGCATGTGCAGCGCGGCCTCCTCCTGCACGGCCTTCTTCACCCTCTTCACCTTCTTGAGGTGTTTGGCCTTGGCCTTCTCGGCGCTCTTCCGAGCGTCCTCCGCTTCCGACCGAGCCTTGGCCAGCTCCTCCCTCAGCTCGGCAGCCTCCTTCACCGACGCCTCAAGCTTGGCCGCAGTATCCTTCAGCTCGGCCACCTCCTTCTCCGAGGCCTCAAGCTTGGCCGCCGTGTCCTTTGACAGCTGAACGGCGTCGGCCAGCTGCTTCTCCAGCCCCTCCACTTCGGTGGCCCTCTTCGTCGAAAGAAGCAGCTCGGAATCAAGCTGCTTCGCGACCTTGACGCTCTCCGCCCTCTCCTTCTCCTTCTCCTGATCCTTCTTCGCCAACTCCTCGACCAAGAAATTGAAGTGGCAGAGGGTCTGGAAGAGAACAACACGTTAAAATCCGAGTCCAAGAACTTAGAAAAATTCTAAGGAAGAAATTTGGATAAAGAAGAGCTCAGCATACTTACCGACATGGTGTTCCGGGCAATCTGCATCACGGCGTCCCCTGCCATCCCGGCCTTCAGGGTCGCTCGGTCCTTCGGGGTCGGCAGGTGCCTCACCGCCTCCATGCAGATGTTTCCGTCGCCCAAAAAGCCGTCGACGTTCATCACCTGCCAATCGGGGACGAAGATCTGCTTATGACGCTCGGTCAAGATCTTCTCCGCGTCGGAGGTAAGGGGCGGAACCGGGAGGAACAGCGCATCCGTCACCCCGAACCCGCTGCTCGACGGACCGGGAGCGTCCGCCTCCGAGGTAGGTGCAGGTGCATCCGAGGCGAGGGGATCGGGGACCACGACCCCCCCTGCTCGGGGATCGCAACCTTCCTTGGAGAGACAAGGACCTCGATCTCCCCCTCCTTGAGGACCGCGACCTTCGGTTGGTCGGCAGTCTTCACAACCGAGGCCTTCTTCGAAGCTCAGCTGTCCTGAGGCGCTGCCGACGGCCTCTTCTTCTTCTCCTGCTCTGCCCTGCCCTTCGCCACCAGAGCCTTGTAATCGAGCTTCATCGTCTCTGCAAAAGCCGAATGAAAAAACTTAGAAAAATTTTCATGAGCTTTAAACAAAGAAGTATAAATACCAGAGGCATACGAGGGTCGATCGGACTGAGACCCCCACGGAACAGATGCTCTTCGGTAATATCCTTACAGCTGAGCGTAGGCAGAGCGAGGAGCTTCCTCTGGACCTCAGCCTCCTCAGCATTCAGCGGGACGTCCTTCTTTGTACGCTTGGGCAGGCCATCCTTCGCCCAAACTGTCGGTATCACCCATGGCGTCAGAGTTCGGACGAGGAAGTATTTGTCCTTCCAATGTTTGATCGAGTCCGGGTTCTCGATCAACTTAACTCCCGTCCGAGGAGAAAGGAAAAACCTCTGCTCGTCCCGCCTCGGCTGGCAAGGTCGGAAGAGACTCCGAAAGAGGTACATAGTCGGCTTGGCGCCGATCTCTTGGCATCGGAGGAGGAACGCCACGACGTGCCTCCATGTGTTCGGCATCAGTTGGGCGGGACTCAAACCGTACCAGACCAGGACTTCAACCACGAACGGGTGGAGGGGAAAGCGGAGTCCGGCAATGAGGGAGTCGACCGGAAAGACACATACGTCCGACGAGGACTTTGTGTTGGCTCGGAACCCCGGCCCAGGAAGGAGCAGTACATACTCAAGAGGGATCTGGAAACCCTCTCGGATCAGACGAAGATTTGTCTCGGTAAGAGTCGAGATCCTATGGTCAACCTCAGACAGCTCCCTAGGCTCGTTCTCCTCCACCTGTTTAGCCGTACCTTGAGTGACCCTCTCCAAGGTATCCTCGGCGTAATCCCGGACGCCTCCCACACTCGAAACAGCGATGGGCTGCCGACCAAACGCCCCCGCTCTCTTCGGCGTCTCCACTATCGTGACCACGCCTTTGCCCTTTCGGGACTCGGCCACGACTTCCTCGGGCACTTTGGTCACTTCACCCTCTTTATCCGGACGAACGACGTCTTGCTCGCTCGGCTCCACTACTCCCTTCCCTTTATCCCCTCGGCCAACGGCTTGCTCCGAGGCGGGGGTCTCAGCAGAAATCTTAACCATGTTTTCCTAAAAAGAGAAGGGAAAGAGACTGACCTTGAAGTGACAGGTGCGGTCGGAAAGTTCGCCGGAACTAGGAACGCTACTGCGACAGCTAGCAACGCCACCAGAGAGCTAAAAACTTCGAAACAAAGTAAAAACGGAAGAGAGAGAGAGTAAAAGTGAAAAGTGAAGACTTGGTCTTAGGGGGGGTGAAGATTTATAGTAAAATTGGGACATCCCTTGGACTTCCAAACGAAAGTTTGCGACTTTTGGGCTGCTCTCGAAACGTCGCGAAGGCCCATCACCACTGTCTCCTTCACCAAGTCAGCTGGCTCTGCTCCAGCAGATTCGAATCCGAGCTACAGGCAATCCGAACATGCCGGCAATAGGGTCCGGTCGGAATCTGAGCAAGCGCCTTCCTGAGCGTGTAAACGGGGAAAATTCACTTTCCCCTCAACTTTCGCGCCCGATCTCGATCAGACGACCCAGATCTCGCCAAGAGCACTAAACGACAAGATAGTGTTTTCTTGGGAGCCGCGCCCGTCTCGAGATGTGCGCCACCATCCAACGGCTCTGAACGCGCCACGACGCTTGGACGATTGAACCCTCGGACGCCCCACCTATGCCTAGAAGAACCGAGAAAAATTTTGATTCAGTTTTGAGGCGCCGCCCTCGGCGAGCACCCCCCAGGTCCCGTGTCTCGGCTGGTATTCCACCGACCCACGGGCCCCGGTCAGAAACAGATCGGCGCTCCCCCCATCTCTAACTCCTCCGGGCTGACATCCATCAGAAGCCATCAGCCCGGAAGGAAGACAGAGAAGGGAGGGGACCCATCAACACTCAGAGATTAGGAGAAACGCACCGTTCCGAGCTAGTTGTTTCCAACTGGAAGGCCCGGCTTGTCAGAGGACTTTGACCACAGTGCCTTCACAGTTGAAAACAACGGACTCGGACGGTCCGGAAGCCCGAGCCACGACTCATGATGGAGGAGCGCACCATTCCGAGCTAGTTGGTTGCAATTGGAAGGCTCAGTTTGTCAGAGGACTCTGACAGCGGCGCCTTCACAGTTGCAACAAACGGACTCGGATGGTCCGGAAATCGGCCTCGGACATGGATCATCACCTCTTCCACCAAGACCTCCACCTCCTTAGCACCCGCTTCGGAGCAACCGAAGAAGACCGAAGATCTTGGTGGAAGAACGACCACCCGTCCTTCCGAAGTGGCCCACACCCCGGGTCCGGACTATAGTCGTCGCCACTACTGCCTTATCCCCTCCCGCTCCCGACATCCCCTTCGGAGCAGTGAGGAACGGGAGAAGAATAAGGCAACAGGGCGACCACCCGTCCTTACGAAGTAACTCGCCCCTCGGGTCCGGACTATGGTCGTCGCCACTACTGCCTCGTTCTCCCCCCGCTCCTGACATCCACTTTGGGGCCGTCAGGAACAAAGGGAAAACCAGGCAGCAGAGCGACCACCTCTCCGGACCTCAAGAGAGAAGCTACCCAAGGCAGATGCCTCCGAGATCTGAAACTCAATGTTGATTGCGACTGAAATGACAAAGGGAGTGGGGTACTTATAGCCTGCCTCCAAGAACCCGCCATTATGACCCTCGGAAGTTGAAACGCCACGCATTAATTAAAGGAATTATCCTTAATAACATCGGGAAGGCGGAATGCCACACAAGTCCCGAAGCACCATTAATACCATTGGGAACAGAGCCATCTCGGATTGCCAAAAACCACAGGCCCTCGGTCGGCTGCCGAGCAAGTGCCTCCCCGAGCATGTAAACGGGGAAAACTCACTTTCCCCTCAACTTTCGCGTCTGATCTCAATCAGACGGCCCAGATCTCGCCGAGAGCACTAAAAGACAAGATAGTGTTTTCTTGGGAGCTGCGCCCGTCTCGAGATGCGCGCCATCATCCGACGGCTCAGATAGCGCCACGTCACTCGGATGACCGAAGCCACGCCCCCTCGGTCGGCTTCCGAGCAAGTGCCTTCCCGAGCTGGTAAATGGAGAAAAAAGACACCGAGCTACTTAAACCGTTGGATCTCTCAGAAACTCGCAATCCCAATGATGAACGGCCCAGATTGCGCCGCGTGTACTAAAAGACAAGATAGCGTTTTTTTGGGAACCGCGCCCGTCTCGAGATGCGCACCAGCATCCGACAGCTCAGATGGCGCCACGTCACTCGGCCTGCCGAACCCCCTACCTCCGGTCGGCAGCCGAGCAAGCGCCTTCCCGAGCTCGTAAACGGAGAAAAATGCTGCCGAGCGGTAACAACCGTCAGATCTTTACGAAATTCGCGCTCGTCCATGATCAACGGTTCAGATCGAGCCACGTCATTAATCGGTATTTAAATCGTTTTTTATTTATTTAAATCGTTTTTTATTTATTTAAATCGTTTTATTTATTTAAAAATTGCGAAAAAATTACTAAAAATTCGGGAAAATTAACTAAAATTCCTGGAAAATAGTTGGAAACTTGGGGGGACATTTTCGAACCCCTAGACGAACAATTATTACCCAGGGTGTACCGTTAAAGACCCCCGAACGATTAGTAAACACGTCGCAAAATTAAATAAATAGTCCGAAAAAATAGATAAAACCCCTTAAATACCCGATCTGACCAGAGAACAGCCAGCGGCGTCAAAAGCAACCTCAGTACCCCCTTTCTAGATTCAAAATCCCACATTTGGACTCCGATACAACTCCACCAGCCACTAAAACAGCTAGACTACTCCTCAAAGTCTGATCACACTCAGTCTTTAGGAGTGGAGGGCTCGTGATATGGCTAAAAATGGGGTTAAATCGGAACAGTCCAGATCGAGCACGAATCTTAAAGCACGGGGGTAAAAAGGTAATTTCACATACAGATGGATCCAAAACGGGTATTGGGCCTCCTTCTCACAAAACCAACCGCCCGCGAATAGATCCACTTCAACTGGGCACGGGGCCCGACCCGATGCAAGCCCGGTCCACCAAGAAGAGAATCAGGCCACTGATTTGACTAAATCAAATCAATAAGCCTGATTAGCTCTCACCAGGGAATCAGGACCTAATTTCCTAAAAACAGAATAGGAGGATTTTTCTCCTGGCTGTTAGGCAGGAAATCAGGATCCTAACCGTTCCAAAGGCGACTATAAATACAACCCCTCTACCACCAAGACGAGGTTAATCACTTTTTGACCACTGAAGCTCTTTCTTAATCTTTTTCCTGATTACTGACAAGAGCGTCGGAGGGTACATCGCCAGAATCAACCCCGGTGTCTCGCACTTCCTTGCAGGTTGCGGCAGGAGCAAGAAGGCCGAGTCAACTGTTCAGGCTTTTTCCCGGACTCACAAATTCTATCTGTTTACCCCCACACCGAAATCAGCGGTAACAAATATCAATAAGCATGAATATCTACTAACTCAAGTATGAATAATATTTAAGCATGAACATCTACTATCCTTATTGAAACATAACATCTAGTACAATTTCATTTAAACATAAAATCTACTAAGACGTCATTTAAACATAAACATCTATTACAACTTTATAAAAACATCTACTAATGCTACTTTATTTAACATACATCTACTATAACTACTTTATTTTAAACATAAGCATCTAGTATATCTTTACAACAACATAACCATCTATTTCTTACTTATTACTAGTCAAACATAAAGAGATCTTTTTAATCATTCTAACTTAGATTAGTTTCTTTTCTTTTTCATACTAGAATTAGTATCTACAATGGGTTCTTTTTACTTAATATTAATGAAAGGAACTAAGCAAAATAAAATAAAGTAAGAATCCTCCATTTTGGTTCAACCAACATATGCTTTCTTTTTAGTCCAAAGTTCAATGTATGTCCTACAACCCAAAATGGTTGTACACAAGTCCATGTGCTTATGTATGAGTCCACATTCAAGTCCTACAACCCCAAATGGTTGTATGTACAAAATCTATATGCATATGTGTATTTTAGTCCAATTAATAAACACAAGAACAACAACTACTACTACAAGATTTAATCTTTTTGTTCTTTACTACTACTTATCACATTTCTTTTACCATCCAAAAACTACAACTTATGCCACAACAACATACAACAATATCTCAAGAAAGCACCCAAAACAAAACGAAACAAAACAAGGAGGATGAGAAGAAGAAGCATCAAAACAACAACTCAAACAAACAAAGAAACAAGTGGAGAAACCCCCACCTAATATTCCTTGATGGAAGGACTTGCTAGCTAGACTTCTCCTTCCCCTAAGCTCCTATGAAAGCTTCTAAAACCTACAAAATAAAACTCTCAAGTTAGGAGTTCACTCTTTCTTTTCCTTTCCTTCTTTTGTCTTTCTAAAAATGAGACTAAGGTGAAGGGAGGGGGGTATTTATAGGTGGAGAAAAGGGTGGGGAGTTCAAATTTGCACACACAAATGCACAAAAACCCTCCCACATATTGGGGCCGGTTTTTTCTAAGTGAGGAGGTGGATAGGTGTAGGATGTGGGTATGGTGCTATGTGAGGTGGAGGGTGATGTGGAAGAGAGAGAGTTTCTAGAAGACTTCCTTAATCTCTTCATGCATACTTAATCTAGGTTAACCAAAAACATTAATCTAATAGGTTTGTCATAACAAAGACAAGTATTTTGTCCAAAAATACCAAACACACAATTTGTATAATGTACTAATCGACATACTACATACATGTGTGTATATATATGCGTATACCGAAAATCTTCGCATGATCCGTATAAAAATGATTTAATTTCGAAAATAATAATAAAATAATAATAAAATAAATTTATAAAATGTAATATCCGTCCGGGATATTACATTCCCACTTTTTAAAATTGTCCAGTTTTGTTAGATTCCGATAAGTGGAGCCAAAGTTACACGCTACGGAAGTTTCGACTTTTTGTTGAAAATCGGTAATTTGGTAACTGTTTGCGTATGTTTGACGGGTAGAAACTTGGACTTTCTTGCGGAATCTGAGCAACTGGTCAACTGGAAAGTTTTAGTAGATGTTCCCACCTTTTCAAATTGTCCCGTTTCATTAGATTCTGACAAGTGGAGCAAAAGTTACCAACTTGCGAAGTTTCAACTTTTATTGAAAACCTGCAGTTAGGTTAAACTGTTTGCATGTGTTCGATGGACCGAATTTTGGATTCCTTACAGAATCTTAAATAGTGTTCCACTAGAGAGTTGTGGCAGATGTTCTTACTTTCTAAAAAAGTATATTTCTGTCAAATTCCGACAAGGGCAGCACTGGTCGTTTGTAGGCTGTCGGAAGGTTTTTATGCCGCTTTCCGCGCTTTT
Organism: Hemerocallis citrina; assembly: GCA_017893485.1. Classification (NCBI taxonomy): domain Eukaryota; kingdom Viridiplantae; phylum Streptophyta; class Magnoliopsida; order Asparagales; family Asphodelaceae; genus Hemerocallis; species Hemerocallis citrina. The sequence goes on along the minus strand of CM030361.1, from coordinate 216,134,162 downwards.
CTCTGGTAATATGTTTGTACTAGACTGTTAGGAGACACTTCTATTGCTTCAAATTATAGAAAATTAAGTTTTTCTAGTAAGCATGTTTGGTTGCTTCTAGGTTGATTACCTGTATGGTTGTTTTAATATGTAGGTTGTTATTTCATGCACAGCTCGCCTGGCCCGTATGTAACTGTTGGTCTCATACGTAGCTTATTTAGCTCGTATGTACGTTGTTGTCTCATACACGGCTCGACTGGCCCGTATGTAGCTGTTGGTCTCATACGTAGCTTATTTGGCATGTATGTATGTTATTGTCTCGTACGAAGCTCATTGGGCTCGTATGTAAGTATTGTCTTGAATAGGTAGGCTGTGAGTGGATCCGAGGAGTTCTTGAGAATTCTAGATTAAGACTTGGTTAATTGTGTCGACAAATTGTTACACTCTCTAGAAGAGGGACATGTACAGTGCTTTTTCATGACAAGTTGGAAGTATAGTGCATGTCTTGCTTGTTTGGTTAGAAGAGAGACACGTACGGTGCTTTTTCATGTCAAGTTGGAAGTGCAGTGCATGTCTCGCTTGTTTAGTGAGAAGAGGAACATGTACAGTTCTTTCTTATGTCAAGTTGGAAGCACAGTGCACGTCTCGCTTGTTTAGTTAGAAGAGGGACACGTACGGTGCTTTTTCATGTCATGTTGGAAGCACAGTACATGTCTCGCTTGTTTAGTTAAACAAGGGACACGTACGATGCTTTTTCATGTCAAGTTGGAAGCATAGTGCATGTATCGCTTGTTTGGTTAGAAGAGGGATACGTACGGTGCTTTTTCATGTCAAGTTGGAAGCATAGTGACAAGTCTCGCTTGTTTGGTTAGGGTTAGTGACATCGTTAGGATAGTAATAGTTACTTAACCATTTTTATCTATAAATTCCCAAAGGGTGAGTGTTGGTGTTAGGGGTGATATCCTATAATCCAACCTCTCCTATAGGCTGACACTAGGTGGTGTTATCGGGACGTATTCCCCTGTCAAAGGGATACGGGCAGTGCTTTTTCATGACAAGTTGGGAGCACGGATTCCGTATCTTGATTGTTAATTCTTGAATGTTGTTAATTTCTGAATGTGCCATTATAAGAACGAAAAGGTTTCCTAGGGAAATAGACTCTACGATCCCGGCAGGTTCTATGACTTCTCATGACCAGTTGATGAGACGGAAGAAGGTTGATAAGTACCTTGTAGTTCGTGTTGGATTTTGAGTGAGGTCTGGTACGCCGGGCAATAGTCGCCATTCATGTAGTATTATGTCAGGAACAAAATGGGTACAAAAGTAGAATTCGTGGTGCAGGTTCAAATCCTTATATATGAAGAAACGGCTTGAGATGGGGCGTATGTAGTATGGGCTGCATACTGTTCTAGAGTCTTGCTTGCATTAGAATAAGTGCATCATTGCGTTGGTTAATCTTCCATTAGATTCTAAGTCATAGTATATACTGACACATGAAATATATATACACGTTTCTCTTTTCATCAATCTGTTTGCTATAGTTGAGATTCGCTGCTAGTTATCAGCCTTAAAGCGTCAGTGAATACTGATGTCCCCACTTCAATAGGTACTGGATTGCAGAAGTACATGTACTAGATAGTAGAAGTACAGGTATAGGTTTCAGGAGGACTCAAGGCAAGAGAAGTAAGGAGTCAATTTCATTTTAAGTTTCTGCTGAAATACATGTTGTAATTTATTTCTTATTGGGAAGCATCCACGTGAAATACCAAGTGTTGTTCTTTATTCATTGTACTCTGATGTAAATTGTTGAAAGTTGTAACACTTGGGATTGTAAAGGTATTATTGTAACACTGTTGTAATGTATTGTAGTTTTTCGGACTTGTAATACATTTGTGTTGAATAAAAAGTTTTAAATTTTCCTATTTTTCTGTGTATTGTGGCTAATTGAAGAAAATATTTTGGATTATGTCCCGGTTTCCCATGTCTATGGAAATCGGGGCGTTACAGGTCTGGTCAACGCTTTTTATATGAAATTTTGAGAGTTTGAATGCAAATGATTTTTTTGGCTGAATTTCTCGACTTGAGGTTTTTTTGTTGTATTTCGTAGTCTTTGAATTTAGTCAAGTTTTTAGCACTCGGCGCAATATATGATTATTCTTTCTTGCTAGATAACAGAGCGTGCTTTTTTTGACCGCTGTGATGTCGAGCTCGAATATCTTAGGGATGGCGTGCGCACCATGGAGTGCTTGGCCCACCACCATAAGGAGGCGAAGGACAGGAAGTTGGCATTTTCGCATGACATCAGAAGGTCGCCTCAACTGAGTTTGTAACGTGCTCAACTAAAAGAGGTAATGGTCGATAGGGATTTGGGTCGTGCCGAGGCTCAAATGTCTACCCCTAGCAATTAGTCCCAACTCCCATCCTCAGAGACCGCCATGCATTCGGTTGACTCTTTTTTTCGAAAGATGTTGGTGGAGAAAGAACTGGAGATATACCGGTTAAAGGTGGCGTTCGGAGTAGCGAGGTCTCAAGCGACCTTTCTTCACACACAGTTGGACATCGGTCAGAGGTCCTTTGCTGATGCTTATATTAGAGTCGGCAAACCCTAGGGATGCTCAGAGTTTGGTGACGGGGCTATCCAGCTTGGCCAACCCTAGGGAGGAACCTGATTGGCATATCGAGGCGCAGACCCAATCCGTTGGACTCGAACTGGTTTGTGCTAGCCCTAGGTTTTCCCATGCCGAGGAATAGGCTCCGTAGGTGACCATCATGACTTGTTGTAATTTATTGTATCTCATTGTAATTCTTCGGCCTTGTCAGTTGTACAAGTATGTACCTATCCCTCAGTTGACCGAATATGTAATAATTTATTAATGAAGAACTTTGATTGGAATCTCTTCCGAGCTTTGCTTTGATAATAGACTTGTTAATTCTCTGGATGTCCACACCAGGTTTGCTTAAGTTGAAGCATTGGGAGTTGAACCTTTTCTATCTTGAAAGTTGAAACATTTTGACATAGAAATTGAAACGTTTTTTTAAACGTTATAACTTGGAAGTTGATAGAAATGTTCTATCTTGGAAGTTGATAGAATGTTCTATCTTGGAAGTTGATAGACTTGTTGTAATTTATTGTATCTCATTGTAATTCTTCGGCCTTATCAGTTGTACAAGTATGTACCTATCCCTCAGTCAACCGAATGTGTAATAGTTTATTAATGAAGAACTTTGATTGGAATCTCTTCTGAGCTTTGCTTTTACGAAGTAGACTTGTTAATTCTTTGGATGTCCACACCAGGTTTGCTTAAGTTGAAGGGTCACACCTTGGAAGTTGAAATGTTTCTATCTTGAAAGTTGAAACGTTTTGACATAGAAATTGAAACGTTTGTTTAAACATTCTATCTTGGAAGTTGAAACATTTGTCTTGGAACATGTAGCGACACCTCCTAGCAGCTGTTAGATGGGGGTGTATGGTTCAGATCTGTCCATGCCGACATTTTTGAGATCGAGGACCTCCTCCCTAAAGAGTCTATATAATCCGTCATTCTCTTTCATGCTTTTAAAGCATCATTGTTCATGTGGTTCTTCTACTAACCGCTGATAGTTAGGGTAGAAGGGAAGCATGGCTGCTCTACCTCGGGTTTTCACCAGTTGAAAGAATGATATTTTCTTCCTACTCCCTATGTCTTTCATCCGCGATAACTGCGGGAGTTCACGTGGTCCTTTTGACACACGATGACAATTTGGGGTAGCGGTAAAAATAGGATGGGTTAGCCCGACTGTCAGCGTGTGATAGAATGGTCAGCATGATAGATTGCGTTGGTATTAGGCGAGGTTCCGAATGGTGAGTCGATGTCCCTGTCGAGGGACAAGGACTTGATGGTACGTGGCTCGAAGTCCGCACTGAGAGACGAAGCCAGGTGAAGTTGAACTCTTCGAGTGTGGCTCGAATCTATGCCGAACGATGAGTGACCTGAATTTGCCACAGTTTGAGAGCTTGTTGAATTGAAATGAAATTTAATTCATTAGCTACCAATATGCGTGACCTTATTACATTCGCTGTTTTTTTAGGGCCTTATTACAAGCTTAGAGTGTTAGGAACCCTCATGAATCATCATTAGGTGTTCTACATTCCAAGTTCTCTTGATCACCTTGCCCTTCCGGGTCATCAAGTCGGTAAGTCCTGGGTGGACTACTTTGAGACCCTGTATGGGTCTTCCTAGTTGGGAGCTAGTTTTCCTTTCTTGTTTGGTTCAAAAATTTTAAGTCTTCTCAGTACCAGGTCACCAAATTTAATATTAGTCGATCGAATCTTCTTGTTGTGGAACCGCACTACCTCCTGCTGGTAGATGCTTCTCCTGATGGTCGACCTCTCTCGCACCTCATCAAAGAGATCTAGATTGGTCCTGAGGCTGTCCGAGTTTAAGTCCTCATAGAAGCTCATTATTCGAGGTGATGGCAGTTTAACCTCGGCAGCCCAACCTCTACGGGGATGACAGCCTCGGTTTCAAAGGTGAGGTTAAAAGGTAATTCACCCGTTGGAATTCTCTTGGTCTTCCGGTATGACTAATGTACGCTAGGTAGCACGTTGACCCACAATCCCTTGGGGAATTTATCTAATCGCTTCTTGAAGCCATCCATGATTTGGCGATTAGTGTTCTTGGCCTTCCTGTTGTATTGGGGGTATGAGATAGAAGTGAACCTCTGTTGGATTTCCAAATTGTGTAGAATTTGTGGAACCCTTTGCTCGCAAACTAAGTAATGTTGTCAGTGATTAGAATCCGGGGGATCCCAAATGGGCAAACAATATTCTTCTAGAAGAATTGTTGGGCTTGATGCTCGGTGATGGAGGCTAAAGGTTTTGCTTCGATCCACTTCATGAAGTAATTAATGGTAACAATCAGGAAGCGCCGTTGACGTAATGCTTTAGGGAAGGGCCCGACTAGATCAATTCCTCACATGGCAAAGGGAGCTAGGCCTGCCAGCATTTTGAGTTCTGCCTGGGGAACGTGCTTGATGTAGGAGAAGCTCTGATATAGACCGCATTTTCAGACGAGGTCCTGAGTGTCCTATAACAGAGTTGGACAGTAATACCCATGGTTGAGGATCTTCCTTGTGAGCGACTTACCGCCCATGTGGAAGCTATCAACTCCTCCATGAATTCCTTCGAGTGCATATAGGGATTCATTGGGTGCTAGACATGGGAGGTAGGGCCATCCATCGGCCTTTGTGTACGATCGCTTGAACAATACCCCTTCAATGAGCACAAACCTCTCAGCCCTGACTCGGATCTTCTGCACTTTAGATGGTTCATACGGTAGCTCACCATTTTTAGAAAGTTTAGGATCAGTTCCATCCATGTCACTGATTGCGCAGGGTTCGATGCAAAGGATTTCTAGGTTCCCCCTATCGATGCTGAGTCGGGACAAGGACCTCTACCAGCTTTGTGTGATCAAGATCCTCAAAGGAGTAGGATGCCAGCTTGAACAATGCGTCGTCTTGAATGTTCTGTTCTCCAGGGATTCGGACGACTGAAGCCTCCTCGAAGTCCACCAAGAGTAACCTAACGTGGGCCAGGTACAGGATCATGTGGGTGTCACGGGCTTCCTATTTCCTGTAGACCTGGTAGACTACAAGCAGAGAATCACTGAAGGCCTTGACCCATTTCGCCCCAGCTTTGCGAGCTAAAAGGAGTCCGGCAATTAGTGCCTCGTACTCGGCATCGTTGTTGGTGGCACGTAAGTTAAGGCACAAGGAGTACTGTACGACAAAGCTGTCTGGACCGTTTAGTATCATGCCCGCTCCGCTTCCTTCTTTGCAGAAGGAGCCATCCACATAGAACTCTCATAATGTCTGTTCCTTTTGAACCTCAGACAATTCAGGGATAGTGCACTCGGTGAATACCTGACCCTTAATAGTGTTTCTTGGCTTATAGCCGATATTGTGCTGACTGAGCTTGATTGACCATTTGATCAACCGTCCGGAGTTTTCTAGTCTGTTAAGAACTTGTTTGAAGGGCTGGTCCGTGATGACTTAGATGGAATGGACCTGGAAGTAGGGGCGAAGCTTCTGTGCTGCCATAACGAAGGCATGAGCTACTTTATCCATTTTGGCATAACAGAGCATGGCATTGTGAAGCACTTTGCTAACATAGTATATGGGTTTCTGCACCCCATCATCTTCTTGGATCAAGACTGCACTGAGGGCATGCTCCGATGCTGCCAAGTAGAGATAAAGGACTTCACCCGGTTTGTGTTTGCTGAGCAGAGGGTGGTTACGAGATACTCCTTCAGTTGGACGAAGGCCTACTTTTCGAGCTCTCTTCACTCATAGTTCTTTGCTTCCCGGAGGGCCTTAAAGAATGGAAGGGAATTCTCCCCGGAATTCGAAAGACAATGCCCAATTGCGGCAAGTCGGCCCGTGAGCCTCTAAACTTTTTTAAAGCTTGTAGGAAGGGCCATTTCCAGTATAGCTTGAACCTTTTCAGGTTCGCCTCTATCCCTCATGGCTAACCATAAAGCCAAGAAACTTTCTCGAGGTCACGTCGCAGACGCATTTAGATGGGTTAAGCAACATGTTCTTCTCCCTTAAGACACCGAAGGCCTCCTTGAGGTCCTTCACGTGGTCTCCACCATTGAGGCTCTTGATGAGCATGTCGTTTACGTACACACCCATATTTTATCCGATTTATACCTTGAAGAACCAGTTCACGAACATCTAATAGGTGGATCCCGCATTCTTTGGCCAAAGAGCATAACCCGGTAGCAGTATAGTCCTTTATCTGTGAGAAAAGATGTTTTTATGATATCCGGGGGAAACATCCAGATTTGGTTGTATCCAGAGAAGGTATCCACGAAGCTTAGGAGTTCATGCCCTAATGTCGCATCGATCAGGGAATCAATATTTGGAATAGAAAAAGGGTTTTTCGGACACGCCTTTTGAGGTACGTGAATTCGATACTGATCATCCATTTGTCGTTAGACTTTTTCACCATCACAAAATTTTCCATCCACTCCGAGTAATTGACCTCCGGGATAAAGCGAGCAGAGCGGAGCTTCTCGACTTCTTCCTTTATTGCCTGCTATCTTTCGGGTGCAAACTTTCGGCATCTTTGTTGTAGCGGTTTAGAGTTAGGATTAACACTCAACTTGTGCATGATCAGTTCTTCCGAGATGTCCTGCCTGTCTGAGGGAGTCCAGGCAAATAGATCCTGGTTTTGTCGAATGCAGCTGATGATCTCCTCCTTGAGATCAGAAGGCAAAGCCTTGCTTACTTGAAACCACTTAGTCTCATCTGCTTCGGAGAAGGGGATCTCTGCTAATTCATCGAATGGCTCGGAGGCTGTCGAACTTCCATCATGGGGAGTTCCACCGTGTCGAGAGGATGGACCAATTCCCCTACTTTGGCAGTGTAGCATGCTCGGGCAGCCTCCTAATTGCTCTTCACGACCCTGTCCTCGGCTCTCGTGGGGAACTTCATTCTCATATGATAGGCCAAGGGTATGGCTTGGAGAATTGCAAGTCTGGGATGCCCGAGGATGACATTATAGGTTGCCTTGATGTCAACCACCATGAGGACCATGGGCCCGGTACAGATGGCTGGGATTTTCTCGCAGTTTTGTCTAGAGTGATCATCCCCTCAATTTGGACCGGAGCAGCAGAGAAACCATGGGGGGTGTAGCCCACATGCTTTAGCCTTTCTTGGGAGAGCTTCAGCACTTCGAAGGCATCGAGGAACAAAATGTTCACAGAGTTACCATTGTCCATGAGGGTGCGTCAAACTTTGTGGTTAGCCAAACCGAGGTTGATTAATAGGGCATCAAAGTGAGGGATTCAGACACCCTAAAGATCTTAATCTGAGAATGAGATAGAGAGTCCATGACCTTGGAAAAGAGGATATTTGTGGACCGAGTTCACCTGCCGGACAAATGCCTTGTGGGAAGAGTTGAATCTCCCCCCTTTGGTCCTCCATGTATAGAGTACATGAAGACCATTCTTTCAGAGTCCTGGGTTCGAAGTCTGTCTCTGGATGCTTATTAGGCCCTCGAGGTAGGGAGAGGTTCTCTGGTCCTTCTGAGTGAACTTAGACAAATAGCCCTTACGGATAAAGGCTTCAACCTCGTCTTTCAACGCCTGACAATTATCAGTATCATGACCATGGTCTCGGTGAAACCTGCATTAGAACCTTCTGTCCCTCTTCTTGTTCCCGGTGTGCGAACAAGGGGGTATCGGACCAGCCCATCTTCTTCCAGTTCCATGAGGATAGCGGAGACGTCCGCGTTGAGTGGAGTGAACTTATCAAATCAAGGTGTTGGGGGAGGACGCCTCTTCCTAGAGGCATCCTTCTGGGACTTCTTTGGTGCCTCAAAGCTATCCATTTTCCGTTTCCCCTTAGCAGGGGGATTCTTTCCGACCTTCGGGATGTAAGGCCTCCTCAGCTCGGATGAATTTCTTACTTCGGAGCAGGAGGTTGGAAAAATTTGAGGGAGGCTTTTTAGCTAGCGAGGTCTTTAAGAGGTCGTGTCGGACATTGTGCCTAAAAGCAGTTGCTATGACCTCAACATCATGGGAAGAGATGGACCTGGCCTCTGTAGTGAACCTCTGAATGAAGTCTCGGAGGGGCTCTCTGTCCTTCTGTTTTAAATCGAGCAGGAAGGCGCTCATTTTTTCAACATTACGGCTAGTCACAAAATGGGCGAGGAAGCTCTCCTCGAGATGGTCGAAGGAGAAGATTGAGTTTGTTGCTAGTTGGGAATACCACTCTCTCACGGAGCCCCACAGCATGGCGAGGAATGTGTGACGGAGTAGAGCATCCGAGGCACTGTGAATCATCATGAGGATTTTGAACCACCTAAATGTGATCAGTTGGGTCTGACTCCCCATTGTCGGTCTCAAACGCAGGAGGGGTGGGGGTTGAATCTCCTCGGAATCGGAGATTCGAGGATGTAAGAAGATACGGGTGGCCAGACCGGGTAGTACCCCATGTTGGACTGCCTTCCGTCATCCCCTATTCGGGCGAGCATGTCTTCCATTTTCAACAATCTCTTCAGGACTTCGTCTTCTCGTCCTCGGATCGGATTGACCCGTAGGACTTCTCGTTCTCGGTCATTCTCATGTGCATATTTTCCGAGTAGTAATTGTAATATCTTGGACGGATATTATATTTATATAATTAATATTTTTAAAGTTAAAATATTTTTATAGAAATTACTTGGTTTTACTAATAAAATTTTATCTGAATATATATACTAATAAGTATACATATGTATCATATCAGTTTTGTGCACTTGTACAAAATTTTGAAAAATGCATTTTTGAGAAAATGTCTGGAAAATCCCGGGAAGATAATTAAAAATTATTCTTTTATTATTATTTTATTTTTATTTGATTTTTATTTTCAGAAATGATATATTTTTGGTGGGTATCACCCGGTTTTGTTAATAGACATTATCTATGTATATACTAGTCTGTATATATCTGTTTTGTATCAAATTGATACTGGAATCATCCGAGCCGGTAATAAAATTATTTTATTTTTATTTCTCGGAATTAAAATATTTTTGGTAGAGATAATTCATTTTAACGGATAAAAATTATCTGTATACCCAGATATATATACGTGTATGAATTGTATCGATTTCGTACATTTGTAGGAAATCGTGTAGTATGTGTTTTCGGTAAATTTCTCTTATTTATGATCAATCATGATCAAATAGAAGGTTAGGATTGGATTAGGGTGTTGATTGCAAATTTATTGGGTTTGATTGCAATTTAAATTTGCAAATGAACCCAAATTGTTTTGAGCCACAAAGAGAGAGAGACAAGTGGCTCTCTCTCTACCACATCTTTCTCTCTCCCTCTCCTACAAAGTGGTCAGCCAATACACAAGGGCAAAGCCCTCATTTCTTTTGTGTGTTTCCATCTCTTCTCTCTCTCTCTCTTTCTCTCTTATACTTGTTTTTATTTTAGAAAAAAATTGAGAAAAAAAGGAAAAGAAAGAGAGATCAAAATCAGAAAGAAAAGAGAGGGTTTTCATGGGTTCATTTGCGAGGTGTTCTTGAAGAGGATCAAGAACAAGGAGCAAGGAGGAGAATGATAGCTAGCAAGTTCTTCCAATCGATTGGGTGGGGGTTTCTCATTCTCATGCTTGTTTATAGTATTATTATTGTTATTATTGTTGTATGTTGTTGATTGAGGATTATAATAGATGGCATAAAAAGATTGAAGGGTAGAACACAAAATAGAACCGAAAGAATCAACCCTAAACTACTATGTAGTAGGAATTAATTACGTGTGTTAAAGTTGGAATTTTGACTCTAAATTAATTTTAGTAGTTCTTACATGTGTTATTAGCATGCCCTAAGTTTTATAGATTTATTTTGAGTTGGTTTGAAGGGTGAAACAACAGTTTCCGAGTGTTGGGCAAAAGACAGCACTTGTTGTTTTGGAGGTAAACACCGGCCTATGTTCGAGGGGTTGGAACTTGGTGTTTCTTATAGAATTTGGAAAAGCGACCAACTAGGAAGTTGTAGACATTCTCATCTTTCCAAAATGCCCTTTTTGGTTAGATTCCGATAAGAGAAGCAAAAGTTATGGCTGTTACAAAACAGAGCAGCCAGCTTGGCTGAGAGTGCTCGCTATTTTGCTTGTTTGTCGTTTTTGAGCCTCTTACTTACGGAATCAGAGGAAGTGACCAACTAGGAAGTTTTAGTGGACGTTCTCACCTTTCCAAATTGCCCTATTTGGTTAGATTCCGATAAGCAGAGTACAAGTTACGTGCTTTGAAAGTTTCAGATTTACTGTAGCTAAGGTTGTCCTTTGTTAACCTTTGCGTAAGTTCAAGGGACGTTAGATTGAATTCCATAAGGAATCTGGAAAAGTGTTCAACTAGAGAGTTGTAGTATATATTCCCACCTTTCTAGAAAGTATGATACCATAAGGAATTTGGGATAGTGTTCAACTAGAGAGTTGTAGTAGGGTCTCCCACCGTTCCAAATTGTTCAGTTTCGTTAGATTCCGACAAGTGGAGCAAAAGTTACAAGCAGTAGAAGTTTCATCTTTTTTGTTGAAATCCGCAGTTTGGTTAACTGTTTGCGTATGTTCGAGGATCGGGAATTTGAAATTCCTTACGGAATCTGAGAAAGTGGTTAACTAGAAAGTTGTAGTAGATGTTCTCACCTTTCCAAATTGTCCAGTTTCTTTAGATTCCGACAAGTAGAGCAAATGTTACAAGCTGTAGAAGTTTCAGCTTTTTGTTGAAAATCCGCAGTTTGGTTAACTGTTTGCATATGTTCGAGGGTCAGGAGTTTGGGATTCCATACGGAATTTGAAAAATTCATCAACTAGAGAGTTGTAGTAGTTGTTCCCACCTTTCCAAATTATCCAGTTTCGTTTGATTCCGACAATTGGAGCAAAAGTTACAAGCTGTAGAAGTTCCAACTTTTTGTTGAAAATCCGCTGTTTGGTTAACTGTTTGTGTATGTTCGAGGGTCAGGAATTTGGAATTTCTTACGGAATCTGTGAAAGTGGTCAACTAGAGAATTGTAGCAAATGTTTCTACCTTTCCAAATTATCCAGTTTCGTTAGATTCCGACAATAGTGCAAAAGTTACAAGCTACAGAAGTTTCAACTTTTTGTTGAAAATCCACAGTTTGGTTAACTGTTTGCTTATGTTTGAGGGTCAGGAATATGGAATTTCTTACGGAATCTTAGAAAGTGGTCAACTAGAGAGTTGCAGTAGATGTTCCCACCTTTCCAAATTGTCCAGTTTCGTTAGATTCCGACAAGTATAGCAAAAGTTACAAGCTGTAAAAGTTTCAGCTTTTTGTTGAAAATCCGCAGTTTGGTTAACTGGTTGCGTATGTTCGAGGGTCAGGAAATTGGAATTTCTTACAAAATCTGAGAAAGTGGTCAACTAGAGAGTTGTAGTAGATGTTCCTACCTTTCCAAATTGTCCAGCTTCGTTAGATTCCGACAAGTGGAGCAAAAGATACATTCCTTAGAAGTTTCAGCTTTGTTGTGGAATTCCGCAGTTTTGCTTAATTTTTGCCTGTATTCAGGGGACAGCGGATTGAATTCCATAAGGAATCTAAAAAAGTGTTCAACTAGAGAGTTGTAGTATATGTTCCCACCTTTCTAAATTGTATGATTTGGTTAAATTCCAACAAGTAGAGCAAAACATACTAGCATGCGAAGTTTCAGCTTTTTGTTGAAAATCTGCAGTTGGGTTAAACTGTTGTATGTGTTCGATGGACCGGATTTTGGATTCCTTACATAATCTGAAAAAGTGTTCAACTAGAGAATTGTTGTAGATGTTCTTACTTTTCTAAAACATCTATTTTTGTCGAATTCCGATAAGCGTAGCATTGGTTGCTTTTAGGTTGTCAGAAGATTTTTATGTCGCTTTCGAGTTTTTCTTTGGTAGTATGTCTGCTTTATACTGTTAGAAGATTCTTCATGTTGCTTCTAATTATAGAATATCGAGTTTGGTAGTATGCACGTTTTGTTGCTTCCAGGTTGTTAGATTACATGTATGGTTGTTTCTATATGTAGTTTTGCTCATACGCAGCTCGCCTGGCCCGTATGTTGTTGCTGATCTCATATGTAACTTATTTGGCTCGTTTGTATGTTTTTGTCTCATACGCAGCTCATCTGGCTCATATGTAGTTGTTGGTTACATACGTAGCTTGTTTAGCTCGTATGTGTTTTGTTTACTCGTATAAAGCTTATTAGCTAGTACGCAGTTTTGTTGTGCTCGTCTAGGGTGATAACATTGCCGTAGGGGTCGTCGACCATCAAGACGTGTATTTATTTTACTCCTAAGGGACTGTGGACGAGTCACTCCTCGTGTACCGTCAGATCTTAACCGGTGTAGGTTGATCGCGGACTGGAGTGTAGACGGTATCAAAAGGGTAGTAGTATGCGAATACGTTCGTATTGCCAAGGCCTTGGATCAATAGGCTGTGAACATGATCCTTAGGGATTCTGGTAAGTCTAAGTTGAGCACCTAGTAAAGTTATCTTGCGAAGTCTAACTTAAGACATAGCATGTTGTGTTCATACTATTGTCATCCCTAGGATTGTTTAGGGTTAGTGACATCGTTAGAGTAGTGACTTTTAGCTATTACTACTTAACTTTTACTTATTATCATTTTCGCCAAAGGGAAAAAGTTGGTATTAAAGGTGATACCTTATGATCTGACCTGTCCTATAGGTCGACACTAGGTGGTATTATTGGGTTGTACCCTTCTTATCAGAGGGATACGGTTTGTGCCTTCTCACGGGTTGGGAGTACGGAATCCGTATCTCGTCTGTTAATTTCTGAAGTGCCATGATAAGGGCGGGCAAAGCTAGGAGATGGACCCCCGGAACTCCGTCATGTTCTATGCCGGGGAAGCGAACAGGCCATAGACTACAGTCTATGAGTTAGGGGGCCGCAGGGGATGCATCGAGGTAACTTGTGTTACAAAAACTCCGAGGGTTCGTTTTGTTTTTGAGTGAGGTCCGGTATGCCGGGTAGTAGTGGAAAATGGGGACACCATGAGCTGACTGCGAATGGCGGGATTAGACCGTTTTAGGGCAACTTCATCTGTCATGTTGTATCTTCAGATACAAGTTAAGTACAAGAGTAGAATTCATGACGCGGGTTCAAATCCCTATATATGAAGAAATGGCTGGAGATGGGGCATATGTAGTATGGGATGCATACTATTTCGGAGACTCGCTTGCATTAGAATAAGAGCATCCTTGCATTAGTTAATCTTGCATTAGAGTTTAAGCCATAGCATACACTGACACATCAATTATATATACATGTTTCTCTTTTCATCAATCTGTTTGTTTAAAGTTGAGAATCGCTGCTAGTCATCAGCCTTAAAGCGTCAGTATATGTACTGACGTCCCCACTTCTATAGGTACTGGATTGCAAAATTACAGATACTGGATTCAGGAGGACTCAAGGCAAGAGAAGCAGGAGTCGATTTTATTTAAGTTTTCCGCTGTAATATATATTTATTACTATTGTTTCTTTTGAAACAATTGTTGTAATTTATTTATTTGTTGGAAAGCATCCAATTGAAGTACCAAGTGTTGTTCTTTATTCATTGTACTCTGATGTAAATTGTTGAAAGTCTTAACACTTTGGATTGTAAAGGTATTATTGTAACATCGTTGTAATATATTGCAATTTTGTAACATTCGGACTTGTAATACATTTGTGTTGAATAAAAAGTTTTAAAATTTTTCCTGTTTTTCTGTGTATTGTGGCTAATTGACGGAAAGATTCTGGCTTATGTCACGGTTTTCCAGTGTATGGAAATCGAGGCGTTACAGAGTGGTATCAGAGCCGACTTCAATTTACAATCCAACACAGTAGGAAAATTAAACTTGGATGCCTTTTAGGAATCGGGTTTTAGCTTGTTGTAGATAGTTATAATTCATATTATTGTTTCTTTTAACTTATGTTTTATAATTTTTTTCTATATCTGGGCTAATTCTAGTATATATGTGTTTTAAGGATGGTGTTCGGGGATATCCTAACCGAGGATGTGTTGATAGAAGCAAGTGAGCCGATTTCGATGGATGATCTGATGATCTTGAGCGAGGAGCCGAAGGAGATTTCACCACCGCAGAGGCTAAGTGTGGATCAACGCGTGGCGGCGACGGCCAGCATATATCGAGAAATGAGGAAGCTGAGGAAGTACACAACCAGGAAAGATCGTCAAGCTAAGCAACTGAGAGATGCTTTCAAAGCTACATTAGCAGGCATGGCAAAGGAGTAGGGACACTTTAATTTCAGATTGGCACGACTACAGGATGAATGGGAGAAAGTCTTGGGAGAAAGTCCTGGACACCACCAAGATTGTAGTATGCCATTCCTAAGGGAGAGCGGGACACAAGAAATCAGTCTGTTCTCGACTACGGGGAAATAGGTCTGCACCAGCGTCAGGGTTAGAGAACCAAGGTCATAAGCAGAAGACTCAGAAAACGAGGGGCAAACTTGGAGGCACCAAGCCAGGAACTTGTTTTCGATATGGGGAGCATGGTCATTTTAGGAGCCAGTGTCCAAGGAAACACCCTCAGGTGGAGACCCGTACATGTTACAATTGTGGGAAGATTGGTCATGTTAGGCCAAACTGTCCCCAGCTTCATAAAAATAATGGCAGATCAACTCCGAAGATGAACAATAAAGAAAAAGAGCCTGTTCACCAAGGGTAGAAGTTTGCACTTACTGAAGGCAAGCTAAATAAGGCAGGAGAGCCAGTACCAGTATGTGCATAAGGAGTTGCAACTAAGTTTAAAAAGTTGTATTTTGAATTTTATTTAGATTGAAGAAGTAATATATGATGTAACACTTTTTGTAAATGAATGGATTTATATATATATGGAATCCATACAACTGTTTTGTTAAATCGTGGTTCATCATATTCTTTTGTCTAAATTAAAATTTTTCAAGAGTTGAGATGTGTGCAGGAGGCAACTCTAGATGTGGTTTTGTTAATTACACCATCTGGAGCGTCAGCTTTGACCAAATTATATGAGAGAATCCTGGAAGTCAGAAGTGAAGTTCGCAGGCCATGTCCTATTCTAAGGAGGGAGTGGCTACCGAAGTGCAAAAGATCGAGATAGGTGAAGAATTTGCCTCAGCCAAAGGCCGTGAAGGAAGTAAGAAGTAAGATGATGAGGTCAGGCAAGCTAATATTGAAGTGATTACTGAATATTAGAGCTCAGTTTTGGCACGATGGAAACTGCAAACCGAGTCTAAGTGAGCAAGTAAGAAGGCTTAGGCAGGAGATGCAGGGACTGAAGCACCAAAGCGGCAAGTTGATGAAGGAAAACCTCAGAATATCAGTATGGACTTCATCACAGGATTATCCGAAACTTCGAAAATGTATGACTCAATTTGGGTTATCTGGGACCCGATTGACGAAGTCTGCACATTTTCTTCCGATAAAGATGACTTAGTTGCTAGAGAAATTAGCAGAAGTCCACATTGAAGGCGTAAGGAAGCGACATCGAGCGCCAGCGTCATTAGTTCTGACCAAGATTCGATAGTTATGTCTCGAATTTGGCAGATTCTTCAAGCAGCTTGATATCAAGGTAGGGTTCCTTGGAGAACCAGTTCGTGGATAAGTCACTTGGGAGCCGGAAAGTCGTATAAGCTTTCTTTCTCCGAGTTATTTAGAGTATGGATGTTTTTCTGTTTTCCTGACATAACGTAGTTCTGAGGACAGAACTATTCTAAGGAGGGAGTATTGTAATATCCCGGACGGATATTATCTATATGATAAAACACAAAGAAAGCTATCAAGTGGTTCCCCTTCAATCCCCTCAAAAATCAAAGGCCCAGATCTAACCTCACAAAACATATTTCCCCCCCAAAAGTTTCCTCTGAAACTCAAATTCAAATCCCCCACCCAAAACAACTCCTATATTTATATAATTTTTTTTTCTCTCTCTCAATCCCTCTTCTATTCAAAAAATTAAGAAAATAAAATTTTTAAAAATTTTTAAAAAATAAAAAATTTAAAAACTAAAAAAATTAAAAATTTAAAAGCTGTAAAAAATAGTTCAAAAAAAACAAAAAAAATCATATATTATGTTTTTTGCTGGACCCCAAAAGTTTCTCATATAATATGTTTGCTACTTCAATTAATTTGCACGACCTCCAAAACTATTTTATATGATCAAATAAGGTGCACCGTTCCGAAAACGTGTTGTAGGCACGTGTCAACGGGCAAACCTAGTATTTATATAATTGTTATTTTTAAAGTTAAAATATTTTTATAGAAATTACTTGGTTTTACTAATAAAATGCTATCTGAATATATATACAAATAAGTATATATATGTAATGTATCAGTTTTGTGCACTTGTACAAAATCTTGAAAAATGCGCTTTTGAGAAAATGTCTGGAAAATTCCGGACAGATAATTAAAAATTATTATTTTATTATTATTTTCACAAATGATATATTTTTTGTGGGTATCACCCGATTTTGTTAATAAACATTATCTACGTATATTCTAGTCTGTATATATATCTATTTTGTATCAAATTGATACTAGAATCTTTCGAGCCAGTAATAAAATTATTTTATTTTTATTTCTCGGAATTAAAATATTTTTGGTAGAGAATATTCGTTTTAACGGATAAAAATTATCTGTATACCCAGATATATATACGTGTATGAATTGTATCTATTTCGTACATTTGTACGAAATCGTGTAGTATGTGTTTTCGGTAAATGTCTCTTATTTATGATCAATTATGATCAAATAGAAGGTTAGGATTGGATTAGGGTGTCGATTGCAAATTTATTCGGTTTGATTGCAATTTAAATTTCCAAATGAACCTAAATTGTTTTGAGCCACAAAGAGAGAGAGACAAGTGGCTCTCTCTACCACACCATTCTCTCTCCCTCTCCTACAAAGTGGTCGGCCAATACACATGGGCAAAGCCCTCTTTGCTTTTGTGTTTCCATCTTTTCTCTCTCTCTCTCTCTCTTTCTCTCTTATACTTGTTTTTATTTTAGAAAAAAATTGAGAAAAAAAGGAAAAGAAAGGGAGATCAAAATCAAAAAGAAAAGAGAGGGTTTTCATGGGTTCATTTGTGAGTTGTTCTTGAAGAGGATCAAGAACAAGGAGCAGGGAGGAGAAGGATAGCTAGCAAGTTCTTCCAATCGATTGGGTGGGGGTTTCTCATTCTCATGCTTGTTTATAGTATTATTATTGTTATTATTGTTGTATGTTGTTGATTGAGGATTATAATAGATGGCATCAAAAGATTGAAGGGTAGAACAAAAAATAGAACCCAAAGA
This sequence comes from Hemerocallis citrina, assembly GCA_017893485.1. Classification (NCBI taxonomy): domain Eukaryota; kingdom Viridiplantae; phylum Streptophyta; class Magnoliopsida; order Asparagales; family Asphodelaceae; genus Hemerocallis; species Hemerocallis citrina. The sequence goes on along the minus strand of CM030361.1, from coordinate 216,116,370 downwards.
ATCAACCCTAAACTACTATGTAGTAGGAATTAATTACGTGTGTTAACGTTGGAATTTTGACTCCGAATTAATTTTAGTGGTTCTTACTTGTGTTATTAGCATGCCCTAAGTTTTATAGATTTATTTTGAGTTGGTTTGAAGGGTGAAACAACAGTAGACATTCTCAACTTGGTGTTCCTTATGGAATTTGGAAAAGTGGCCAACTAGGAAGTTGTAGTAGACATTCTCACCTTTCCAAAATACCCTTTTTGGTTAGATTCCGATAAGAGCAGCAAAAGTTATGGCCGTTACAAAACAGAGCAGCCAGCTTGGCTGAGAGTGCTCGCTATTTTGCTTGTTTGTCGTTTTTGAGCCTCTTACTTACAGAATCAGAGGAAGTGACCAACTAGGAAGTTTTAGTAGACGTTCTCACCTTTCCAAATTGCCCTATTTGGTTAGATTCCGATAAGCAGAGTACAAGTTACGTGCTTTGAAAGTTTCAAATTTGCTGTAGCTTCGGCTGTCCTTTGTTAACATTGGCGTAAGTTCAAGGGACGGTAGATTGAATTCCATAAGGAATCTGGAAAAGTGTTCAACTAGAGAGTTGTAGTATATGTTCCCACATTTCCAGAAAGTATGATTTGGTTAAATTTCGACAAACGTAGCAAAAGTTACGACCCTTGCAAGTTTCAGTTTTTTTTGTCAAACCAGCTGTTTTTCGTTACCTTTTGCGTGTGTTCAAGGAACGATTAATTGAGTTTCATAAGGAATTTGAGATAGTGTTGAACTAGAGAGTTGTAGTAGATTCTCCCAACTTTCCAAATTGTTCAGTTTCGTTAGATTCTGATAAGGAGAGCAAAAGTTACAACCTGTAGAAGTTTCAGTTTTTTGTTGAAAATCCGCAGTTTGGTTAACTGTTTGCGTATGTTCGAGGGTCAGGAATTTGGACTTCCTTATGGAATCTGAAAAAGTGGTTAACTAGAGAGTTGTAGTAGATGTTCCCACCTTTCCAAATTGTCCAGTTTTGTTAGATTCCGACAAGTAAAGCAAAAGTTACAAGTTGTAGAAGTTTCAGCTTTTTGTTTAAAATCCACAGTATTGTTAACTGTTTGCGTATGTTCGAGGGTCAGGAATTTGGAATTCCTTATGGAATCTGAAAAAGTGCTCAACTAGAGAGTTGTAGTAGTTGTTCCCACCTTTCCAAATTGTCCAGTTTCGTTAGAGTCCGACAAGTAGAGCAAAAGTTACAAGCAGTAGAAGTTTTAGCTTTTTGTTGAAAATCCGCAGTTTGGTTAACAGTTTCCATATGTTCGAGGGTCAGGAATTTGGAATTCCTTACGGAATCTGTGAAAGTGGTCGACTAGAGAGTTCTAGTAAATGTTCCCACCTTTCCAAATTGTCCAGTTTCGTTAGATTCTGACAAGTATAGCAAAAGTTAAAAGTTGTAGAAGTTTCAGATTTTTGTTGAAAATGCGCAGTTTGGTTTACTGTTTGCATATGTTCGAGGGTCAGGATTTCTGAATTCCTTACGGAATTTGAGAAAGTGGTCAAGTAGATGTTCCCACCTTTCCAAATTATCCAGTTTCTTTAGATTCCGACAAGTAGAGCAAAAGTTACAAGCTGTAAAAGTTTCAGCTTTTGGTTAAAAATCCACAGTTTGGTTAAATGGTTGCGCATGTTAGAGGGTCTGGAATTTGGAATTCCTTACGGAATCTGAGAAAGTGGTCAACTAGAGAGTTGTAGTAGATGTTCCCACCATTTCAAATTGTTCTGTTTCGTTAGATACCGACAAGTGGAGCAAAAGTTACAATCCTTAGAAGTTTCAGCTTTGGTGTGGAATTCCGCAGTTTTGCTTAATTTTTGCGTGGGTTCAAGGGACGGCAGATTGAATTCCATAAGAAATCTTGAAAATTGTTCAACTAGAGAGTTGTAGTATATGTTGGTGTTAACGGTGAAACCTTATGATCGGACCTGCCCTCGAGGCCGACACTACGTGGTGTTATTAGGTTGTACCATTCTTGTCAAAGGGATACGGTCTGTGCCTTCTCATTGGTTGGGAGCACGGGATCCGTATCTTGTCTATGAATTTCTGAAGTGCGATGATAAGGGCAGGCGGAGCTAGGGGATGGACCCCCAGAACTCCATCATGTTCTATGACGGGGAAGCGAACAAGCCATAAACTACGGTCCATAAGTTAGGGGGGCCGCAGGGGATGAATCAAGGTAACCTGTGTTACGGAAACTCTGAGGGTTCATCTGGTTTTTGAGTGAGGTCCGGTACGCCGGGTAGTAGTGGAAAATGGTGACACCATGAGCTGACTGCGAATGACGGGATTAGGCTATTTCAGGGAAACCTCATCAATCACGTTGTATCTTCAGAAACAAGTCGAGTACAAGAGTAGAATTGATGACGTGGGTTCAAATCTCTATATATGAATAAACAGCTGGAGATGGGGCGTATGTAGTATGGGATGCATACACGCTTGCATTAGAATAAGAGCATCCATACATTAGTTAATCTTGCATTAGAGTCTAAGTCATAGCATACACTGACACATCAATTATATATACATGTTTCTCTTTTCATCAATCTATTTGTTTAAAGTTAAGAATCGCTACTAGTCATCAGCCTTAAAGAGTCAGTATATGTACTAATGTCCCCACTTCTATAAGTACTGGATTACAAAATTACAGGTACTGGATTGCAGAAGTACAGGTACAGGATTCAGGAGGACTTAAGACAAGAGAAGCAGGAGTTGATTTTATTTTAGTTTTCCGCTGTAATATATGTTGATTACTATTGTTTCTTTTGTAACAATTGTTGTAATTTATTTATTTTTTGGAAAGCATCCAACTGAAGTACCAAGTGTTGTTCTTTATTCATTGTACTCTGATGTAAATTGTTGAAAGTTGTAACACTTGGGATTTGTTACCGCCAAATCTGGTGTGGAGGTAAACAGATAGTATTTGTGGATTCTTGGAAAACTTGAATAGCGAACCTGTTACCTGTTCCGCCGGAGTTTGACCACTGACCCCTGCCGTTCACCTGCAAAAAGTGCGAGGCACCGGGGTTGATCCCGGCGACGCACCCTCCGACGCTCAAGTCAGTAATCAGAAGTGATTATGAAAGAGCGTAAAATTGGCAAAAGATTGATTACCTCTTAATGGAGATGGATGGGAGGTATTTATAGGCACCGCTGGAATCAGATTAGGAATGTAATCCCTGTGGATAGATAAGGAATGTAATCCCTAATCCCCAGTGAAAAGATAGATATGAATCAGGGTCGTTGATTAGGATTAATCAGAAATCCTAATTCTATCCTTTCTGGACCGGGTTTGCTGCGGGTTGAAACCCGCACCCAGTTGAGGTGGATCGTTCGCGGGTTAGTGGGTCTCCAAGGAGGAGAACCAGTACCCGCTTCAGACCTATTGGTAGGTGATATTACCGTTTTACCCCTGGGCTTCAAGATTCGTGCCCGATTTGGACGGTTCTGATTTATCCCCATTTTTAGCCATATCACGAGCCCCCACTCCCGAAGACTGAGTTTGATCAGCCTTTGAAGAGTAGTTTTACTGTTTTAATGGCTAGTGGGGTGGTATCGGAGTCCAAATGGAAGGTTTTGAATCTTTGAAGGAGGTAGTGCGGTGATTTTTTGACTTGGTTGCACTCTGCATTGCTCCTGAGCTCTTCTGGTTATGTGGTGTTTTCGCAGGAATATTCGTTTAACTTTGCGAAGTGTCGATCCGTCGTTCGGGGGTCTTAATAGATTGTCCTTGGCAATAACTACTTGCTTGGGGATTAGAAAATATTTTCCCAACTTTATAATTATTTTTCAGGAGTTTTCCTTAACTTTCTCGAATTTTTAATTATTTTTTAGCAATTTTTTGGCGAATGGCTTGGTTGTTTCCTTCGTTGTGCGGCCTACATGCTTTTACCTCACCGCCGACCCCTTCGAGCGCTTGCTGCCAAGGAGGCCGAAGCTCATGGGTGGTTCGGCGCCCTCTGCCAAAGAGTAGGGACACCTCAGCCAGGTTGTAGGTGCGGAGAGGGAGTTCGGCGAGGTCCGAAGTAGTTCTTTCCATGTAACATGGTCGGTGGCAAGAACGCTCGGCAGCTTGTGCCGAGGTCCAACTTTCCATGTAACATGGTCGGCGTCAAGAATGCTCGGCAGCATGTGCCGAGGTCCAACCTTCCATGTAACATGGTCGGTGTCAAGAACGCTCGGCAGCATGTGCCGAGGTCCAACTTTCCATGTAACATGGTCGGTGTCAAGAACGCTCGGCAGTATGTGTCAAGGTCCAACTTTCCATGTAACATGGTTGGTGTCAAGAATGCTCGGCAGCGTGTGCCGAGGCCCAACTTTCCATGTAACATGGTCGGTGTCAAAAACGCTCGGCATCATGTACCGAGGTCCAACTTTCCATGTAACATGGTCGGTGTCAAGAACGCTCGGCAGCGTGTGCCGAGGCCCAACTTTCCATGTAACATGGTCGGTGTCAAGAACGCTCGGCAGCATGTACTGAGGTCCAACTTTCCATGTAACATGGTTGGTGTCAAGAATGCTCGGCAGCATATGCTGAGGTCCAACTTTCCATGTAACATGGTAGGTGGCCAGAGCGCTGTACCGAGGTCCAACTTTCCATGTAACATGGTCGGTGTCAAGAACGCTCGGCAGCGTGTGCCGAGGCCCAACTTTCCATGTAACATGGTCGGTGTCAAGAACGCTCGGCTGCATGTACTAAGGTCCAACTTTCCATGTAACATGGTCGGTGTCAAGAACGCTCGGCAGCATGTGCCGAGGCCCAACTTTCCATGTAACATGGTCGGTGTCAAGAACGCTCGGCAGCATGTGCTAAGGTCCAACTTTCCATGTAACATGGTCGGTGGCAAGAGCGCTGTACCGAGGTCTAACTTTCCATGTAACATGGTCGGTGTCAAGAACGCTCGGCAAGCAAGTGCCGAGGTCCAACTTTCCATGTAACATGGTCGGTGTCAAGAACGCTCGGCAGCGTGTGCCGAGGCCCAACTTTCCATGTAACATGGTCAGTGTTAAGAAAGCTCGGCAGCGGAGTTGGCGGCTTCTGCGCTTCTGACAGCTCTGACGGATGTGACGCATATTTAATGCGATGACCTCTGAGCTCCTGTCAGATGGGACAGTAATTAATGCGATGTGCGGCTTGGCGTGGTAAACAAGGCGACGGCTCAGATTGCATTTGTCGCTTTGTTTAAATAGGCTAGCAGTCTAGGCCCATTAACATCATTTTGCGCGCCTCGTTCTATAAAACCTTACCCCCCCCCCTCTTATTTTTCACTTCTCCACTTTTTTACTCCGGCGGTGATTTGTTCTTAGCGAGAGCTCCAGGTGATCGTCGTCCATTTCTGGTGAAGTTTCCGATCGCATATCTCTTTAAGGTAATTTATACTTAGTTTCTTTCCGAGTATAAATACGTCTCTTTCCTCTATCTCCGAGTCTTCTTCTTCTTGGTCCGAGCCCTCCCCTCAAGTTGCCGAAGCCTGCACTCCGAGTCGCCCAGATAAGGGCAAGAAGGTGTTTGGTCGAGATACGATCGTGGAGGATCCGAAGCGCATGGGGTCGTTTGGCAGGTTGCCGGGACCACTGATTGGGCTTCACAGAGTTCGAGAACTTCCAGAGGAGCATGCCGAGCGTATTGTTCACGGGAGGGGGAGGACTTTTGATGAGAATGAGGCGAGGGAGACGACCGAGGCTGATGAGACGGTGTCTATCCTCAGCGAAGGAGACTTGGCAGTGATCCTACATTGTTTCCACATTCTGGAGGAGTATGAACTTTTGCTGTCGGGTCCCGGGGTTAGGGCTAACTCGCCGCTGCCAGTGAATATGTGTTGCTGGCCGGTTGATGCCTTTATCGCCGGGGCTCGACTACCTCTCCATCCGTTCGTGACCCTTGTTCTTAGGTGGTTTGGGGTCAAGTTCCGAAGGCAAACGTCGCCGCCCTCGAGTATCCTTGAAGCGGAACATCCCTGCGCCAAGGAGGCGTTGAAGATCTTGTTTTTTAGGCCTTTGTATTTAGTCTAAGCGTAACAAGCCAGCATTGTAATCTTTGCTTTTAATGCCTTGTAATCTGGTTGTGAGGAAGAGTCGTCTTGTATTGTGTCTCCAGTCTTAATGATGTTTCTTTCTTAGACTTGTGCATTTTAAGTGGCCCTATGTAGTTGTTTTGTTTGTGACTGTCTTCACCGTGCCGAGGTCCCCGAGCCGGTCTTCGGCTGGTTTGGGGGTTGGTGTTATGAGCGTTCAGCAAGGCGTGTCGAGCTCTGCTTCGGTCATTTAATCTCATGAATTTGTAAGATGAGTGAGCCTTATGTGGCGGAGGGGTAGCCTCCGCTTCTGCCTGTTGCTCCCGAAGGCCTTTCTTCTTGCTCGCTTAAGGGCGAGCTTGCGAAGCAGGGCCGAGCCAAGTATTGGACTGGGAACTATCGTTGGAGTTGTTCAACAGTTGAGGGAGCAATTCCGAATGGCGAAATGCTTCTAGCTCGCTTAGGAGCGAGCTTACGAAGTAGAATCGAACCAAGTGTTGGACTCCGAAACCACCGTTAGAGTTGTTCAACGATTGTGGGAGCAATTCCGAATGGCGAACTACTTCTAGCTCGCTTAAGAACGAGCTTGCGAAGTAGAATCGAGCCAAGTATTGGACTCCGAAACCATCGTTAGAGTTATTCAGTGATTGTGGGAGCAATTCCGAATGGTGACCCACTCCTAGCTCGCTTAAGAGCGAGCTTGCGGAGTAGAATCGAACCAAGTGTTGGACTCCGAAACCATCGTTAGAGTTGTTCAACGGTTGTGGGAGCAATTCCGAATGGTGACCCACCCCTAGCTCGCTTAAGAGCGAGCTTGCGGAGTAGAATCGAACCAAGTGTTGAACTCCGAACTCGTCGTTAGAGGTTTGTTCAATGGTTGTGGGAGCAATTCCGAATGGTGACCCACTCCTAGCTCGCTTAAGAGTGAGCTTGCGGAGTAGAATCGAACCAAGTGTTGGACTCCGAAACCATCGTTGGAGGTTTGTCAAAGGTTGTGGGAGCAATTTCGAATGGTGACCCACTCCTAGCTCGCTTAAGAGCGAGCTTGCGGAGTAGAATCGAACCAAGTGTTGGACTCTGAAACCATCGTTAAAGTTATTCAACGGTTGTGGGAGCAATTCCGAATGGTGACCCACTCCTAGCTCGCTTAAGAGCGAGCTTGCGGAGTAGAATCGAACCAAGTGTTGGACTCCGAAACCATCGTTAGAGTTATTCAATGGTTGTAGGAGAAATTCCGAATGGTGGCCCACTCCTAGCTCGCTTAAGAACGAGCTTGCGGAGTAGAATCGAACCAAGTGTTGGACTCCAAACTCATCGTTAGAGGTTTGTTCAACGGTTGTGGGAGTAATTCCGAATGGTGACCCACTCCTAGCTCGCTTAAGAGCGAGCTTGCAGAGTAGAATCGAACTAAGTGTTGGACTCGGAAACCATCGTTAGAGTTATTCAACAGTTGTGGGAGCAATTCCGAATGGTGGCCCACTCCTAGCTCGCTTAAGAGCGAGTTTGCGGAGTAGAATCGAACCAAGTGTTGGACTCCGAAACCATCGTTGGAGTTATTCAACGGTTGTGGGAGCAATTCCGAATGGTGACCCACTCCTAGCTCGCTTAAGAGTGAGCTTGCTGAGTAGAATCGAACCAAGTATTGGACTCCGAAACCATCGTTAGAGTTATTCAACGGTTGTGAGAGCAATTCCGAATGGTGACCCACTCCTAGCTCGCTTAAGAGCGAGCTTGCGGAGTAAAATCGAACCAAGTGTTGGACTCCGAAACCATCGTTAGAGTTGTTTAACTGTTGTGGGAGTAATTCCGAATGGTGACCCACTCCTAGCTCGTTTAAGAGCGAGCTTGCAGAGTAGAATCGAACCAAGTGTTGGACTATGAACTCGTCGTCAGAGGTTTGTTGAACGGTTGTGGGAGCAATTTCGAATGGTGACCCACTCCTAGCTCGCTTAAGAGTGAGCTTGCAGAGTAGAATCGAACCAAGTGTTGGACTCCGAAACCATTGTTAGAGAGTAAAGGCAGAGAGATGCAAACAATTTTACTAGTAATAATATGAAAAAGCTTTCTTTATTGATGACTAATGGTCAGCTGCTTCTAAAGTTGCGAGCCGTTATTATAATAGAGAAATAAAGGAAAAACTACAAGTAAAAGGAGAGGAACGGTTCGACATCCCAGGATACTTAGAGAGGCGTTAGTGCTCTCTCTTGGTATTTCAAGAGATGGTCGGCATTCCAAGTCCTGGGGATCTCCCTGCCTTCGATGTCTTCTACTCTATATGTCCCGGGCCGAACTACTTTGGCGATCTTATAAGGTCCCTCCCAATTTAGAGCAAACTTTCTCTTCTGACCAGATAACGAGATGGCTAACTTTCTGAGGACCAAGTCCCCTTCTTTGAGGTCGGTAGGACGGACTCTCTTATTGTATGCCAACTCGATCCTTCTCCAGTAGCTTTGTTGACGAATGGCAGCTCTTTCACGGATCTCATCAATCAGGTCTAGATTTGCTCGGAGCTCTCTTGCATTTTGTTCTTCTTCATATGCCATTAGACGAGGAGATGGTATACCGACTTCTAGGGGGATCATAGCCTCGGACCCATAGGTGAGATTGAATGGACTCTCTCCTGTGGGGGTCTATTTTGTAGTGCGGTAGTTCCACAGCACGTTAGGGAGCTGATCGACCCATAAGCCTTTAGAGCATTTATCCAACCACTTCTTAATACTGGAGAGGATCTGTCTGTTAGCATTCTCCACTTGGCCATTCGACTGTGGATGGGAAACGGAGAAGAATCGGTGTTGGATGGCGAGGTCTTCACAGAGAGCTCGGAAGGCAGCTCCGGTGAACTGGATTCCGTTGTCTATTATGAAGACCCGAGGGACACCGAATCGGCAGATTACGTTCTTCCAAAAGAACTGAAGTACCTTGTTCTCGGTGATCGTGGCCAAGGGCTCGGCCTCTATCCACTTTGAGAAGTAGTCGATTGCAACGACTAAGAACTTGAACTGGTCGGGAGCTGATGGCAATGGCCCTAGTAAATCCATCCCCTACATTACGAAAGGGATCGGACTTGATAGGGAAGTGAGTGGAGCTTGTGGGAGGCGACGGATGTTGGAGTACTTCTAACACGAGCTGCATTGCCGAACGTGCCGTTCGGCATCCTGTAGGAGAGTGGGCCAGAAATATCCATAATTCAACAATTTGCGGGCTAAGGATCTGGACCCTGAATGTGCCCCGCCGATGCCCTCGTGAAGTTCTTGCAGGGTGTAGTCGGCTTGTTCCGGGGAGAGGCATCTTAGATAAGGCCTGCCGTCTACCTGTGTGAAGGAGCGCTTGTATAGGATGCACTCGATAAGTGTGTATCGCTCTGCTCGGGCTCTTACTCGGCAAGCTTCCTTTGGATCTTCGGGGAGGAGCCCATCTCTTAGGAACTCAATGAGGGGTTTCATCCAGTTATCTTGAAGCAGGACAGGTAGAGACTCCATTGAATCAGAAGTTTCGTCTTCTATACTTGGCCTCAGGAGTACTTCAATTAAGACGGTCTACTCAAAACCTTGGAGGGAGGAGGAGGCTAGCTTAAAGAGGGCATCGTCCTGGGCATTCTCTTCTCGGGGGATTCACTGGATGAGGGCTTCTTCAAATAGGTCCATGAGGATCTTGACCTTGGCTAAGTACTTGACCATTCGGTCATCACGTGCTTCATACTCGCCTAGGACCTGATTTACGACCAGCTGAGAGTCGCTAAAGATCCGGAGGCATTGCGCCCCTGCATTGCGAGCCATTCCAAGGCTAGCTATAAGTGCCTCATACTCTGCTTCATTGTTCGAGGCCTTGAAGTTGATGCGGAGGGAGTATTGGAAGATGAAATTATCTGGGCCAGCCAAAATGACCTCGGCCTCACTTCCCTCGTTACAAGAAGAGCCATCCACATAAACTGACCAGACAGGTGGTCCCTTCAGGTGGTCCCTTCATTGCTTGGCTGAACTCGGGGATGGTACTTTCAACTATGAATTCTGCTAAGGCCTGAGCCTTGATCGTGGTCCGAGGCTGGTACGTTATATCATGCTGGCTCAGCTCGATAGACCACTTCATAAGGCGACCAGAGGTCTCTGGCTTATGGAGCACTTGCTTCAGCGGTTGGTCGGTAAGAACGACTACCGAATGGGACTGAAAATATGGGCATAGCTTCTTCACGGCCATCACTAGGGCATAAGCCATCTTTTCTATCCTCGAGTAGCGGAGCTCGGCATCCCGAAGTACCTTGCTAACGTAATATATGGGTCTTTGGGTCTTATCTTCTTCCCTCACGAGAATGGCGCTGAGGGTCTGCTCGGAGGCTGCCAGGTAGAGGTAGAGGGGTTCACCAGGAATTGGTTTGCTGAGGAGAGGAGGATTGACTATGTAGCGCCCCGATTTCCATATACTGGGAAACCGTGACACATGCCAAGATCTTTCCTTCAATTAGTCACGATACACAAAAATGCTGGAAATTTAAAACTTTTTATTCAATACAGAGTTACCACGCAGTAATTACAATTATCAGTTTGTAATACCAACTGTAGCGCCTGCCCTTTTTCCTTTTTGACTCCAAACTCAATTCTTCCAATTTCTATATCACTTTAACCATAAACTAAAATGGTTATGTTTCAAAGAAAAATTGGGCAGAGTCTCCTTTGTATTTTTTGCCCAAAACACAGAAAAGCTTACGGAATTTTGCTCTAAATTCCGTAGCTTACATCACAGGCAATAATAATACGGGCTCCCCAGGCCAAAATGAGCATCATCACACAGGCAATATATATATATGCTCTGGGGGCCAAACTCATAACGGTTTAACAAATATCAATTAAAAAGCATAAATCCTTTAGAAAACGTAGTAAGTTTTTAGAAACTAACCTGTAAAAACTTACCACGACGCCCGGCACTCCACAACGAAATGGTTACGGATCAAACCATATCATGTCGCCTCACACTATACTCTTCGTCATCATCCACATACTTACACATCAAAAATACAATTTAAAGCATAAATCTTTACTATTTACAATTAAATCATAACAACAATTTATAACTAGAGCTTCACTCCACGGAAACCTGTACCTACACCTCACCTCTGCACTGCTGGACCTGTAACAGTAGGGACCTAGGGTAGTCCATGGACTCCCTAACCCCCAAATACTAAGGGGTTAGCCATTTCTGGTGTGAGTATAATTTATTAAAATAAGCAATTAAATTAAACTTTACAAGTAAAAACATAACGAACTCATAATATCAAGATCAACAAATCTTACTTGACATCTGAACATGTAATTCATAAATGGGAATTCACATCCAATACTCTCTGAGTCATCACCTGTATGTATATCCATATCCACTCACAACATACTTATCTTTAGTAATCATTTGAATAACCCCTCTCATAATACCAATATTGATCCTATTGCCTTATATCACATATCACATCATAGGCGTATGCATTCATTTGCATACTACCACATTCATTCATGTCCAATCTAACGTCTCATTGCACATTACCATTTATATGCATTCCATCACAATAGACTCCGCATCGCCAACATGGTTTGGCAATAACATATCACACTCGCAATTCAACTTAAATGAAAAAGGCACGTGTACATATAATTTATGTGCCAGTGCATGTTATGACTTAACTCAAATGTGATATTTAACTAGAACTAGGATGCTTCCTATTCTAATGTCATGTCAACTAAACCAGGATGCTCATATCCTAATGCCAGACTACTAACACAATGATGCTCTTATTCTAATGTCAGCAAGTCTCCGAAAGCAACATGCAGCCCATACTACATGCGACCCCATCTCAAGCCGTATCTCCATATATAGGGATTTGAACCCGCGTTATGAATTCTAATTGCACTCAACCTGTTCCTGACAATACTCCATGACTCTGTGAGGTTGCAGAAGGGGTCAAGTCCCCCTATGCAGTCTGCTTATGGTGTCTCCGTTTTCCACTACTACCCGGCAAGCCGGACCTCACTCGATCCCAGTATATCGGGCATCGTTCCAAAATCAAACCATAGAGTTTCGCAAGCGCAGGGCAGCGCGAAGCCTACCCTGTGGCACTCTCTGGGGTCTAGCAAGCGCAGGACTGCACCATGCATCCTGTGGCACCCCAGCCACGGTATTTCAGGAATTAACAGCGCGAGATACGCAACCCGTGTCCTCAACCTGTGAGACGGCACCGTACGTATCCCTTTGACAGGAAGGCGCAACCCAATAACACCACCTAGTCTGCCTCCAGGGGCGAGTTGGTCATAAGGTGCCCCCTACAACCGACTCCTCTCTTCCGGCAAGGGCCTATGTAGTGATTTTATAAGTCACTATCCTAATGAGGTTATTATTCCTATGCAATCCTGCATAGTTTCCAATCATGGTCCAACTCATGGTCCCTCGATCCAAGACTCTGGTAATAATATCTCTCTCACTCATCCCTACCCCTAACTCGGATTCTACCAACACTCTCGGCCCACGGTCAACCTACATTGGTTAAGATCCGTCGACGCCCGAAGTGAGATCTATCCATTTCACTCTAAGGGGGTAGGATGTGGTCTTGATGGTCGATGACCCTTAGGGTAATAACATCACCCTAGATGAGCACAACAAACTGCGTATTAGCTAAGAAGCTACATACGAGTAACCAAAAACACATACGAGCTAAACAGCTACGTATAGGACCAACAGCTACATACGGGCCAGTCGAGCCGCGCATGAGACAACAACACACATACGAGCCAAATAAGCCCCGTATGAGACCAACAGCTACATACGGGCCAGTCGAGCCGCGTATGAGACAACAACGTACATACGAGCCAAATAAGCTGCGTATGAGACCCACAGCTACATACGGGCCAGTCGAGCCGCGTATGAGACAACAACATACATACGAACCAAATAAGCTGCGTATGAAACCCACACCTACATACGGGCCAGTCGAGCCACGTATGAGCAAAACCACATACAAACAACCATTAAGGTAGTCAAACCTAGAAGCAACCAAACGTGCTTACTAGCAAACTTTATCTTCTATAATTATAAGCAGCAGAAGAATCTACTAAAATCAACTTAACATGGGTTTCTTCTACAATCAACCCATCATGGCATACCTACTATAATCAACTCAACATGAGTTTCTTTCTATAACAATTCAAGCATGGATTCTTACTATACCACAAGGGTGGGTTCTTTCTCTACAACAATCTAAATCTATAGGGTGGGTTCTTTTACTCGCTACTATTAACAACTCAAATGGGTTCTCTTTGGCATACACAAATAATGTAGCCCTAGGAATGGGTTCTTCCTCAACCTACAACACGTAATCCACAAAAGGTGTGATCTTTTAACCCCCTACCACTGACAACATCCAAAGATTGTTTCTTTATCATACTACAACTAACATAATCATCAAGTTGGGTTCTTTCAACATCCACAATTTACTCCACCCTCAAAGTGGGTTCTTTCTCACAACTCAAACATGGTATTCTACTACAACTGAACCATGGGTTTCTTTCTGCACATACGGAAATAGATAAAGGGAGCAAGCAACTAAATTAGGAGTAAAGAATCCTCACATACTTAACTAATCCCTTCATCCATTAATAGGTTTTATATACTCGAGGGTAGTTAATTTCCCCATACGTCCCATCCATAAATCATATCACCATTTCAGTTTATCCAAATTTCCTTGAATTATCCACTACGTATATAGAACCATACCCACCATACTTTGGTTCTATCCTATGAATATAACTCGCTCCCATATACACGCATATGTTATTCAAGCATCTTTTAACATCAACACGTAAATAGATTACACTCACATATTTCTCGAACCACAAAATATATCCATATACTAACTAACATGATTTCTCAAATCACGAAAATATATATATATAAATTAAACTCACATATTTCTATACTCACAGAGGTACGCAAATAATTTAACTCACATATATCTTTAAACCGTGAGAATATATAAAGAATATAACTCACTATATTTTCATAATCACAAAATACATATAATAAATTAGTACTCACATATATCTCTAAACCACGAAAATATATGAATAATATAACTCACATCATTTTTAACACACAAAACCCATAATAAATTAACTCACATCTTTCTTAGCACACAAAAACACATAATAAATCATACTCACTATATTTTTTATAATCACAACAATATATCTAAATAAATTAATATTCACACATCCATCAATCCACAAAATATATAATAAATCAACTCACATATTTTGCGAAGATCCAAGCGCCGTGCCACCTCGCGTCCAAGGTCGTGAATATATCCTATCACCAAATTTCAAGCAATTAAAACTCAAATAATTCAACTAATCACAAGAGTAAATAATCGCTATCCCAAACATCCCACAAGCGCTTATTGAATGCATGGGATATACACGTGCGATGCACGTGATGATCTAATGCCTATGGTATTTTCATCCCCAAATAATTACCAAATCGCCTCTAAAATATTCTAGTAGCTCAACTATGTTTTCTACTACTATCCGAGAATTAATCCATATTCATATAATTCTCTTTTACAAACCCAAAACCCTATTTTACTAACAACTTGAAATCTCTCTAAAAATCCACTAATTTCTCACATCCACAATTCCCAACATCTCTAATCTCTCTACCCTAACATTCCTGCTCAATAAAAATTAACCCAACTAAATTTTATACAATAAAATAGTTAGGGTTTATACCTTCCGAAATCCAATCGAAAATCCGACGCTACTACGATGTCGAGAATCCCTCCATTAGTCTACCCCTAATTTTAGTTTGGAATCCATGGAGAATCGGAGGAGTTTGGAGGTGGGAAAATCAAACGGCGATGGGTTCTTTTTGGGTTCATTTCGATCGGGATGAAGAAGAAGAAGGAGAAGAAAGAAGGGAACGGACGGGGGGGGGGGGGGGGGGGGGGTTCCCTTGAGCTGGCGCGAACGGGAGGAGGAGGGGGGGAAGAACTGGGGCCGGGGTTCTTTTGGGTCGGGATCGAACGAAAGAAGAAGGAGAAGGGAACGGAAGTGGGGGTCGGGGTTTCTTCCGATCGCCGGCGTGGACGAACGGGAGGAGGAGGGAGGAGGAGGTTGGCGGGGGGTTGTGGGGTTTCATGGGTCGGTTTGGGAATGAACGGGAAGAAGGGAAGAAGAAGAAGAAGGGAAGGAGAGAGAGAGGAGGGGTTTTTTGTAAAAAGTGTAATAAACAATAATAAAGAGATAAATATCTAAGGGAGTGTTGCATATAAGCCCTCTAACTTAACACATTTCAAATAACGCCCAATTCTCTACTCTAATAATCCAAACAATACAAAATACATTAAAACTACTTCGTAGATAATCCATATGAAAAATAATTTAATCTTGAAAATAATAATAATATAAAATAGGCAATATATCTTATATTTCTCAATTAAAAATAATTATTATCAGAAAATACATAATCGCGCGAAATTCTCAATCGCGCACACATTTCGATGCAAAATAGCCATATGCTATTTTTCGGGTTGTTACATCACTCCCTCCTTAGAATCGTTCTGTCCTCAGAACGCTGCTAGTGGAGGGGAAGACAACCACAAACATCAATGGTTCACGAGACATTTTCCCGAACCATCTTTAGTTCCTCGAGTGATATTCTCGGAAATTGGTCTTCTACCAAGTTGAACTGTTGTCCTTCAGTCCTCTGGACAGACCCACTATGAATTCGATGCTGACATTCTTCTGCTCCTGCTCTGGAGTAGACATTGGCTGCATTGCCTTGCTCTATTCTTGTCCACCAGTGACGTTGATTTACTCCTTGATTACGACTTCTATTGGTCGGTGACCACTCCCTCCTTAGAAAGGACGAAGTCACACATTGTCACTTCAGTGCTTAAATCCTCACATTTCCTGCCTAAGCCTTCTGACTTGCTCACTTGGACTCGGTTGCAGCTCCCATTGTGTCGAAATTGAGCTCTAAACTTGAGTAATCACTCTTATACTGGCTTACTTGATCTCATCATCTATCTTCTTGCTTTCTTTCACGGTCTTTGGCTGAGGTCAATCCTTCACTTATTTCGATCTTTTGCAGTCCAGTAGCCACTCCCTCCTTAGAATAGGACATGGCCTACGATCATTACTTCAAACCTCCAGGATTCTCTCCTGTAATTTGCTCGAAGCTGATGCTCCAGATGGTGTATTCAAACAAACCAAATCTAGAGTTGCCTCCCGCACACATCTCAACACTTGAAAAATAATTCAGATAAAAGAAAGTGATGAACCACAATTGAACAAAACAGTTGTAGGGATTCCATATATATATATATATATATATATATATATATATATATCCAATTGGTTACGAAAGTGTTTCATCATACCCTACTCCTTAGTCCAAAATAAATTTCAAAAATACAACTTTTAACTTAGTTGCAATTCTATATGCACATACCAGTACTAGCACTCCTGCCTTCTACAACTTGCTGGTAGTAAGTGCGAACTCTACCCTCGGTGAACAGGCTCCTTTCCTTTATTGTTCATCTTCGAGGTTGATCTGCCATTCCTCCGGTGAAGCTAGGAAATATCTGGTCGGATGCGACCAATCCTTCCACATTTGTAACATGTATGGGTATCTGAGTGTCCTTCCTCGAACACCGGTTCTTAAGATGACCATGCTCACCACATAAAAAAATAACTTCCTGTCCCGGTGCCTCCAAGGTTGCCCTCCGTTTTCTGAGTCTTCTGCTTCTGACCTTGGTCCTTGAACCCTGATGCTGGTGCAGATCTTGTCCCTCGTAGTCGTGGACAAACTGATTTCTTGTGCCTGACTCTCTCACAAGGATTGCATACTACAACCTTGGCGGTCTCTGGGATTTGCTCTCATTCATATTGTAGTCGTGCCAACCTGGAATCAAGGTGTTCCTACTCCTTTGCTGGGCCTGCTAATATAACTCCGAATGCATCACCCAGTTACTTAGTCTTGACGACCTTTCCTAATCACGTACTTCCTAAGCTTCCTCATTTCCCGATGTATGCTGGCTGCCGCCGCTGTGTGTTGATCCACACTTGGTCCTTGCGGTGGTGAAGTCTTCTTGGGTCCTCGCTCAAGATTATCGGATCGTCCATCGATATCGGTTCACTTCCTTTCACCAGCACATCCTCGGTAAGGATATCCTCGAACACCATTCATGTGGTTAAAGGATGGTAACACATACACTAGGATTAGTCCGGATATAGAAAAATTATAAAACATAAGTTGAAGGAACCAACAATATGAATTATAACTATCTACAACTAGCTAAATCCCGACTCCTACAGGGCATTAAAGTTTAATTTTCCTACTGTGTTGGACTGCAAATTGAAGTCAGCTCTGATACCACTCTGTAGCGCCCCGATTTCCATATACTGGGAAACCGTGACACATGCCAAGATCTTTCCTTCAATTAGTCACGATACACAAAAATGCTGGAAATTTAAAACTTTTTATTCAATACAGAGTTACCACGCAGTAATTACAATTATCAGTTTGTAATACCAACTGTAGCGCCTGCCCTTTTTCCTTTTTGACTCCAAACTCAATTCTTCCAATTTCTATATCACTTTAACCATAAACTAAAATGGTTATGTTTCAAAGAAAAATTGGGCAGAGTCTCCTTTGTATTTTTTGCCCAAAACACAGAAAAGCTTACGGAATTTTGCTCTAAATTCCGTAGCTTACATCACAGGCAATAATAATACGGGCTCCCCAGGCCAAAATGAGCATCATCACACAGGCAATATATATATATGCTCTGGGGGCCAAACTCATAACGGTTTAACAAATATCAATTAAAAAGCATAAATCCTTTAGAAAACGTAGTAAGTTTTTAGAAACTAACCTGTAAAAACTTACCACGACGCCCGGCACTCCACAACGAAATGGTTACGGATCAAACCATATCATGTCGCCTCACACTATACTCTTCGTCATCATCCACATACTTACACATCAAAAATACAATTTAAAGCATAAATCTTTACTATTTACAATTAAATCATAACAACAATTTATAACTAGAGCTTCACTCCACGGAAACCTGTACCTACACCTCACCTCTGCACTGCTGGACCTGTAACAGTAGGGACCTAGGGTAGTCCATGGACTCCCTAACCCCCAAATACTAAGGGGTTAGCCATTTCTGGTGTGAGTATAATTTATTAAAATAAGCAATTAAATTAAACTTTACAAGTAAAAACATAACGAACTCATAATATCAAGATCAACAAATCTTACTTGACATCTGAACATGTAATTCATAAATGGGAATTCACATCCAATACTCTCTGAGTCATCACCTGTATGTATATCCATATCCACTCACAACATACTTATCTTTAGTAATCATTTGAATAACCCCTCTCATAATACCAATATTGATCCTATTGCCTTATATCACATATCACATCATAGGCGTATGCATTCATTTGCATACTACCACATTCATTCATGTCCAATCTAACGTCTCATTGCACATTACCATTTATATGCATTCCATCACAATAGACTCCGCATCGCCAACATGGTTTGGCAATAACATATCACACTCGCAATTCAACTTAAATGAAAAAGGCACGTGTACATATAATTTATGTGCCAGTGCATGTTATGACTTAACTCAAATGTGATATTTAACTAGAACTAGGATGCTTCCTATTCTAATGTCATGTCAACTAAACCAGGATGCTCATATCCTAATGCCAGACTACTAACACAATGATGCTCTTATTCTAATGTCAGCAAGTCTCCGAAAGCAACATGCAGCCCATACTACATGCGACCCCATCTCAAGCCGTTTCTCCATATATAGGGATTTGAACCCGCGTTATGAATTCTAATTGCACTCAACCTGTTCCTGACAATACTCCATGACTCTGTGAGGTTGCAGAAGGGGTCAAGTCCCCCTATGCAGTCTGCTTATGGTGTCTCCGTTTTCCACTACTACCCGGCAAGCCGGACCTCACTCGATCCCAGTATATCGGGCATCGTTCCAAAATCAAACCATAGAGTTTCGCAAGCGCAGGGCAGCGCGAAGCCTACCCTGTGGCACTCTCTGGGGTCTAGCAAGCGCAGGACTGCACCATGCATCCTGTGGCACCCCAGCCACGGTATTTCAGGAATTAACAGCGCGAGATACGCAACCCGTGTCCTCAACCTGTGAGACGGCACCGTACGTATCCCTTTGACAGGAAGGCGCAACCCAATAACACCACCTAGTCTGCCTCCAGGGGCGAGTTGGTCATAAGGTGCCCCCTACAACCGACTCCTCTCTTCCGGCAAGGGCCTATGTAGTGATTTTATAAGTCACTATCCTAATGAGGTTATTATTCCTATGCAATCCTGCATAGTTTCCAATCATGGTCCAACTCATGGTCCCTCGATCCAAGACTCTGGTAATAATATCTCTCTCACTCATCCCTACCCCTAACTCGGATTCTACCAACACTCTCGGCCCACGGTCAACCTACATTGGTTAAGATCCGTCGACGCCCGAAGTGAGATCTATCCATTTCACTCTAAGGGGGTAGGATGTGGTCTTGATGGTCGATGACCCTTAGGGTAATAACATCACCCTAGATGAGCACAACAAACTGCGTATTAGCTAAGAAGCTACATACGAGTAACCAAAAACACATACGAGCTAAACAGCTACGTATAGGACCAACAGCTACATACGGGCCAGTCGAGCCGCGCATGAGACAACAACACACATACGAGCCAAATAAGCCCCGTATGAGACCAACAGCTACATACGGGCCAGTCGAGCCGCGTATGAGACAACAACGTACATACGAGCCAAATAAGCTGCGTATGAGACCCACAGCTACATACGGGCCAGTCGAGCCGCGTATGAGACAACAACATACATACGAACCAAATAAGCTGCGTATGAAACCCACAACTACATACGGGCCAGTCGAGCCACGTATGAGCAAAACCACATACAAACAACCATTAAGGTAGTCAAACCTAGAAGCAACCAAACGTGCTTACTAGCAAACTTTATCTTCTATAATTATAAGCAGCAGAAGAATCTACTAAAATCAACTTAACATGGGTTTCTTCTACAATCAACCCATCATGGCATACCTACTATAATCAACTCAACATGAGTTTCTTTCTATAACAATTCAAGCATGGATTCTTACTATACCACAAGGGTGGGTTCTTTCTCTACAACAATCTAAATCTATAGGGTGGGTTCTTTTACTCGCTACTATTAACAACTCAAATGGGTTCTCTTTGGCATACACAAATAATGTAGCCCTAGGAATGGGTTCTTCCTCAACCTACAACACGTAATCCACAAAAGGTGTGATCTTTTAACCCCCTACCACTGACAACATCCAAAGATTGTTTCTTTATCATACTACAACTAACATAATCATCAAGTTGGGTTCTTTCAACATCCACAATTTACTCCACCCTCAAAGTGGGTTCTTTCTCACAACTCAAACATGGTATTCTACTACAACTGAACCATGGGTTTCTTTCTGCACATACGGAAATAGATAAAGGGAGCAAGCAACTAAATTAGGAGTAAAGAATCCTCACATACTTAACTAATCCCTTCATCCATTAATAGGTTTTATATACTCGAGGGTAGTTAATTTCCCCATACGTCCCATCCATAAATCATATCACCATTTCAGTTTATCCAAATTTCCTTGAATTATCCACTACGTATATAGAACCATACCCACCATACTTTGGTTCTATCCTATGAATATAACTCGCTCCCATATACACGCATATGTTATTCAAGCATCTTTTAACATCAACACGTAAATAGATTACACTCACATATTTCTCGAACCACAAAATATATCCATATACTAACTAACATGATTTCTCAAATCACGAAAATATATATATATAAATTAAACTCACATATTTCTATACTCACAGAGGTACGCAAATAATTTAACTCACATATATCTTTAAACCGTGAGAATATATAAAGAATATAACTCACTATATTTTCATAATCACAAAATACATATAATAAATTAGTACTCACATATATCTCTAAACCACGAAAATATATGAATAATATAACTCACATCATTTTTAACACACAAAACCCATAATAAATTAACTCACATCTTTCTTAGCACACAAAAACACATAATAAATCATACTCACTATATTTTTTATAATCACAACAATATATCTAAATAAATTAATATTCACACATCCATCAATCCACAAAATATATAATAAATCAACTCACATATTTTGCGAAGATCCAAGCGCCGTGCCACCTCGCGTCCAAGGTCGTGAATATATCCTATCACCAAATTTCAAGCAATTAAAACTCAAATAATTCAACTAATCACAAGAGTAAATAATCGCTATCCCAAACATCCCACAAGCGCTTATTGAATGCATGGGATATACACGTGCGATGCACGTGATGATCTAATGCCTATGGTATTTTCATCCCCAAATAATTACCAAATCGCCTCTAAAATATTCTAGTAGCTCAACTATGTTTTCTACTACTATCCGAGAATTAATCCATATTCATATAATTCTCTTTTACAAACCCAAAACCCTATTTTACTAACAACTTGAAATCTCTCTAAAAATCCACTAATTTCTCACATCCACAATTCCCAACATCTCTAATCTCTCTACCCTAACATTCCTGCTCAATAAAAATTAACCCAACTAAATTTTATACAATAAAATAGTTAGGGTTTATACCTTCCGAAATCCAATCGAAAATCCGACGCTACTACGATGTCGAGAATCCCTCCATTAGTCTACCCCTAATTTTAGTTTGGAATCCATGGAGAATCGGAGGAGTTTGGAGGTGGGAAAATCAAACGGCGATGGGTTCTTTTTGGGTTCATTTCGATCGGGATGAAGAAGAAGAAGGAGAAGAAAGAAGGGAACGGACGGGGGGGGGGGGGGGGGGGGGGAGGGGGTTCCCTTGAGCTGGCGCGAACGGGAGGAGGAGGGGGGGAAGAACTGGGGCCGGGGTTCTTTTGGGTCGGGATCGAACGAAAGAAGAAGGAGAAGGGAACGGAAGTGGGGGTCGGGGTTTCTTCCGATCGCCGGCGTGGACGAACGGGAGGAGGAGGGAGGAGGAGGTTGGCGGGGGGTTGTGGGGTTTCATGGGTCGGTTTGGGAATGAACGGGAAGAAGGGAAGAAGAAGAAGAAGGGAAGGAGAGAGAGAGGAGGGGTTTTTTGTAAAAAGTGTAATAAACAATAATAAAGAGATAAATATCTAAGGGAGTGTTGCATATAAGCCCTCTAACTTAACACATTTCAAATAACGCCCAATTCTCTACTCTAATAATCCAAACAATACAAAATACATTAAAACTACTTCGTAGATAATCCATATGAAAAATAATTTAATCTTGAAAATAATAATAATATAAAATAGGCAATATATCTTATATTTCTCAATTAAAAATAATTATTATCAGAAAATACATAATCGCGCGAAATTCTCAATCGCGCACACATTTCGATGCAAAATAGCCATATGCTATTTTTCGGGTTGTTACAGACTAGGTAAGCCTTGAGTTGGTCGAACGACTCTTGTTGTTGTTGACCCTATTCGAAACCTTTAGCCCCCTTGAGGGGCTTGAAGAAGGGGAGGCACTTCTCCCCTGACTTCGAGAGGAAACGCCCTATAGCGGCTAGGCGGCCTGTCAGCCTCTGAACTTCCTTAACGTTCTTGGGAGGGGCCATGTCTAATATGGCCTTGACTTTCTCAGGGTTAGCTTTGATTCCTCGTTGGCTGACCATGAAGCCGAGAAACTTTTCTGACGAGACTCCGAATGCATACTTATTCAGATTGAGCCTCATGTTGTGCTTTCTCAGTACATCGAACGCCTCCTGTAGGTCGGTCACATGATCGTCCCCTCGGATGCTTTTTACAAGCATGTCGTCCACATATACCTCCATATTCTGGCCGATTTGAGCTTGGAAAACCTTGTTGACAAGGCATTGGTATGTGGCTCCTGCATTCTTCAAACCGAAGGGCATAACCCTGTAGCAGTAGAGGCCCTGGTCGGTTACAAATGAGGTCTTCGGGATATCTGGGGGGAACATCCGGATCTGATTGTAGCCTGAGAAGGCGTCCATGAAGCTGAGGAGTTCATGACCCGAAGTGGCGTCAATCAAAGTGTCAATACTCGAAAGAGGGAAGGGGTCTTTGGGGCATGCCCTGTTGAGATCGGTAAAATCGATACAAATCCTCCAGGTACCATTGGACTTCTTCACCATTACTACATTCGAGAGCCATTCGGGATAGTTTACCTCCTGTATGAATCGGGCCTTCAAGAGCTTGTCCACCTCCTCTTTTATAGCTAGCTGGCGCTCGGGGGCGAACTTGCGCCTCTTCTGTTGGACCGGTTTGGACCCCGGAGCAACACTGAGGTGGTGGACCAAGAGCTCTTCGGAAATTCCGCGCATGTCTACAGCTGACCAAGCAAAGAGGTGTCGGTTCCTTCGGATGCACTGGACTATGTCGGAGAATAGGGCGGATGGGAGGGTCTTGCTAACAAAGAACTTTCGGTTTGGATCCTGCTCAGAGAAGAGCACTTCCTCCAACTCATCCACCGGCTCGGACGTTGGTCGGGTAACATCTTGGGGGATTTCCAGAGTTTCTAGGAAGAGGACTGGACCAAGGGTAGAGGTCATGTAGCACTTGAGGGCCGTTTCCTGATTGCCTTTTACTTCCCCTACTCCTATCCAGGTGGGGAATTTCATCTTGAGGTGATAGGCGGAAGGGACGGCTTCAAGGGCAGCAAGGCCGGGCCGACCCAAAATGACATTGTAAGCTGCAGGGACATCCACGACCATAAAGTCCATCGACTCCGTTCGGGTAGTAGGAGTTTTGCCAGCGGTTACGTCGAGGGTGATCACCCCTACAATAGTCACTGGCACTCCCGTGAACCCATGGAGCGTGTAGCCGGCGGGCTTGAGTCTGTCTTGGGATAGTTTGAGGCCCTTGAAAGCGGCGAGGAAGAGGATGTTAACGGAGCTGCCATTGTCCACTAGGATCCTCTCTACTTTGAAGTTCACCATATGGAGATTAATGACGAGTGCGTCATAATGGGGGGTGCGGACACCTTCAAGATCTTCGTCTGAGAATGTGACGGGCACTCCGAGGCCTTTAGGAGGAGGAGTGGCGCGAACCGAATTGACTTCCCTAATGAACGCCTTTCGAGAGGAGTTTAAGGAGCCCCCCATTGGGTCCCCATGAATGAGGTGTAGGACACGCTCCTCTTCGAAGTCGGGCATTTCATCGCATTCAGGACGCTTGTTAGCCCCCCAAGGCGGGAGAGGAGGATCGGTTCGGTCCTTTCTCACAAACCTGTTTAGCTGACCTCTCTAGATGAGGGCTTTTATCTCGTACTTTAAGGCCCGACAATCATTGGTGTCGTGGTCATGTTCCCGGTGATAGCGGCACCACTTCTCTTTATCCCTCTTCTTACCGGGGGTGTTCATTTTTTGAGCAGGAGGTATCACCCCCTCCTTCTCAACTTCCATAAGAATTGTGGAGATGTTGGCATTAAGGGGAGTAAATTTTTCAAATCTGGGGGGAGGTCGGCGCTGGCCGCCATTATCCTTCTGGAGCTTCTTGGCCCCTTCCTCTTCTGTTCCCTTTCTCTTAGATCCGGAGGAAGACCCCTCCAAGTTGGAGCGGTGCTCAACTTCTTTGGCCCAAATATACTTTTTGCTCTGGAGGAGGAGGTCAGAGAAGTTCTGTGGGGGCTTCTTGGCAAGGGAGGAGCGGAGGCTGGAGTTGAGGACATTGGATTGAAATGCTGCTGCAGCGACCGACTGGTCGAGGGATGCTATGGACCTGTCTTCCGCTGTGAACCTTTTTGCATAGTCTCTCAGCTTCTCACCCTTCTTTTGGTGGAGGTAGAGTAGCGAAATACTGGTCTTCTCAGTTCTGCGGCTACTCACGAAGTGGGTGACGAAGAGTGTCTCAAATTGCTCGAAGGAGAATATTGAGGAAGGTGCAAGGCGAGAGTACCATTCTTGAGCCGGACCCTTCAGAGTTGCGGGGAAGGTCTTGCATAGCAGAGCATCGGAAGCTTGATGGATGAGCATGAGGGTTTTGAAGCTTTCGATGTGATCGACGGGGTCAGTCTCCCTGGAATAAGTCTCGAATTGAGGAGGCTTAAAGCCGATTGATACGGGTGCATCCATTATGGTTCGGGAAAAAGGAGGTCGACTAGGACGAAGGTTCCTTCCTCTGAGCTCTTCCACTCGGTCTAACTGACCCAAGCACCTCTCTATTTCGTGGAGACAGCGGTAGACAGCATCATCCCTTCGACGGTAATCAGCCGAGCCTCTAGACTCGTCTTCGTACGAGGGAGAGCGGGGGCTACGACGACGGTAGTTCCTGGAGCAGCGAGGACTTGGCATGTGCCGGGGGTTGCTAGGAGCTGGGGGAGGAGTTAGGGACCGTCGGCGAGGACTTTGGACCGGAGGAGGAGTGGGAATCCTTAGAGCATTGGTGTTATTAGGACGGAGATTGAGAGCTTGTAGGACGGTTGCTTGGAACTGCTGGAACTCGGCACGGGTGATGGGTGCCTCTTCGTTCCTAGGATGTTGCTGACCGGCAGGGGAATGGGATCTTCTCCTGTGATGCTCGGGGGACTCTCTCCGCCCCCTTCGGGTAGGGGACCTTCTGTAGTCTCGGTGGTGAGGAGATCGCTCATCCGGACGTTGCTGGCAGGAGGCTCCCTCTCGGGCCCGCTTTTCATCCAAATGGCGGCGAAGATCCTCATCCTTCTGCCGATTGAGGACGGTGTTGCGAAGGTGGGAAGCTCGGGGATTGTGGGAGGCCATAGAATCCAAAGAGGCATTGTGGATGGAGACGTGGTCCGGATGGAGAGGTTGTTTTTGCGGGTTGGGACCCTTAGGAGGTTGTTGATTCTGAGGAGGAGGCAGGTCCTGTTGGAGAGGGTCCTCTGCTTGAGGAGGAATTTGCCCCTGCTGCTGAGCGGGCTGGATGGGGACTTCCTGTTGCTGATCGGGGTTGGGTCCTCGGTTGGATCCTCTGGATCTGACTTTCCTAGGAGGCATGGCCGGAGAAGATCTGACCAACGGGAAGAGGGGAGGCTGCTATTCGTTGATTCCCAGAGACGGCGCCAATCTGTTACCGCTAAATCTGGTATGGGGGTAAACAGATAGTATTTATGGATTCTTGGAAAACTTGAATAGCGAACCTGTTACCTGTTCCGCCGGAGTTTTACCGTTGACTCCCACTGTTCACCTGCAAAAAGTGCGAGACACCGGGGTTGATCCTGGCGACGCACCCTCCGACGCTCAAGTCAGTAATCAGAAGTGATTATGAAAGAGCGTAAAATTGGCAAAAGATTGATTACCTCTTAATGGAGATGGATGGGAGGTATTTATAGGTGCCGCTGGGATCAGATTAGGAATGTAATCCCTATGGTTAGATAAGGAATGTAATCCCTAATCCCCAGTGAAAGGATAGATATGAATCAGGGCCGTTGATTAGGATTAATCAGAAACCCTAATTCTATCCTTTCTGGACCGGATTTGCTGCGGGTTGAAACCCGCACCCAATTGAGGTGGATCCATTCTCGGGTTAGTGGGTCTCCGAGGAGGAGAACCAGTACCCGCTTCAGACCTATTGGTAGGTAAAATTACCGTTTTACCCCTGGGCTTCAAGATTCGTGCCCGATTTGGATGGTTTCGATTTAACCCCATTTTTAGCCATTTCAGGATTGTAAAGGTATTATTGTAACACTGTTGTAATATATTGCAATTTTGTAACATTCGAACTTGTAATAAATTTGTGTTGAATAAAAAGTTTTAAAAAAATTTTATGTTTTTCTGTGTATTGTGGCTAATTGAAGGAAAGATTCTGGCTTATGTCACGGTTTTCGAGTGTATAAAAATCGTGGTGTTACAGTAATCATCTCCAGCTTCCCCTCGGAGAGCTTGAAGGACCTCGTTCCAAAATCCCTGGAACTCGGCTCGGGTTATGTGGCCTTCCTTTTCATGGTGGTAATTCGTCGCTTGCCGATCTCTCGAAGGGAGGCATCGCTCATTCTCCTGCCGGTGGGAGGAGTTATGTCTACGGCTTGGCTGGTTATCCGAGGGTCCTTCACTATTTCTGGAACAGTTAATGTGACGGGTCCTTCTCATTCTGCCGATTGTTGTAAGATTTCGAAGGTCCGAATCTGCTGGGCGTTCGGCCCTTTGCTCAACCGAACGAGAGGCGCTCGGAGCTGGCCTTTATTGACGTTCGACCCGTGGCTGTTGTGACCCTTAAGTGGCTACTTGGCTGCGGGACGGACGAACTAGAGTTGGGGGGATCTACCTGACTCCTCGCAGTAGTTGTCTTTCTAGCCTTGGGGAACCATGGTAAAAGAAGGCGGATATGATCTAGGATATGAGTAGGAGGCTGGATCTGAAGAGGCTCCCACAGATGGTGCTAATCTGATGCTTCTGATTTCTAGTGTGGGAACAACAGATGATGAGTTTTTGTATTTGGTGGAAGTATCTGATCTCGGCCGTCGATATGATCTTAAAGAGAGGCTAGTATTTGATTGGAATTTTTGGTGGTGGTTGTGTTGGTTGTTGACCGACGAAAACCTCCAAAAAGCCCGAAACACAGGTAGTTTACCCGGCGACAGGCCCTCCAATGATTAAGTCAGCAACCAGATATGTAAATTAGGGTTTGGTGGCAAAAATCTTGATTACCTAGTAACTGATGAGTGAGGTCTGTATTTATAGGTAGGGAAAGGGTTCTGTAATGGACCGGATAGACCCCCTTTCATGGACTGACATGAAATAGTGGGCCTGTGAGCCGCCCAGGGGGATTACAGGAATAGGGTGGTGATCGTATGGTTTAGATGAGCTATGTTTTTTACCCATATTCCAATGCGCACTTAACAAACTAAATATTCATAACTACTTCCATTTATTCTCAAATGCTTCATGAATTACCTGACAATCTTACATGCAATGGGCTTTATTATATAATTCCAAGAGATAAACTACATATATAGTCAATTTTCTTCTACATACAAGATCTCATAATATTTGAAGTTCTCATAAGAATTTCATCACAGCTCATGTGCTAACTAACTGAAAGTAATAAAGACCCTTAAGTTGAGTGAATACACATAATTATCTATAGAGGCTAAAAAATAACAGTAAACCAATCCTTTTAAAAATTCAACCTTGGCTTCAGAATTCAGACTGACATAAGACCTTGCTTCAATCTCGTCCCCTACCTTTTCATTTAGAAAAATTCCTTATCCTATATCGAAAACCCAATACTAATTAGTACGCCAACTGTTACAGCTAAATCTGGTGTGGGGACAAACAGATAGAATTTGTGGATTCTTTGGGATGCCGAATAGTCAAACCTGAAACCTTTCCGCCGAAGTTTGACCGTGATCTCCCGCCGTTAACGTGCAAAAAGTACGAAACACCCGGGTTTATCCCGGTGACGCACCCTCCGATGCTCAAGTCAGTAATCAGAAAGATTATGAAAGAGCTTTTACTGGCAAAAGATTGATTACCTGTTAATGGTGGGGGATGGGGGGTATTTATAGCCGCCCTAGGGACCAGTTTCGGGATAAGATAAAATCCCTACTTCCCAGTAAATGGATAGAAGTGAATCAGGGCCGTTGATTAGGTATAATCATAAACCCTAATTCTACCCAGCTGGACCGGGTTTCTTGCAAGTTGAAATCCGCACCCAGTTGAGATGGATCCGTTCGTGGGTTATTGGGCCATTGGAAAAAAGACCAAGTACCCACTTCAGACCCGTTTGTAGGTAAAATTACCATTTTACCCCTGATCTTTAAGATTCGCGCCCGATTTGGACGGTTCCGATTTAATCCTATTTTTAGCCATATCACGAGACCCCCACTCCCGAAGACTGAGTTTAATCAGCCTTTTAGGCGTAGTTTTGCTGTTTTAATAGCTTGCAAGTTGTATCGGAGTCCAAATGAGGGGTGTCAAATCTTTGTATGAGGTATTATGGTGATTTTCATAGCTAGTTACATGGTCAAGGTTATTCTTGAGCTCTCCCGAACCTTTGGTGATTTTTCTTAATTTTTATCTATTTTTCGAAAAATGTATCTAATTTTGCGAAGTGGTGATTCGTTGTTCGGATGTCTTAATTAACTATTCTAAGCAATAATTATTTACCCAGGGGCTCAAAAATATTTCCCCAAATTTATAATTATTTTTTAGAATTTTTGATTAATTTCCCTGAATTTTTAATCATTTCTTCGCAATTTTTAGATAAATAATTCGATTTTAATAAAAAAAAATTTAATCCGATTTATGACGTGGCACGATCTGGGCTCTTTATCGGCATTGGGCGCAAACTTCTGGAGGATCGGACGGCCGAAGTAGTTCGGCAGCGTATTTCTCCGCTTACGGAGGACGGTGCCTTGGTAGCTCGGCTGGTCGTCCTTAGTAGCTCAGTAGCTCGGCGCATAGCGAGCTGCCAAGCTACGTGGCAAGATCTGGAGCATTCATCAAGGCACGAATCACGAGAAAGGGGTTCAAATCACGAGAAATTGTCATTTTGTAGACGTGGCGTGATCTGAGCCGCTCATCATGTTCCAGCACGATTTTAAAAACGATCCAACGGTTGGGGTAGTTCGGCAGTCATTTTTCTTCAAATGTGAGGGTCGGTGCATCGGTAGCTCGGCCATAGTAGCTCGGCCATAGTAGCTCGGCAACTGGGCAGCTCGGCTTTCACCTCTTGGTAGTTCGGTGGCTCAGATAAGATCTTCGGTAGCTCGGCTAAGCACTCCGGTGGCTTGGCAGCTCGGCCTCTGATCCTTAGTAGCTCGGTGGCTCAGCTAAGCTATTCAGTAGCTCGGCTGAGCACTCTGGTGGCTCGGCAGCACGGCCTCTGCTGCTTAGTAGCTCGATGGCTCAGCTAAGCTGTTCGGTAGCTCGGCAAGTTACGAGTCGTCGAGCCATGTGGTTGGATCTGGAGCACTCATCATGGCACGGATCTCGAAGTTGGAGGTTCAGATCACGAGAAAATGTTATCTTGTCGTTTTGTGGGCGTGGCGAGATCTGAACCTTTCATCATGTTTTGGCACGAATTTTGAAACAATCTGATGGTGAAAGTGGCTCGGCGGCATTTTTCTCCATATGTGGAGGTCGATGCCCCGGTGGCTCGGTAAAGTGCCTCGGTGGCTCGGCAAACGAGTCGTCGAGCCACGTGGTTGGATCTGGAGCGCTCATCATGGCGCGGATCTCGAAGTTGGAGGTTCAGATCATGAGAAAACGGTATCTTGTCGTTTTGTGGGCGTGGCATGATCTGAGCCGTTCATTAGATTTGGACACGAACTTTGAGACAATCTGACGGTGAAAGTGGCTCGGCGGCATTTTCTCCATATGTGGAGGTTGGTGCCCTGGTAGCTCGGCAGAGTGCCTCAGTGGCTCGACAAGTTATGAGTCATCGAGCCACGTGGTTGGATCTGGAGTGCTTATCTTGGCGCGGATCTCGAAGTTAGAGGTTCAGATCAAGAGAAAACGTTATCTTCTCGTTTTGTGGGCATGGTGGGATCTGAACCGTTGATCATGTTTTGGCACGAATTTTGAGACAATCTGATGGTGAAAGTGGCTCGGCGGCATTTTTCTCCATATGTGGAGGTCGGTGCCCCGGTAGCTCGGTAGAGTGCTTCGGTGGCTCGGCAAGTTACGAGTCGTCGAGCCACATGGTTGGATTTGGGGTGCTCATCATGGCGCGGATCTCGAAGTTGGAGGTTCAGATCACGAGAAAATATTATCTTATTGTTTTGTGGGCGTGGCGTGATCTGAGCCGTTCATCAGATTTGGACACGAACTTTGAGACAATCTGACGGTGAAAGTGGCTCGGCGGCATTTTTCTCCATATGTGGTGGTCAGTGCCCTGGTAGCTCGACAGAGTGCCTCGGTGGCTCTGCAAGTTACGGATTGCCGGACTGTGATGTTAAGTAAACCGTTGTGACCTTCCTCTGAACCGTTGCAGCTTTCCCCATTCTGTCATTCTGTCTCCCTTAACGGGCCCCCAAGCATTACTAAAGCCCAAGCGTTGTCTCTTTGGCGATAAGTTCTCACCCCCCCCCACCCCTTAGCTCATTCTTTCACTTTTACTGTCAAATTTTACTTTTGCTCTCGAGTTGCTCTGCTAGCGGAGATTTGAGCTCAAGGGCGGTTGTGCTAGCTGTCGCGAAGGCCAGGCAATTTTCGGTGAAATTTTTTCTGACCGTATTAGTCAAATCAAAGGTCAGTTTATTTAACTTCAGTTACTTATTCTACGAGATGTCACGGGTATCCTCGGGGGTCGGAATGCCGAGGAAGGGAGAGAAGTGGTAAGCCGAATGACGGGAAGGAGATAGTAGGGTTGTTTGTGGCCGAGGAGAAGGGGAAGGGCGTGGTTCGATCTTCGGTCGTCGAGGTGGTGGTGGAGGGATAAGGCAGTACAGCGGTGAGCTGCTGACCAAGGCTGTCATTGGACGTTCGGAGACCTACGAGGAGAACGATCTGAGGGATGTCACCAAGGTGGATGACATCCCCTCGGTTCTGACGGAGCGGGACCTACTCCGGACTAGGAAGGGTTTCGCCATTCCCCAGGAGTACACACTGGTTCTCCCCGGCCCCGGGGTGCGAGAGAACACCATCTTCCCGCCGAACACATGCGTCTTCGTCTTCGACGTGTTGAACGCCGGCCTGCGCTTCCCCCTCCATCCCTTTGTGATGGTAGTCCTTCGGTGGTATGGTCTGTGCCCCATACAGTTCATGCCGAAAACATGGCACCACTTTTCTGTTGCAATGCCTAACAGCCAAAGTGGAGCCAGAGCTCGTCATCCTCCGAAGTTTATACCGAATCAACAAGATGAGAAAGCTTGAGGCTCGCTACTATCTGTCACCTCGGAAAGGAGTTAAGCTGATAGAGAATCCCGACTCGATAAATTCGTGGAAGGGAAAGTTTTTTCTGATCAAGAGCTCTTCGGTGTGGGACTTCCTGACCTGGTAGAAGGAAGATGTGCCAAAGTATGCGAAGGCCGAGCCAGTGTTGACCCCGGCCGAGGTAGAGGTGGCAGCGAAGCTGATCGGTCTTTTGATGTTGAGTTGGAGGGAGATGACAGAGGAGGTGTTGCACGGGTCGGGCCTTAGTCCGATCGACCCGAGTACGCTCCTGACATCTCTATCTTTTTGCTTTACTTTCTTTGATGCCTTGTATATATATATATTTTTTTTCTAACTAGTTTCTCCTTCCACTTTGACAGAGGCTCCGAACATGGACTTCAAGGGTATGATAGCTGAACGAAGCAAAGCCTCCGATGACAAGAAGAGGAAGAGGACGAGCACGGGTCCCTCATCTGGCCGACCCACCAAGGTGCCTTCGATAGTCGTCACCACTGCTCCTCAGGAGCCGTCCTCAGCGGTTGTTGTCCAACCGACCCTCTATGCCCTTGTAGGTGAGGGCTTCTTCGTCGCGGCGGTTCTGGCGCTTGAGGCCCCGCCCTTGACCGAGCAAGCCGAGGCGATACTGACCGAGGCTCATAAGAAGCTGTTCGTTCCTGATTGGCGGGTGAAGAACCACAACAGCTTCTTAGGGGACTCGGGGATGAGCATGCAGGATGTTCGCCACCTCCCGACCCTGAAGGACCGAGCCGCCCTGAAGGCAGGGACAACCGGCGACGATGCTCTCGAGGTAGCTCGGTCGCTTGTGTCGGTAAGTTTTCCTTACTGTTTCAAATTTTTCTTGAAAATTTTCTAAGTCTTTAGCTCGGTTTTTGTTGTGTTCTAACCACCTCTCCGTGTAGGCTACTTGCCACTTCGGCCATCTTCTCGAGGAGCATGCCGAGCAAGAGAAGAATCTGAAGGCTCTCAGCGATAAAGATCGAGCGGAGAGGGCAAGGGCTGTGAAGCAGCTCGAAGCAGAGCAGCATCGCTCGGACGCTCTGGCGGCCCAGGTCGTCGACCTCGAGGTGGCTTTGGTGCAAGCGAAGGAGAAGCTTGCTTCGGAGGTCGCAAAGGCAGCCGAGGAGAGGGTCGCAGCAACGAGGGCTTTGGAGGCAGTGAAGCTGCAACAAGCCAAGGCCGTGGAGAAGGCGAGGGTGGAGATCGAGGCCGAGGCTAAGAAGCACATGGCGGCAAACATGGAGCTGTCTTATGCCAGAGCGCTCGATCACGTCGAGGCTCGAGTTCCCGACATCGACAGGTCGGGGTGCAGGCTGTGGCCTGGTGCCGAGGAAGAAGTCGAAGGGGAAGAGAAAGAGGACGAAGGAGAGGAGGGGGACGAGCCACAAGGCGCCGATGTTCCTACCGACCTCAAGACTGTGGTGGCGGAAGAAGGGGGTGACTAGGTCGTAGCCGACCCCCAAGGCAAAGCGGAGGAGGATGACGGGCCATCTACCGAGGTGCCTGTTTCCGAACTACCCCCCAAGGTGGCCCCTTGATCTTCTTGCTCTTGTAGTAAAAAAAAATTCTTTTCTTGTACTGCCTTGTAGCAGACTGGCCACCGCTTTTGGTATCAATAAAAATTTGGTTTTTGGAAAACTCGCTAAGTGTTGAAGTCTTTTTTGAATCTTGAAAATAGTTGTCTTGAGATTTGGCTAAGTGTTGGGCACTGCCTCTTGTTCTTCGTGTTGATATGTCTTTGTTTTTTAGGTTGTTGAGTCGATTTCAGCGGCCGAAACCTCTCGTCTTCGCGCTGACTTGAAAGCAGCGAAGC
This sequence comes from Hemerocallis citrina, assembly GCA_017893485.1. Taxonomy (NCBI): domain Eukaryota; kingdom Viridiplantae; phylum Streptophyta; class Magnoliopsida; order Asparagales; family Asphodelaceae; genus Hemerocallis; species Hemerocallis citrina. The sequence continues at coordinate 216,082,549 of CM030361.1, read as the reverse complement.
TGGCCCTCTCCCGTAGCCGAGAGTGTTTCCTCAAAAGCGAGTTGGATCTAGAGGATTTCAAGACAACATTGAGGGAGTATTTCTCCGAGCTGAAACAACTACGGAAGCAATCTCGCGAGGTTCGTCTTGAAGGCAAGGTGGAGTTGCTTAGGAAGACACTGTTTGACGTTGAGAAGAAGAAAGGCGAACTACTGGTGAAGGTTCATCACCTGAAGATAGCAGAAGAAGAACTTTTGGTGGAGGAAGAGGAGTTAGCCTCAGCGGTGGATAAGTTGATGGTCGAGCACGATGAGTTGACGGCAAAGGTTGACGAGCTGAGGAGGGTTACAGTTGACAAAAGCATCGAAGTGACCCATCTTCGTCGAATTACAGCCGACAGCTCTGGAGCCGCAGGATCCGCTCAACTTCCTCGTTTCAAAATAGTTGTGAAGGACGCTACTCTGAAGGATCGAATCGTTGAGCTCGAGGAGGAAGTGGCCCGACTCAAACCTCAGCCTGAACGGATTAACGTCAGAAGCACGTTGTGTACTCGCGAAGAGATAGAGAGGGGAATCTCATTTTATGAGCTCGCGACTCGTTCGCCTGCCATTAGGCGGAGTCCGGCAAACACTCAAAGTGGAGTGGCTGCTTCGTCTAGTGGCGCTTCGGTTGGGGCCACGGTCAAAGGCAGTGTTGAAGAGGCATCTCGGTTCGTCGGTCTAGAGATGAGCTCCGAGGTTAGGCGACGCCGTCCCGGGGTGTCTTTGAACCGAAACATTCCTATTCCGAAGAAACACTGAATAAGTTGTTTTAATTATGCCTCTTTGAGTCTTTGTAGTCCCTTGTAGTAGAGTAGTTTGGCCTTGTAACCTATGTTCCTTTCAACTTTAATAGAAGTGAAGGTTTGTTTTACTCTCTAGTGTTTGTGTGTTTGCATGTTTTGTTAGTACTTGTTATTTGTTTGGTACCATTTGTAACTCGTTTATGAGTAAGGGATAGAAGCGAAGCCGAACCAAGATTTGAGCTCTGTGTTCTTTGCCAGAGCAGGTCCCGCCGGATGTGGGAGAAATTTCGAATGGCGAACCACTTCTAGCCCGCTTGATGTAGAAGACGGTGTGGACCACGAGAAAACGCTATCTTGTCGTTTTGTGGATGTGGCCACCTGATCAAGGCGTTTCTCCCTAATACGTAGCTCGAAATGCGAGTGGCTCGAGAATGTATGCTTGAATATCTTCATCATTTATCCAGTCAAGTGAAGCAATGGGGCATTCATTCAAGTACAACTCCTCTAACTTTTAACAACTACTCAGAATCAGAAGCAAATCTTCCTTCTCATAGGCTCGGAATCTCAACCTCGTGAACTTGAGATTCATAAGCAGCGCTATGGTTTTTGCAGCCTCCAATGTTTTGGCTACTGCGAATTGTAAAAAAAGCTAGTATCTTGCAGTGGGGAGCAGCCTCTTGAAGAATTACTTCATCTTTAAACGAATCATAAGAACCAAAGGTTAGTTCCTCCAAGTACTCTTCTCCCATGTCTAGTATAGTTATAGAAACGATCAGTTATCCAACCAAGTGATTTGAATTCTGAATGCGTCGTTTGAGTGAATCTCAATGGTTATGGAAGCAATTGCGAATGGCGAACCACTTCTAGCCCGCTTAAGAGCGAACTTTCGAAGCGGAATCAAACCAAGTTTTGGACTCCGAACTCGTCGTTTGAGTGGATTTCAACGGTTGTGGGAGCAATTCCAAATGGCAAACCACTTCTAGCTCGCTTAAGAGCGAGCTTGTGAAGCGGAATCGAGCCAAGTTTTGGACTCCGAACTCGTCGTTTGAGTGAACTTCAACGGTTGTGGGAGCAATTCAGAATAGCAAATCACTTCTAGCCTGCTTAAGAGCGAACTTGCAAAGCGGAATCGAGCCAAGTTTTGGACTCCGAACTTGTCGTTTGAGTGAACTTCAACGGCTGTAGGAGCAATTCCGAATGGCAAACCACTTCTAGCTTGCTTAAGAGCGAGCTTGCGAAGTGGAGTCGAGCCAAGTTTTGGACTCCGAACTCGTCGTTTGAGTAAGAGTGATTAAAGACCTTAAACAGAAAGATAAAAATAATTCACAAGGAAAATATGGGGAAAAGAAGAACTTTATTGATAACTACTAATCGGCTGCTTCTAAGTTGCAAGTCGTTATTACAATGACAAAATAAAGAAGCAAATTACAAGTGAAAAGATGGGAATGGCTCGACACTTGAAGTTACTTAGAGAGGCGTTAAGGTGCTCTCTTGGTACTTCAGTAGGTGGTCGGCATTCCATGTTCTGGGTATCTCTCTGCCTTCAAGGTCTTCAAGACGGTACGTCCCGGGCCGAACTACCTTGGTGATCTTGTAAGGTCCTTCCTAATTGGGGGCTAGCTTACTCTTTCTGCTGGGGAAGGAGATAGCTAGTTTTCTGAGGACCAAGTCCCCTTCCTTGAGATTAGTGGGATGGACTCTTTTGTTGTAGGCCTGCTCAATTCTTCTTCGGTAGTTTTGCTGGCGGATTGAAGCACTTTCATGGAGCTCATCAACTAAGTCCAAATTCGCCCGAAGCTCTCTGGCATTCTGCTCTTCTTCATAGGCCATAAGGCGAAGAGATGGTAGACCGACTTCCAAGGGGTCACAGCTTCGGACCCACAGGTGAGATTAAATGGCGACTCACCTGTGGGGGTCCATTTCGTAGTGCGGTAGTTCCATAGTACATTGGGAAGCTGTTCTGCCCATAAACCTTTGGCCGCCTTATCTAGCCTCTTCTTGATACCGGAGAGGATTTGCCGGTTGGTATTTTCCACTTGGCCATTTGATTGAGGATGGGAGACAGAGGAGAAGCGTTACTGAATGGCAAGGTCTTCACACAGAGATCGGAATGCGGCCCCCATAAACTGTGTTCCATTATCTGTTATTAGGACCAGAGGCACGCCAAACCTACAGATAACATTTTTCCAAAAGAACTACAGTACTTTGTTCTCTGTAATTGTAGCCAATGGTTCAGCCTCGACCCACTTGGAAAAATAGTCGATTGCCACGACTAGGAACTTGAGCTGACCGGGAGCTGGTGGAAACGGGCCTAGCAAGTCCATCCCCCACATTGCGAAAGAAATCGGACTTGATAAAGATGTGAGTTGTGCTTAGGGTAGGCGACGAATGTTGGAGTACTACTGACAGGAGCTGCATTGTTGCACATGCTATTCAGCATCGCGAAGCAGGGTAGGCCAAAAATATCCGTAATTCAACACCTTCCTGGCAAGGGATCTTGACCCTGAATGGGCTCCGCCTATTCCTTCGTGGAGTTCTTGCAGGGCGTATGAGGCTTCTTCCGGGGAGAGGCATCTCAAGTAGGGGCTGCCATCTACTTGGGTGTAAGAGCATTTATACAAGATTCCTTCAACAAGGGTGTACCGCTCCGCTCTCGTTCGGACTCGACGAGCTTCTTTAGGGTCTTCGGGGAGGAGCCCATCCCTGAGGAATTCTTTCAAAGGTTTCATCCAGTTATCCTGAAGTTGGATGGGCAGCGACTCCATCGAGTCGGGGGCTTCTTCTTCTATGCTTGGTCTTAGGAGCACTTCAATCAGGACGGTTTGCTCGAGACCATGAAGGGACGAGGAGGCCAATTTGGAGAGGGCATCTACTTGGGAATTTTCTTTTCTAGGGATCCACTGGATCAGCGCCTCTTCGAATGAAGCCATGAGAATTTGGACCTTGGCTAGGTACTTAGCCATTCGTTCATCTCGCGCTTCGTACTCCCCTAAGACTTGATTCACCACCCGCTGCAAATCGCTGTATATCCGGAGACATTGTGTCCCTGCTTTGCAAGCCATATCGAGGTCGGCTATGAGAGCTACATACTACACTTCGTTGTTGGAGGTCTTAAAGTTGATGCGGAGGGAGTATTGGAGAACGAAGTCATCTGGGCCTTCCAGAATGACCCCGGCTCTGCTCCCTTTGGTGCACGAGGACCCGTCTACATACACTATCCAAATAGGTGGCCCGTTCGCTACTTGACTGACCTCTGGGATGGTGCTCTCAACAATAAATTCAGCTAAGGCTTGAGCCTTGATTGCGGTCCGAGGTTGGTAAGATATGTCATGCTGACTCAGCTCGATCGATCATTTCATCAAACGGCCTGAGGTCTCGGGTTTGTGTAGAACTTGCTTAAGTAGCTGGTCGGTTAGAACGACCACCGAGTGGGATTGAAAATAAGGGCGGAGCTTCCTTGTTGCCATAACCAAGGCGTATGCTATCTTCTCCAATCTTGGATAGCAGAGCTCGGCATCCCGAAGTACCTTGCTCACGTAATAGATAGGCTTTTGAGCCTTGTCTTCTTCCCTCACTAGCACAGCGTTGAGGGTTTGCTCGGAGGCAGCTAGGTAGAGGTAGAGTGTTTCCCCGTGGATAGGCTTGCTGAGGAGAGGGGGATTGACCAGATAGGTCTGTAGCTGATCGAACGATTCTTGTTGCTGTTGGCCCCATTCGAAGCCCTTAGCCCCCCTGAGGGCCTTGAAGAAAGGAAGACACTTTTCTCCCAACTTGGACAGGAAGCGCCCTATGGCCGCGAAGCGCCCCGTGAGCTTCTGAACCTCTTTCACACTTGTAGGGGGCACCATGTCCAGTATGGCTTTGATTTTCTCGGGGTTGGCCTTGATTCCTCTTTGGCTGACCATGAAGCCTAGGAACTTTCCCGACGAGACTCCAAACGCACACTTGTTCGGGTTGAGCCTCATATCATGCTTCCTCAACACATCGAATGCTTCTTGGAGATCGGCAACATGGTCGGCCCCACGGATGCTTTTAACTAGCATATCATCAACATACTCTTCCATGTTGGGCCGATCTGATTTTGGAAGACTTTATTGACTAGGCACTGATAGGTGGCACCGGCATTTTTCAGCCCGAAGGGCATTACCTTATAGCAATAGAGCCCTTGATCGGTGAGGAAGGAGGTCTTTGGGATATCCAGGGGGAACATTCTGATCTGGTTATATCCGAAGAAGGCATCCATGAAGCTCAGCAACTCATGGCCCGAAGTAGCATCGATCAAGGTGTCAATGCTGGGGAGAGGGAATGGATCTTTAGGGCAGACTTTGTTCAGGTCCGTGAAGTCGGTGCAAATTCTCCAACTTCCGTTAGCCTTCTTAACCATAACAATATTAGAGAGCCATTCGGGATAGTTGACTTCTTGTATGAACCGGGCCTTGAGGAGCTTGTCCACTTCTTCCTTTATAGCTTGCTGGCGCTCAGGGGCGAATTTGCGCCTCTTCTGTTGGACCGGTTTGGATCCCAGAGCAATGCTTAGGTGGTGGACGAGGAGCTCGAAAATTCCTGGCATATCAGAAACTCACCAGGTGAAGAGGTCATGGTTCTTCCTGATGCATTGGACTATGTTGGAACATAGGGCAGATGGGAGGGTCATGCTGATAAAGAACTTACGGTTTGGATCTTGCTCGGAAAAGAGCACTTCCTCCAGCTCATCCACCGGTTCGGACATAGGTTGGGCATTCCCGTGGGGAATCTCAAGGGTCTCAAAGGAGAGGACAGGACCCCCGGTGGAGGTCATGTAACACTTGCGGACCATCTCTTGATTACCTCTTACTTTCCCTACACCTGACTTAGTGGGGAACTTCATTTTAAGGTGATAAGCCGACGGGACGGCCTCTAAAGCAGCTAGGCCAAGTCGTCCTAGAATGACATTGTAAGCAGCTGGGATGTCGACGACCATGAAGTCAATCGGCTCTGTCCGGGTAATAGGAGTTTTGCTAGCAGTTACGTCGAGGGTGATCACCCTTTCGATAGTCACTGGCACTCCCGTGAACCCATGGAGCGTGTAGCCGACGGGATTGAGCCTGTCCCGTGATAACTTGAGTCCTCGGAAAGCCGTCAGGAAGAGGATGTTAACGGAGCTACCATTGTCCACCAGAATCCTCTCCACTTTAAAATTTGCCATATGGAGGTTGATCACTAGTGCGTCACAATGGGGGGTTCGGACTCCCTCCAGGTCTTCATCCGAGAAAGTGACCGGGACTCTGAGACCTTTGGGAGGGGGCATGCCATGAACTGAATTGACTTCTCGTATGAAAGCCTTCCGGGAAGAGTTGGAGGTTCCTCCTATGGGACCTCCATAAATGAGATGCAAGATGCGTTCCTCTTCAAACTCGAAAGTCTCGTCGCGCCTTTCGGGACGCTTGTTAGCCCCCCTGGGGGGTAGAGGAAGATCAATTCGGTCCTTTCTCACAAACTTAGAAAGCTGTCCTCTCTGGATGAGGGCTTAATTTCATTCTTCAGGGCCCGACAGTCATTAGTGTCGTGGCCGTGGTCTCGATGATATCGACACCACTTTTCCTTGTCCCTTTTCTTGCCGGGGGTATTCATCTTCGGGGCAGGAGGCAGAACTCCTTCCTTCTCAACCTCTATGAGAATGGTAGAAATGTTGGCGTTAAGAGGGATAAACTTCTCAAATCTGGGAGGCGGGCGGTGATGGCCCCCATTGTCCTTCTAGAGCTTCTTAGCTCCCTCTTCTTCAGCTGCTTTTCTCTTGGTCCCGGAGGAAGACCCCTCAAAAGTAGGGCGGTGTTCAGCTTTCTCAGCCCGGATATACTTCTCGCTTCTGAGAAGAAGGTTGGAGAAGTTTTGCGGGGGCTTCTTGGCTAGGGAGGACAGAAGGCTTGAGTTGAGGACGTTTGATTGGAAGGCTGCAACAGCGACCGATTGGTCGAGAGAGGCAATGGACCTAGCTTCCGCGGTAAACTGCTTCACATAATCTCTCAGCTTCTTACCCTTCTTCTGGCTAAGGTAGAGCAGCGAAATACTAGTCTTCTCGGTGCGGCGACTACTCACGAAGTGGGTGACGAAGAGGGTCTCAAATTGTTTAAAGGAGAATATGGAGGATGGGGCAAGACGAGAGTACCATTCTCGGGCCGGACCCTTGAGAGTAGATAGGAAGGTTTTGCACAGTAGAGCATCGGAAGCTTGGTGGATCAACATGAGGGTCTTGAAGCTTTCGATGTGATCCACGGTGTCTGACTCCCCAGAGTAAGTCTCAAACTGCGGGGGCTTGAAACCTATTGGAACGGGCGCCTCCATGATTGTTCGATAGAAGGGGGTCGGCTTGGACGGATGGTCCTTCCTCTCAGCTCTTCCTCTTTATCCAGTTGGCCGAGGCGCCTCTCCATCTCGTGGAGACGGCGGTAGACCGCATCATCCCTTCAATGATGGCTAGGGGAATGGTGAGGACTGTGATGGCGGTGACTCGGAGCTTGAGGAGGGGTTAAGGACCGATGGCGAGGACTTTGGACCGGAGGAGGAGTGGGGATCCTCTGAGCATTGTTGTTATTCGGCCGGAGGTTGAGGGCCTACAGGATTGTACCTAAAACTCTTGGAATTCGGCTCGGGTGATAGGTCTGTTATCGTCCCTTGGGGGCTGCCGACCAGTGGGAGAATGATATCTTCTTCGATGGTACTCAGGGGACTCTCTCCGCCCCTGCGAGGAGGGGACCTCCTGTGGTCGCGGTGACGAGGAGATCGCTCATTTGGACATTCCGGGCGGGAGGCTCCCTCACGGGCCTGCCTTTCATCCAAACGGTGTCAAAGGTCCTCTTCTTTCTGCCGGTTGAGGAAGGTATTGCGGAGGTCTTCGGAAGGTCGGGGGTTGTGAGATGCCATTGAATCGGTAGAAGGGTTGTATACGGAGATGCGGTCTCGATGAGGAGGTTGCTTCTGAGGGTTGGGACGATAGGCCCCTGCACCGGTATTCTGGGGCCCGAGCGGAGACCTTTGGGATTGAAGGTTCTGAAGAGGAGGTTGCTCCTGCTGCAGGGGCTGGTCAGGCTGAGGAGGCAGTTGCCCCTACTGCTGGACGGTTTGAAGGGGGATCTCCTATTGTGGTTGAGGAGGAGTGGGTCGACGGTTGGACCCTCTGGATCTCAGTTTTTGGGGAGGAGTGGGTCGACGGTTGGACCCTCTGGATCTCAGTTTTTGGGGAGGAGTGAGTCGACGGTTGGACCCTCTGGATCTCAGTTTTTGGGGAATTCTTTGGGATGGCTGGAGGTGATCTTAACCAAGGGAAGAGAAAGGATTGCTATTCGTGGGTTCCCACAGACAGCGCCAATCTGTTACCGCTAAATCTGGTGTGGGGACAAACAGATAGAATTTGTGAATTCTTTGGGATGCCGAATAGTCAAACCTGAAACCTTTCCGCCGGAGTTTGACCGTGATCTCCCGCCGTTAACCTGCAAAAAGTGCGAAACACCGGGGTTGATCCCGGCGACGTACCCTCCGACGCTCAAGTCAGTAATCAGAAAGATTATGAATGAGCTTATACTGGCAAAAGATTGATTACCTATTAATGGTGGGGGATGGGGGGTATTTATAGCTGCCCTAGGGACCAGTTTCGGGATAAGATCAAATCCCTACTTCTCAATGAATGGATAGAAGTGAATCTGGGTTATTGATTAGGTATAATCATAAACCCTAATTCTACCCAGCTGGACCAGGTTTCTTGCGGGTTGAAACCCGCACCCAGTTTAGATGGATCCGTTTGTGGGTTATTGGGCCTTTGAAAAAAGACTCAGTACCTACTTCAGACCCATTTGTAGATGAAATTACCATTTTACCCTGATCTTTAAGATTCGCGCCCGATTTGGACGGTTCCGATTTAACCCTATTTTTAGCCATATCACCAACCAAAGGACTTTAAAGTATGTTAGTTTGGCAATAGATATCGATTGAAAGAATACTAAAATATGGAATATGTGCAATATGCTACAAGATGGTTGCAGGATTGGTAGGGAACAAGACCTTCAAAAAGCAATCTTTAGGGTCTACAGTTGTAGGGTCTTTCACAGCCAGAGGAGGCGGTCGGACTCGGTCATGAAGAAGGAATTGGTCATAAAGGAGACGGTGTGGAAGAGAGACAGGGAGAAAGGATTTAGGAACCAGTGTATTTTTTTTAAGTAATGCTTTAGCCACTACCAATTTCACTATCATTCTCTTCACTATCTTAGGTGGCATATTCCTATTAGAGAGTTCTCCCACCTACTCTATCTTTCCCTACCTATTGGAGTGTGCCACCTAAGGTAGTGAAGAGAAATGTAGTGAACTTGGTAGTGGATGTAGCATTACTCTTTTTTTTTAGGTTTTAGATCATTATCTATTGTCTATTATGCCTAGTCAAAAATCTATTGTCTATTATGTATTACTTTCCTACTCTAAAAAATCAGAGTTTAACCAATCCAACGGTCCAAATTTAATTTTTCTTCATGTCAAGATAATATCCAAACCCTTTATTTTATAATAATAATTCTAAAATAGAAATTTAAATACATGGCACACAAAATCGTCATTCAAATTAATATTTAATCTTTTTCTCTATTATAATCTTTATAGTAAAAGCACTTATAGTTTTTTTTCTTGAATTTGTCCAGAGCTATTCTTAGCCGTTCATTCATCTTTTTTTTATCTAATAGATCAACTACAATTATTGTTTCAGAGTTATTTGTTTCATTTTTAATATCTAAATCAAAAATATTATGAAATACACGCTAACCCACCTTCTTCCTCTTCATTGTGTCTCCTTCCCGATCTAAGCTAAACCAAAAATTAAAAATTAAAAATTAAAGAAGATAAAAAAATCAAAAATAAAAAAAGACCGTGTATCGTGAAACCCTTATCTTCCTTTTTCTTCTTTCTCGGATCGATTTCTCTCAGAAGTCCCCCGATTAATACCCCTTAAAAAGTTCTTGCTTCCACATAATTATCTTGTGATCTGAATACCAAGCTTTTCTGAGTGCTGATGTATGTACAATGAATCACGTTAACCTGTTCTTGCAATAACTGAATTCACTTCTATTTGTCGATCGTAATTTTTTTGTTGTTGGAATTTTTGTAGTGCTTCTTTAAATAAATCGATAATTTAGATTGAGTAGGAATGTACAACTTAGTAACTTTGATCGAGTTAAAAAGGTTATCTTTTTTCATTTCTCAATGTTAATTGCAAATTTTATACTATATGACATTAAATGCACATAAACCAGTTGATGGAATTCCTATGTGAAGTTCATATTAAGCCTTGTTCAAGTGTACTGATGCTGCTTGTTTTTTTTGTGGGAGCAACAGGTGTGAGTTCTTCTAATTTGTGAAGTGGACTGGACTGATCTCGATCCCGACTTGGGTCTTTTCCTTGAGGTCGGCTCGGAAGAGAGGCTGGAAGCTCGGTCAGCCAGAGTACCTGCAAAAGGCCTAGAAATACCGGGAGAAGTTCCGGCGATAGGCCTTCCGACGATCTAGTCAGTCACTGGAATAGTAACGATAGCTAGAGTTCAGGTGGGCAAAAATTTCTTACCTTTAAAAGTGAGGAGGGGGTCTGGAATTTATAGGCAGGGATAAACGGGTCTGGGACCCTAACGGGACGGGTCGGACCCGTTTTTCTGTCGGCCTAAAAGGACAGCACCGAGCGCCTCGAGTGTGACATTTAATGAAACAAGCTGTGTGGAGGCTCGAAGTCCATGCCGAGCTGCGTGCTAGGACGTCGGCGCCGAGCGCCTCGGCGGCGGCATTTGATGAGAGAAGTGGTGGTGGTGCTCGAAGTCCATGTCGAGCTCCGAGCGCCACCAGTGTGGCATTTAATGAAAGAAGCTGTGTGGAGGCTCGAAGTCCATGCGGAAATCCGAGCTAAGAGGGTCGGCGCCGAACGCCTCGAATTGAAGAATTTAATGAAATAAGTTGTGTGGAAGCTCGAAGTCCATGCCGAGCTCCGAGCTAGGAAGGTCGGCGCCGAGCACCTCGAATTGAGTCATTTAATGAAAGAAGCTGTTTGGATGCTCGAAGTCCATGCTCGAATTGAGGCATTTTATGAAAGAAGTTGTGTGGCGGCTCGAACTCCATGCCGAGCTCCGAGCTCTGAGCTAGGAGGGTCGGCGCCGAGTGCCTCGAATTGAGGCATTTAATGAAAGAAGCTGTGGCGATGCTCGAAGTTCATGCCAAGCTCCAAGCTCGAGGTAAGCCCTGAAATAGGGGTCGGCGGCGAGCGCATTTCGTGACAGAAAGTTTTGACGGTTCTCGAAGTACATGCCGAGCGTCGAGTCAGATGGCCTTGAGCTGTGAGGCAAATTTCTGCAAAAGCTATGTGATGCTTGAGATCAATGCCAAGCATCGAGCCAGAAGGCCTTGAGCTGTGAGGCCATTTTTTGCAAAAGCTATGGGATGCTCAAGATCCATACCGAGCATCGAGCCAGACGGCCTTGAGCCGTGAGGCCAATTTCTGGAAATGCTTTAGTGACACTCGAGATCTATGCTGAGCTTCGAGCCAGAATTCCTTGAGTCGTGAAGCCATTTTCTGGAAAAGCCAGGGTGATGCTCAAGATCCGTGCCGAGCGTCGAGCCAGAATGCCTTGAGTGGTGAGGTCATTTTCCGAAAAAGCTAGGGTGATGCTCGAGATCCATGCCGAGCGTTGAGCCAGAAGGCCTTTAGTGGTAAGGCAGTTTTCTACAAAATCTAGGGTGATACTCGAGATCCATGCTGAGCGCCGAGCCAGAAGCCCTTGAGCCGTGAGGCAATTTTTCAGAAAAGCTAGGGTGATGCTCGAAATCCATGCCAAGCATCGAGCTAGAAGGCCTTGAGCTGTGAGGCTATTTTTTGCAAAAGCTACGGTGATGCTCGAGATCCATGCCGAGCGTCGAGCCAGAAGGCCTTGAGCTGTGAGGCCATTTTCTACAAAAGCTATGGTGATGCTCGAGATCCATGCCGTGCGTCGAGCCAGAAGGCCTTGAGATGTGGGGTAATTTTCTGCAAAAGCTAGGGTGATGCTCGAGATCCATGCCGAGCGTCGAGCTAGAAGGCCTTGAGCTGAGAGGCCATTTTCTGAAAAAGCTAGGGTGATGCTCGAGATCCACGGCGAGCGTTGAGCTAGAAGGCCTTGAGCGGTAAGGCCATTTTCTGCAAAAGTTAGGGTGATGCTTGAGATCCATGCCGAGCGTCGAGCCAGAAGGCCTTGAGCTGTGAGGCCATTTTCTGGAAAATCTGTGGTGATGCTTGAGATCTATGCCGAGCATCGAGCCAGAAGGCCTTGAGCCGTGAGGCCATTTTCTGCAAAAGCTAGGGTGAAGCTCGAGATCCATACCCAGTGTCGAGCTAGAAGGCCTTGAACTGTTAGGCCATTTTCTGTAAAAACTAGGGTGATGCTCGAGATCCATGCCGAGCGTCGAGCTAGAAGGCCTTGAGCCATGAGGCCATTTTCTGCAAAAAGCTAGGGTGATGCTGAAGATCCATGTCGAGCGTCGAGCCAGAAGGCCTTGAGGTATGAGGCCATTTTCCGCAAAATCTAGGGTGAGGCTCGAAATCCATGCCGAGCGTCGATCCAGATGGCCTTGAGCTATCAGGCCATTTTCTAGACAGAGCCTTGCTCTGGTGTTTGGCGTGTCCGAAGTCCACGCTGGATCCTGAGCGTTTGGGACTGGAGAATTTGGGCCGTATGTGGGCCAATAAGGTAGTGACACGTGTGATGATGACTTCATGTTTTTAGGGTTTTGAGGAGTCACTGGTTTCACTATATATCCCCCACTCCTCTCCTCATTTTTCACCTTTGCTTTCGTTCTCCCAGTTCCCAAATTTTCTCTTCTAGCGTAGCTCAATCACCGACAGCGAGTTTTACAACCACATTCCAGTACTTCGAACAGGTTAGTTTTTTCCATTATGCCAAGGGCTCATTGTAACCTCCGTTCCCGCCTATACACATTTTCTAAATATTTTCTGTAAATTCATTTTGTTTTTAAAGGCCGTTTTGGACCTTGTATTGAAACCTTTTCTAATCGAAAATTTTATTTATTTCGAATGATGGTGTATTTAACTTTATTTTCTATTCCTAATTGATCGATTATTTATATTTTAACCCAAATCAAGCATATTATTACCATTTGGATTATTTTAATAAAATCGTTAAATCCGAATACTATTTTGTTATATAATTTATATTATTATGATTATAATTATTAATTTTTATTTCTTGATTATTTATCAAAATTCATCTATTGAATTATTTTATTATTGTACTTGATCTATTTTTCTTGGTGAATTCTAATTTATTTTCAAGCCGAAATTTATATTCTTCACATTTGTATTACTTATTTATCTATTTGGATTCTAACCCAATACCCAAAACCCTATAGTCTTCTTCTCCTTGGATCCAAACCCAAACCCAATAACCCATCTCCTTATTGGACCAGAAAACAGCTAACTCATTACCCAAACCTTCTATCTTAATCTCCTTATAAATACCCACTTAAAACCATAATCTCCATTAACCTAATCTAATCCTCTACACATCAGCCGCCCCTGTTCATCCCTCATCTTCCTCCTTCTTCTCTAGTTGAAACCTCGTCCCTGGCACCTTCCGCAATTGTCTCTTGGCCAATCGTCTCCCTGCCACTCACCCCATCGCTGCTGCTCGGCCCCCGCCATCCAACGCCCTTCATCTCCCTTCCACACACACCTCGACACACCACCTTCATCCAAGCACCGCCGTCTTCACCCCATTATCGTCGAGTCCCTGAGCTCCATCTCCTCCTCAGCCCCCCGTCGCCGCCCCTCCACCAGTGTCGTCATCTCCTTCCCCTATTTTGGCACCGAACCCATTGACCACTGTCATCCAAAACTGATCACCGGAGCCCCTCCTTCGAACCCCTACACTGTCGGCTCACCACTACCGCTGCTCGCCGTCCAGTCTACCATCAATTGCCGATGAAGCTGATGCTGCTGTCCCCATCTCCATGACTACCGTTGATCTCGCTGTTTGCTGTTCGGATGATCCGCTGTTTTGCCGTTAGGGATCCCGTGTTTTTCCATTTGGTGTTTTGCCCCTTGCTGTTGGACCCTTGCTGCTATTGCCATTCAATCTTTCTTGTTGTTGCTGCGGTCTCTTTTGCACGTGTTTTGCGGGTTCGTGTATCGTACATAAGTTGCATGTATTGTCGCTCTGGGATCCTAATCCCGTTATTCGCTAATATTCGGACTAATCATATAAAGGCAAGCACCATCTCTTTCTTGAATCGTTCATTGTGTCTGTATTCAAGAATGTTTATTGAAATTCTCGCAAGTATATCTCATCGTATTCATCGTATATTGTTATTGTCTTGTTCCTCGTTGAGAATGTAGAGGATTTACATGAGCTAATCTCCTTATTCTTGACTTCGTGCCGATATTTGACTCTAAAGAGCATGTCATTCATGCATTTTATGTACATCTTTTGATATTAGGAATTATTCATGCATGTCATTTCATCTATAAACTATTGTAGAGTTGTATCTTAGGTTGCTATTGATTGAACTATTGATTGGATGTATTGTTTAACATTAGATTAAATGCATGGTTGTATTTCTTCGTTGTGATCTCCTTTTCATCATGCTTACCATGTTAATCGACTAGTTGAATTGATAACTATAACCCTAGATCACTTTTTTGCCAAGAAATATGTTAATCCACAATTTTACTGTCTGTCTGAAATTTGTATGATCTTTTCGACCCATCTATTGACACTGAACCATGAACGTTTGTAAATATGAAATATAGCCCTATATTTCTAGTTTCGAGAATACCAAAAATTATTAATTTCCAACTTATATTGCATGAGATATGATGATTTTACTACTGCTGTGTTTTATTCCCAGAATTTCCCGATTCATGATTACACCATGTTAAACTGATTAAATTGATGAACTAATGATCAAATATTGCCATAATAAATTCCAGATTGATAGTTAACATGCTTAGGGTCATGATAATTATTTTTACTGATTTTTAAAGTGATTATTTTTTGATTTTATAATTGTAACCAATTGACATCGATAACCAGCCAGAATCAGTAATCTATAATGAACCCTGTAATTATCCTAACTGTTGCTATCGGAACTTTGACTTTAAATATGCGTTGGAACCGGGAGAAAGTCTACTTTTTGAAATTTCTAACCGATCCACATTTGCTATTCTGTAGCAGCGGAAAATTCAATTTTGGTACAATAACCTACTGCTGTCCAGAATTGAGTTTCCATGTTTGATAATATAATCGAATCTATAGTGTTGTATTTGATGTATTGAATTATATGAATTGCATAGCATGATCTTAGTGTTGCATTGTTATCGTTATAGTGTTTCCTATTGATCGTCTTATCGTTTTCCCATTGATATTATTGTCCCTATTGTTCCCTATTGGCATCGTGATATTGTCAACTGTTATTGCATATTGATTAAATAAAGAATTGTTAATCAAGCCGGGGTTTCAGGGTTGACTTTAGTAGTGGACAATATAGAGAATGTACTCGGAGGAGGGGCCCATGTTTCCATATTTATCGGTCATATCGGTCATATCGGTCATATTGGTAATCAATTGATTGCGGATTACTGATTACAGTATCTCGATTGAGTCGTGCATCGATCATCGGTCATTAAATCATCGGTCATTAAATTATCGGTCATTATTGTTCAATGTTTCTGAGTACATGATCTATAAAGTCTACCATTAGGTTTAAATGACATTGATTCTGGTATGGGACGCAGTAATACGAGCATTAGTTAGGACTAAATTGAATAATAGACTCAAGACTACCATCACATCATTATGCATATTGTCATCGTTATTGACATTGTTATTGTTATTGTTTACCGTTATTTGTTATCGTTTATTATTATTGTTGTTGACCATCGTTATTGCATATTGCATCGTTTTCGTTTTGCCACTATTCATTGCTATCGATCCTATTGTTTTATTGAATTTATTGTTATACCGTTATTGCCATTGTTTCTTTGCTTTTCTCTACTTGCCGTCCATGACTTGCTCTAAAGACATGTTATTCTCTCTTTTAGATGAACAACTTACAGGTAATCAAGGAGAATCGCCTGATGGATTGCGAGAACAACACTGGTGAAGGAATTGATAGCATCGTTGCTTATTTATTTATCGTTTATGTTATGGAGACCAAAATCATTGAATATTGTTATTTTATTGTAATGTGGGCATTTGACCCAGAATTGTTACTTTTTCCAGATTTTGTTATCTTATTGCTACTTCATGTTTTCAGTTCATTTTGTTATTCATGTGATTATTCTAATATGCATGTGAGGTTGTATCGCTTTCTTGTTTATATTGTTGAGTTAAACAAAAATAGCTTATGGATGATGCAAGTCATTCGCTAGGCCAATGTCACGCGCTTGTGTTCCGTGTTTTTAGGAAGCGGGGGTGACACTTAGTCTGGTTCGTCAACCTCCACCATGGGCCTGGGTCGAAGGCCCAAGCCTTTCCAACTCAACGTCATGGGAGTTAGAGGAGAAGGTCTATGATGTTGTGCCGCTACGCACTAGGAAGACCTTCGTAGTAGAGTCGAGCGACTCAGAAGGGGATGCGCACATGATAGAGGGTGGCAAGGTGTAAAACCCCAATTTTTTTATTTTCACTATTCCTTATTCAAATGTTCACTAACTTGATCAATTACTCATCTACACCATTTCTTACTTAGAAAAATATTCATAAATTTTTATTAAAATTTCAGCAGAGTTTCCTTGAAATATTAGCCATTTTACAGATATTCCTTACGAAAATCTGCAAACAATTATAGAAATCAAGGTACTCGCAATATATATCAATCCTCCCCAGGCAAAATCATTCAACAACACACAAACAATAATATAAGGGGTTCTGGGGGCATAAATTCTCATAATAAGCAAGATACAATTTAAAAACCATAAATTTTTTGAAAACCGATAAGATTTTTAGAAAAACATTTAGGAAACCTTTCAAAAACCAACCACAGAACCCAGTAATCCACAACGAGGTGGGTACGGGCTTTCAGACTTCATCACAGCACTATTTATATCATTATACCTTACAATTATACACATAATCTTCCATAAAACAAAATAATACACCATACTATCCCCATTTCCACATATAATGCATATATATATATATATATATATATATATATATATATATATATATAACTCATTCTACTATGGGAAAGTATAACTACCAAACCTCAACAACTATGTCACCTCGCTGCTATAAAAACCTACAGGAGAATTAGGGTCGTCCTCCCTCTGAGTGGGACTCCCCTAACCCCCGAAAACAATAGGGGTTAGCCATGTCTAGTGTGAGTATAATTTACTAGTTAAGCAAATAAATTAAAATAAAATAAAAAATTGAAAGAACTTACAAATATCCTGAGAATTAAGTTAACCTGAAATTTGAATATAAAATATCCTAAAAGTGACTTTGCACTAAAGTACCATTCTGAATTTGCACCCATCTACATATCCATATCTACTCTCACTACCTTGAAAATTGTGTCTCGGCAGGTAGGTCCCACCATTTCCATGGAAATAGTGGGCGGGTAGTTCATCGACACAATTCTAAGGCATATCAACTTATGTCAACTCATATCACAACTTATCTTTAGTTTTGAAATCATTCCCATATTCATCACATAATACACTTCACTATTATCACATAATACACTTCACTTTGTGCTTCACACTAATATCACAATTTTCTTTACTTATCATTCATATACCATTATATCATACATACACACTTTCTTTACTTCTCACTCTTTTCCATACCACAATTTCTTCAAGTTATTCGCATTAATTTTACATACACGATTCTTTCATGATTATACCCATCTACACCATATCATATTAATTCACATAGATAATTCCTTCACTTTATACTCAGTTACATAACACTATATTAATTCACATATATAATTCCTTTTCTTTTCATATTTAATGACATAACACAAATGTTCCTCTTTTCATAAATATCTTCATATCCCCATTTCTTTATTTTTCATGTATAATCACATAATGCAATTACCTCATTTTTTTTCATACTTAATTAACCACATACTTCATTTACCATTCATTTTCATTGCATAACATCACACTCATTCAATCTTATAACATCTTCATATATATACTCATCACATAACTTCACATATTTCCAATCATATATTATCACAATCATTTTCATCACATCTCATCACATGTATTTATTCTATCGTATATCATCACATTCATTCGTTTCTTATAACTCTTATCATAATATCTCGTAATGCATTAACTTTCATTCTCATTATATTTTACAATTTCTCTTCTAATTATTCTGATTTCATCATACAAATTATTCTAATGCTCATTCTATGTGTATCATTTACTACGCTTTACAATTTTTTTTCATCACATCATAAAACTTTAGTTACTTCTCATTCTTATGCATAATATATCTTACTTTCATTTTCATTTACATCTTATATTACAATTTACTTCACTTTCATTCATATCAGATAATACTCCGCACCCCAAACATAGTTTGGGTAATATAACACTACATCCCAAAGTAGATAGCCAGGGTAATAATCACTGCACCCCAAGTAGAACTTAGGTAATATCACATCACATCCCAAGCTGATAGCTCGGTTATTACTTTTCTTTATTTTTATTTTTATATTACAATTTACTTTACTTTTCATTTCCATTTCACAATACCACTATCATATCAACAACCTACTGATTCACTCTGGGAGTTGTGCCAAGGTAGGTAGTTTTCACCATTTCCTTGGAAATAGCGAGCGAGTAGTTCCTCGACACAATTCCAAGGTGCATCAACTCATATCATAACTTATTTTTAGTTTTATAACTATTCTCATATATACTTTACTTACTTTTCATATTCGTTTACATACTCATAACACAATTCCTTTAATTGTCACCTTTATTCATTATACACATTTCATTTATTTTTCATATTCATTTCAATTCATACTTTTGCTTTACTTTCTCATTTCCACTTCACATTAAATATTTTCTTTACTTTCCCATTATCATTCCACATTATATGATTTCTTTATTTTCTCATTTTCCTTTTCATTTCACATTTATTTATTTTACTGTTTGTCGACCAGTGAGCCATAATACCCCAATATACTGAAATCCGACAGCCCAGTAAACACGCGGACCTCTGCCCCCTCGGGGTCTTACACGTCCGAGGCTACGTCTTCCTCCTAGCCTATGCCAGCGAGGGAAACACCGCACCCCAAGTAAAACATGGGTAATAATCACCGCACCCTAGAGAGTTGAGTAATAATCGCTGCACCCCAAACAGAGTTTGGGTAATAAACACCGTACCCCAAGGTCGATAGCCTGGGTAATAATCACCGCACCCCAGACAAGCTGGGTAATAAACGGGCCTCAAGCCGATAGCTTGGGCAATAAAAATATCGCACCCTAAACATTGTTTGGGTAATAAACACTGCACCCCGAGCCGGTCCTTGGGTGTTAAGAGGTCTAGCCCAAACCCCCAGGATTTCTGTAGGTATTGGTCAACAAAATTTATTTGTTATTATCATTTTTCATTTCATCTAATTATTTCATTTTATCACCGCATAGCATCTCATCTTTTATTTCGATAGATTGTCACATCTTTGACATTTACCATGAGAATTATTATCTCATTTTATTAGCAGATATCATCTCATCTTTTATCGTAACATATTAACATATATTCGGTGTAGACCATATTATTTATCTTCTCATTGTATCACATATATGCATACACCATGTTATTTAACTTATAATATCATCACATCATATTATTACATATCTTGAATGCACCATATTATTTATTTTGTCACAACAACACACATTATGTGTACTAATAGTTTACACGTGCGATCCAAGTCTTAATAAATATAGTTTTCTTAAATGTGAAAATTCAGACGTAGTCTGGATTTGATCTAAAACCTCATTCACAATAGTTATGCATGTGCATTGCACGGGTTGGTAGATAGACAAATTACACTAAGGCCTTCACCCATTATAGTAGTAGAGATACCATGCTATTTATTATCTCATTATATCACATATTAGCATACACCTGGTTATTTAACTGATAAGATTATTACATCATATTATTCTGTATCATAAATGCACAAAAGTATTTATTTAATCACATTATAATATCTTATGAATATACCAAATTAAGTAGATGATTATATCATATTATTGCCCATTAGTTCCACTTTGAACATCACTAAATTATATATATACGCACTCATTAATTTCATCAATTATGATACCACTACTCATTATCACCCATATATATCACAGATATGCACCATATAGGTCAATACATCATAACACCATATATATAATTCATTTTGTTTATCTACCGTATATTATACGTATATCAACCTTAATTACTTCATATTATCATACATATAATCAATATATCACCCATAACACTAAATATTCAAAATCACACAAGTTCACCATATAACACAATTTCAACATATAAAAATTGTGTATTTTCGGTTAAATCTTCATTTACCTATAACTCACAGAAATCATTTTGAATCCGTATAAAATTTTGTCACAACATAATATATACCTAGTATAATCGTACTCACCTGACGAATCAACCAGAAGACAATCTTCACTCGCTGGGTCGCTGATCAAACTTCACTTTTTAATAACTATTAAGAAATTTATAGAACCCGTGAGTCATTAACTTATAATACACAATATCTATCCCCCAAATTCCTATTAAACATACTCATATATCACCTAAAACATACCTAAGCATATAAAATCAATACTTCTCTAGTCTAATGGCCAAATCTCAATTTTACCCATCGATCGGAGGAGTTCTAATTAATATTTCACATTTTAAGGGTAAAATACTCCGAATTAACTTCTATATCCCAAAATTAACTCATATGAGCATCTCGGGATTAAAATATATTATTTATACATATTTTCCCATACTTATCATATTTTTCATATCACAAACTCTACTTTTATGAATTCCTGATAACGGGAAAATTCCTTATAGTTGTCAAATAATTACTAAAATTTATCATAAATACTCCTAAATTATCCCAAAATATTCTATATCATCCAAAATAATTATTAGCCTTCCATAGATGCAATTCTCCATACACTTCCTAAGCTCAAACCCTAGGTTTAATAAAATTTCCATATTAGTATCAAAGAAATTGAAATCTTTCACCTCTAGCATGTTCTACAAGCTCTAAGCATCCCTCTGCTATGATTTTTATCCAAAGAAAAGTAAAGCACACAATCCAATAATTAAAGGTACGAATTAATATACCTTTCCAAAGACCTTTCTAAAAAACACTACTGCCATGCTGAAGCGCACCTTGAAATCTCCACGAATCCCCAAAGAATTTGAAGCTTGAAGTGGCAAATGGGTGGAAATAAAAACCCTAAAAGTGGGTTTCCTATGGGTTTCGGCCAAAATCTGAAGGACGAGAAGGAGAAGGATTAAGATAATGGCATGGGTGTAATTAGTAAGTGTTTTAACAATGATGAGGGTTAGGGTTTGGGCCTAAGCCCATTAGAACATAAAAACTCATTTTCTAGTTTATTTTATTTTTTCCGAAACCTTAAATTTTCTAACTTCATGCTAAAACCATTCAATTCCTTCAAATTAGCATATATTCATCCCTCTATTATGCACAAGTACTCAGGAAAAAATTTGGGTTAAATCGGATTCATCTCCTCCGAGAAAACTCATCTCAAAACTCCTATATTTCAAAATTTTCCCGTTTAACCCAGAATTCCAATTTAATCATTCTAAAATAAAATAAATTCAATTAAAATAAGAAAATATGCTCAGAATCACAAATAAAAATAATAGAAACCAAATATTTAAGAATTTTAAAATTACAGGTGTTACATTCTACACACCTCAAAAGAAGCTTGTCCTCGAACTACGGGGGTTAAGAAAACTCGAACAAATTGAAGATACTTCCTCCTCACCATTCCCTAGGGTTTCCAAGTACAATTATCAACATCAGAACTTCATTGCACCTTTAACAACTGAACAACTTGTCTTCTGGTCAGCCGCACTAATCGATCTGCAATAACCACTAGTTTTCATAAGAGAAGTCACATCCAATATCACATCTAGATGGACTTCAATCTGTGGCGGCTGCATAACTTGAGATAGATCTCTCACACTTTCTCAACATAGAAACAGGAAATACATCAAGAATGCTTGGCATCTCAAGGGTAAGCTTCAAACGATATGTCATGGTTCCAATTCTTTCTATAACTCTGAAGGGCCCAACAAACATCGGGTCTAACTTTCCCGGTTCCCAAAATAGTGTACTCCACGCATAAGGGAAACATTTAAGAATACCCAATCTCCAACTTCCAACTTCAAGAGGCTTTCACCGCTGATCTACATAACTCTTCTGTTGACTACACACCTCAAAAGAGGCTTATCCATTCTCGCCTGATAACTAGTATTCTTCTTCTTTCCAAGATACCAAAATATCCTTTTAAGATCTCGGTACATTTTCATGCCACCGGAATACACGGTATACCTAGTATAATAAGCAATCTCCATCACCTGCTACCACAAACCATCTACATCCAAAACACAATGTCTACGATGATAACGAGGACCTCCCTAACTACCTACTAACCAATCTGTAGGACATTCATCAATCTTATCCAGAATTACATGCATCATCTGTAACAAATAAGAATCTCGAATATGAGCTCGAATAATTAGCGATAGGACAAATAGCTGTACTGATAAGCTGCCCAAATATAAAGTCATGCCACCATCTGCTACTGAAGAAAAATCAAATTGATCCAATATTTCTAATACCGTCCACTCTTGGGATATGATAAAATCCAATATCCTTCTTCCACTTAAGGCAACTGCCACCACGTTTGCTTTTCCGGGGTGGTATTTTATTTCGACATCAAACTACTAAGGAAGCCCTCTCTAAAAATATACCTTGAATAATTAAAGGTACAAATTAATATACCTTCACGAATCCCTCTCTATAAATCACTACTGCAACACTGAAGAGCACCTTAAAATCTCCTAGAATCTCCAAAGAAATTGAAGCTTGAAGTGGCAAATGGGTGGGAATTAAAAACCCTAAAAGTGGGTTTCATATGGGATTCGGCTGAAACCTGAAGGAGGAGAAGGAGAAGGATAAGGATTAAGATAATGGCATGGGTGTAATTAGTAAGGGTTTTAATAGTGATGAGTGTTAGGGTTTGGGCCTAAGCCCATTTGAACATAAAAACTATTTTTCTAGGTTATTTTATTTTTGCCGAAACCTAAAAATTTCTAACTTCATGCTTGGACCATACAATTCCTTCAAATTAGCATATATTCATCCCTCTATATGCACAAGTACTCAGGAAATTTTTTAGGTTAAATCGGATTCATCTCCTCCGAGAAAACTCATCTCAAATCTCCTATAGTTAAAAATTTTCCCGTTTAACACCAAATTCCAATTTAATCATTCTAAAATAAAATAAACTCATTTAATATAAGAAAATATGCTCAGAATTACAAATAAAATAATATAAACCAAATATTTAAGAACTTTAAAATTATAGGTGTTACACGAGGAGGTCGAGGTCGTTGAGGGAGACATAGTCGTCTAGGGTGGCGATGAGGAGGTTCAAGTCGTCGAGGGTGACGACGTCATTCACAAGGGCGACAAGGAGGTTGAAGTGGTCGAGGGGGACGACGAGAGGAGGGACGATGCTTTGACAGAGGAAGAAGATCTGTCTCCTTTGGCGATGCCCTCTCCCTCCCCCCCCCCCCCCCCCCCCCCGAGGGGTCTTGAGTCCGACGGAGAAAAACTAAGTGGATCCTACTTGACAGCCCAGACGAGGTGGCACCAGAAGTTAACCTTGAGGTCCGTTCTTAGTTCAGCTGTGCTCCATCAGAATGTATTCGGATGGTGTTCAGGAGTTGGTTCGATACGGAGGCGGTATTGACGATGATGTGCAGGCATCCTCGCCCGGAAGATAGAAGATATCAGTGGACAAGATGCCGACTGTTCTAACCACAGACGACCTTCCTATTATCCGAGCTAGTTACTTTATCGGTCAGGAGTATGAGCTGCCAATCCCCAGCCTGGAGTCCGCCCTACGGGCAAATTAGTGCCCTGCTTCTGTATGTTCCCGGTGGATGTCTTTTGCTCGGGTTTGCGACTGCTTCTCCACCAATTTATTAAGGAAGTTTTGAACTGGGCATTGTTGAGCCAAATGCAATACGGGCCTAACTCCTGGAAGCAGCTTCTATGCTTCATGATTCTTTGCGTGGAGCGGGGGGGGGGGGGGGGGGGGGGGGGGGTTCCCCTGAGGCTGAAGTACTTCCGAGCGATCCTAGAACTTAGCTCTTCCGACGAGTACGAAGGGGTCTACTTCATCTCGCCACGCTGAGGGAGGAAGGTTGTACACGGGCATCCGGACTCTATCAAAGGGTGGAAGGAGAAATACTTTGTTGTTCGGAGCCTGACCCCCTGGTGATACCCACAGCTTGGAGATTTTATAAACCCAACCTTAAGGGTCCCCGCAAGTCTGATTTGATGTCCGAGGAGTAGGCGGACGTTGAGTGGATATGTTCGGGCAACTGCATTAGTTGGCCGAACGTGACAGAGAGGCACCTGGCTCGAATCGGATCGAGCCCCACTCATATCAGTATGTCTTTTGTCTAACTTTCTTTTAAGTGTTTTCCCTCATCTTATGAGCTTCTCTTTCTTGCAGATATGGACAATCCGGAGATCACCGAGAGAAGGCCGATCGGGCCGATCACGGGAAATGCAGGAGAGTCCCCTCCGAGGGGGTTGCGAAGGAACCCCCCATTTGATGCCAAAAAGCACAAGGCATCTAAATCGGGCCCCAGCTCCAGTAGCCAGAGGGTTACAGAAGTGATGAGGGGTGGCCTCCCACCCATCTCTCCAACGGCCGAGGAGATCGTGGTTGAGAAGGGGCTTCGGCCATGGGCCTCGGACTGGGCCGTTAAGGTCGGGGACACCTTGTTAGATGGATTCGTGGCCATCGAAATGGTCGAGAAGCTCGCTCCACCTCTAAACCATAAGGCCCAGTAATGTGACACCATTGAGTCCAGCTATATGAAGTGGGATCCGGCGAGCGTACAGGTAACCTCCGTCTGGCAAAGATTTTTTTGTAGCTTGTTGGTTATGTTATAGCCTAAGTCTGGTTCCCTCGGTTATAGGCCTGTATGGAGGGTGCTCAGCTGATGAAGCTGCAAGACCAGAAGCTGAGGAAGGAGGTGAGGAATGCTCAGCGCTGTGAGCAAGAGATGAAAGATCTCAAAATAGTGCAGCTGACGCTTAAGGGCCAAGACCAGGCCCTGCTGGCTGAGCTGGCGAACCAGGCCGATGCCCACATGAAGCAGATGGCCGAGCTGCGGAAAGAGGCCGAAACATGCATCATATCGTGATAGATTGCAGTCATAGACCTTATGAGTTTTTTACCTTGTTTTATACTGAAAAGCATTACTACATAGCAGTACGGACAGGCAGGTGAAGAAGATGAAGCAGGCCGAGATGGATAAGGTCATCGAGGCCCAGGATGAAGTCTACGCCCTGGCAATGCGGCATGTTAAGTACCACCACTCGGAGCAGAACCTGAGCAACTTCCATTATGACATGGAGGTGCCCGAACACCCACAGACTCCCGGGGATGGTGGTGATGATGATGCTGCGGGGGGCAACCCCAACATTAAGCTGCTGGCCGAGGAAGAGATTGGACAGCAGTAAAACATGTTATTTTCTTTTCTTCCCCTTATTTTTGTTTGCATTTTTGTAATCGACATATGCAGACTGGCCGCCGTATTTTTGTAAACTTTTTTTGAGCATTGAAAATAATTTTGGTCGAACCTCTCAGCTTGAATGAATTCTGCATGCTTGATTTTTAGCTAAGTATAACGGCTCGGAGTAATATTTCCATGTTTTCTTGCTAGATAGATGCGACCCCGAGGTTAGACCTCGGTCGAACTGAGATGAGCTGGCTGAGGGGTAAGATATCGGCCCTAGAGTCTGCTCTGACCCGGTGCCGTAAAGAGGCTCGCGATCGAGAGGCTGCTGTCTGATACTTTATGGACAAGTCGAAGGGACTTAGCCTAGAGCTAGCACATTTCAAGAAGCTAATAGCCGACCATGACTTGGACAGTACATGAGTCCTGTTTTCGATGGCTAGTACTTCCGCTCGGTGGCCGTCGCCTGAGTCTTTTTTTTACGAGGTCATTATGGAGAAGGAGTTGGAGGTGCAACTGTATGAGATAATGCACGGGATGTCTGGGTCCCAATCTGTTTCCTTCGGGGGCGCTCGTCCTTCAGCCGAAGCTTCATTGCCGACCCCGAGGATTGGGCCAGCAAATCCGTGCGATGCACAGAGCTCGGTCGTGGGTGTGTCTACCATGGCGATGCTGGGTGATCCGGCGAAGGCCCCAACTCGCTCGACTGGCCTTGAACTTGTCTGTACTAACCCTGCGGCTTCGATACCGGAGCCCTAGGCCGAGTTTGAACGATGTAATAATGTCTTCCTTTGTAACAATGCATTTTCTTTAGTTGAAATAATAATGAGAATACGATTGTATTGCTTCGACTGGTTCTTTTGACGTGTGCTTACTTCCGATCTATGAGGATAGGTCCTCGGCGTCCAGGCCGAGGGAGGGGTTCGAGCCGAAGGGTGATGATGAGAGTGAGGGATCCTGAAAGCATTATAATGGAGGACGTTTCGTCTTCCATTTTCATTACTGGCCATCAGTTGTTTTGACTTCCCCTGCCATAAATGTGCATCACCTGAGGGCTATATAACCCTCACCCCCTCATCAGATCATTCCTCACCTTACCGTGAGCTTTCGCCAACGGTGGCTCTCCTACCACCCTATGACAATTAGGGATAATGGTGATGAGTGCTGTTTTATCCCTAGTTGCCAGTGGGTGAGAGATGGGTCGACCTTAATGTGCAGGGCTCGAGGAGCTTACCAAAGGCAAGTGCCCTAAATGAAACTTTTGTCCGAGAATCCTGTGACCAGTGGCTCTCCTACCACCCTCGGATAGTTTGGGGTAGTGCCGATGAAGGCTACTCTACCCCTGGCTGTCGGCAGGTGAAAGGCGAGTTGACTCGTGGTCCAGGGCTCGGTGGTTCTCGCCGTGAGCAAGGGTCGTAAATCTAAATGAAAATTTTGAGTAAGCGGTTAGCTGAAGTTCTAGCTGATGATTTAGGACTTTAGTGTTTGACAAAACCCTCATAGGTGTTTAAAGTCCAAGACGATTAGCGAGGACGTGAGTGGTTGAAGAACCCCTCGTTGGTGGGTCCGAGCCGAGGGCTAAGAGTTGAGGAATTGAGATATCCCTTACAGGTGTTCAAAGTCTAAGCCGAGCGGTGAGGATGCGAGGGGTTGAAGAACCCCTCATCGGTGAGTCCGAGCCGAGGGCTAAGAGTTGAGGGATTGAGAAATCCCTCACAGGTGTTCGAAGTGCAAGCCGAGTGGTGAGGACGTGAGGGGTTGAAGAACCCCTCATCGATGAGTCCGAGCCAAGGGCTATGAGTTGAGCGATTGAGAAATCCCTCACAGGTGTTCAAAGTCCAAGCTGAGCGGTGAGGACGTGAGGGGTTGAACAACCCCTCGTCTGTGAGTCCGAGCAGAAGGCCAAGAGTTAAGGGATTGAGAAATCTCTCACATGTGTTCGAAGTCCAAGCCGAGCGGCGAGGACATGAGCAACTGAGAGGTGGACATTTTTGATTTGTTAAACAAAAATCTCCTGCCTTTATATTATGTCTGTTTGTTTACAAGAAAATTGGGGCGTAGCACCTATAACAATGGTGGACTCTCCCTCACTTTCCCTCCTGAAACTTGATGAGATGCTCCGCATTCCAGGGCCTCTTAACCATCCTGCCCCCAGGTATTCGAGGGGGTACGTACCGGGACGTATCACTTGTAAGACTTTATACGGGACTTCCCAATTGGGGGTGAGTTTACTCTGGCTGTGGGCTGGGAGATTGCTAGCTTTTGGAGTACGAGGTTCCCCTCCTTGATGTCGGTCAGGCAAACTTGTTTGTTGTAAGGCCTCTTAACTCGTTTATGATATATGGCCCGTCAGATGGTGGATCTTTTCTGTACTTCGTCAATGAGGTCCAGGTTCGCCCTGAGGTAGCTTGAGTTTGATTCCTCGTCGAAGCCCATGTACCTCGGTGATAAGAGGTCGACTTCCAGAGGGATGACCTCCTCGGTCCCGTATGCCATATTGAACGGGGCTCTTGGTAGTCTGGTGTGACTAGAGGACGCTTCATAACTCTTCGACCCATAAATCCTTGGGGGATTGGTGTAGACTCTTTTTGACACCATCAAGAATTTGCCGGTTGGTGTTTTCTTCTTGGCCGTTCGATTGGGGGTGAAAGATTGACGAGAAGCCCTGCTGAAAGCCGAGGTATTCACAAAACATCTCGAAAATTTTTGCTGCCAAACTGGGTTCCGTTGTCAGTGACTAGCACGCACGGGATCCCAAACCGACAGATGATGTGCTTCTAGAAGAATTATTGGGCTTGATTCTCTGTGATCATGACCAAGGGTTCCGCCTCGACCTACTTTGTAAAGTAGTCAACGACCACGATGAAGAATCGCCATTGGCCGGTAGCCTGTGGAAAAGGGCTTACCAGGTCCATCCCCCACATGGCGAATGGGGTAGGGCTGGCAAGCGACTTCAGCATAGCTTGGGGAGAACGTGTAATGGAAGAAAATAGTTGGCAGGAGCTGCACCCTCTTACGAGATCCTGAGCATCTTGTAGCATAGTAGGCCAGTAGTACTCGTGGCTGAGTGCTTTTAAGGCCAGCAACCTGCTGCCCATGTGGCATCCCCCAATCCTTTTGTGTAGCTCTTTCAGGACATACTTTCCTCCTCTAGTGTCAGACATCGGAGATGGGGTCTCCCGTCAGACTTGGTGTTGAAGCGCTTGAAGAGTACATTTCCAATTAGGGCAAACCATTCTGATATCCTTGTAGTTCGTGTCGTGGCCCGGTCCTATGGTAGCTCACCATTGGTCAGGAACTTTTGTAGGGGACGCATCCATGTCTCGGCGTGATCGCTGGAGGCGAGGCAAAGGACTTCAGGTTCTTCGATGCTGAAATTGAGGAGGACCTCGACTAGAATAGTGCAGTTTAGTCCTCCGAGGGACGATGACATGAGCTTAGACACGAAGTCAGCATGAAAATTTTGTTCTTTTGGGATCCATCGAACCTCCACCTGCTCGAAGAGCTATAGGTGCTGCTTCGCGCGTGCTAAGTACTGGGTCATCCTAAGGTCGGGGGCTTCATACTTCCTGGTTATCTGATTGACCATGAGCTGGGAGTAACTGAAGACCCGTAGTTTCCTTGCCCCTACCCGGTAGGCCAGTGTGAGTCCAGCGATCAGAGCTTCATATTCTGCCTCGTTGTTTGTGGCCGGGAAATTAAGTCGGAGAGAATACGGGAGGACAAAGTTGTTGGGGCCCCGAAGAATAACGCCAGCTACTCTCCCTTCCTCGCATAACGAACCGTTCACATAGACGTCTGACACCGAGTCATCTTCTCGGATTTCTGTGGACTCGAGGTTGGTGCATTCTGTAATGAACTCAGCGAGAGCTTGGCCCTTGACGGTCGTTCGAGGATGGTAGCTGATGTCATGTTGACTGATCTCGAATGACCATTGATTAAGCAGCCTGAGTTTTTGGGCTTGTAGAGGACCATTTTGAGGGGCTGGTCCGTAAGGACGACGACGGAGTGGGCCTGAAAGTAGGGTCAGAATTTCCGTGCGGCCATTACCAATGCATAGGCAATCTTTTCCATCCTGGGTACCAGATCTCGATATTGTGCAGGACCTTTCTCACATAATATAGGGGATTCTGTACCCTGTCCTCATCCCAAACCAGAACGGCGCTGAGCGTGTATTCCGTGGTGGCCAGGTAGAGGAAGAGGAGTTCACCCGGTTCCGGCTTGGTGATGAGTAGGGGATTGGCAAGATAGGCTTTAAGCTGGTCAAAAACCTCCTGCTGGGAGGCTTCCCATTCGAAGCTTTTCTCCCCCCAGGGGGCCTTGAAGAATGTGAGCGACTTCTCTCCAGACTTGGAGAGGAAGCAGCCGATGGCCGCTAGTTGTCCCGTGAGCCTCTAAACTTCTTTTCACCTCGATTCTGTGCTGGCTCACCACAAATCTGAGGACTCCCTCAGAGGAGACGCTGAAGGCGCATTTAGAGGGGTTGAGCCTCATGTTGTTAGATCGCAGGACCCCAAAAGCTTGTTCAAGGTCATCAACATGATCTTGGCCTCTACGACTTTTGACAAGCATATCGTCAACATACACTTCCATGTTCCGGCTAATCAGGTCCTTGAAGACCCGGTTGACGAGCCTCTGATATGTGGCTCTGGCATTCTTCAGCCCGAAGGGCATGACCTGGTAATAGTAGAGGCCTTGGTCGGTCACGAAGGCGGTCTTCGGTATGTCCCGGGAGAACATTCTTATCTAGTTGTCGCCTAAGAAAGCGTCCATGAAGCTCAGCAGCTCGTGCCCCGAGGTTGCATCTATGAGAGCGTCAATGTTCGGGAGAGGGAACAGATCTTTCGGACAGGTCTTGTTGAGGTCCGTGAAGTCTATGCAGATCCTCCATTTCCTGCTCATTTTTTTGACCATCACCACATTGGCAAGCCACTCCGAGTAGCTGACTTCCTGGATGAACAGTGCCGAGAGGAGTTTGCCTACTTCTTCCCTCACCGCCTGCTGCCTGTCGGGGGCGAACTTGCGTCGCTTCTGTTGGACTAGCTTCGAGTCTGAATGGACGCTCAGTCAATGCATTATAACGTCTTCGGAAATCTCCGGCATGCCGCACGGCGTGCAGGCAAAGAGGTCAGAATTCCGACAGATGCATTCAATGATTTCCAGCTTGCAGTCCGGGGCAAGAGATTGGCTTACCCGAAACCACTTGGACAGGTCTCCCTCGGAGAAAGGGACATCCTCCAGCACGTCTACGGGCTCCGAACCTAGCACAGAATGGAGTTCTACCACATCGTAGGGGAAGACTTCACCCCCCATTGCGGTCATATAGCACGAACGTGCCGATTCTTGATTGCCCCGGACTACACCCACCCCATGATCAGTGCGAAACATTAGCTTCAAGTGATAGGCAGAGGGAACCGCCAGGACCGTGCAAAGGCCAGGTCTGCCGAGAATAGCATTGTAGGCTGCCTTGATGTTGACCACCATAAAATCCATTGCTTCGGTCTGAAGGTTTAGGGCCATGCCGGCCATCACGTCAAGTGTGAAAATTCCCTCAATTTGGACGAGGACGCCACAAGGATACGTCGGACCTCATGGTTCACCATACCGAGGTTGATCACTAGAGCATCACAATGGGGAAGTCGGATGCATTCAAAATCCTAGTGGGAGAAGGTGACTGCTAGCCTCTGGTCCATAGGAGGAGGATAGTTATGGACCGAGTTCACTTCTCGAACGAAAGCTTTGCGGGATTTGTTCGGTTCTCCCCCTATAGGCCCGCCTGTGGACACGGTGAAGGATGGCTGGCGCATCAGTATGTCGAGCTCAGGCTCGGTCTCGGGCCGCCTACTAATCTTCCGAGGAGGAGGTGACGGTCGTAGGTCCCTCTGGTCCCTGGGGGTGGTTCGTGTGAACTCTCTCAAGTATCCCCTCTAAATTAGGACTTCGATTTCGTCATTGAAGGCGCAACAATTATCGATCTCATGCCCATTGTCCTGATGGAAGCGACAATAGAACCTCCGGTCTCTCTTCTTATTGCTGTCAGGTCAGGAAGGAAGGCGGACGATACCCTTGTCCTCGATCTCCAGGAGGATGGCCGACACGTTTTGTGTTTGCGGTGTGTACCTCTCGAAACGGGGGACCAGTAGGGAGCATTTCTAGGCAGACAGATCTTTCTGGGCCTTCTTCAGAGGTTCAGATTCTTCAGCCTTCCTCTTCCGCGTTTCTTTCAGGCCTTCGAATGCAGGGCCGCCTCGGCCCGGATGTACTTCTCGACCCTGTTGAGCAGATCGGGAAAGTCAAAGGGCAGTTTCTTAGCCAGGGAGGCCTTCAGCTGGCCGTAGCGAACATTATGTCGAAAGGCCACCGAGGCGACGCTAGCATCGAGGGACAAAACCGCCCTTGCTTCGATTATGAACCACCTTACAAATTTGCGGAGGGGCTCTCCTTTCTGTTTGAGGCCCAGGAGGGACGCGCTCGTCTTCTCGACCTTTCGACTGGTGCGGAAGTGGGCGAGAAAGTTTGCCTCGAGTTGGTCGAATGAGAAAACCGACCAGGGCGAAGCTTTGAGAACCATTCCCGAGCCAGACCGCGTAGGGTGGCAGGGAAGGCACGGCATAGGAGAGGATCCGATGCATTGTGAATCATCATGAGGGTTTTAAGCCCTTCCATGTGATCAGCTGGATCACTCTCGCCATTGTAGGTTTCGAACTATGGCGGCCTAAAATTTCTGGGAATCTCGATATCAAGAATTTACGGGGAGAACAGAGATCGGCTCGGCTGATGTGCCCGGCCTGTTTGTGGCCCTCCTTCGTTGATACGGGAGAGGCGATTCTCCATCTCCTTGAGGCGGTGGAGGACGGCTTCGTTCGGCTGAAGTGGCTGGGACGAACCGTGAGACTTGGGACCTCGGCTCTCTTTGCGCCTTAGGCTGGCGATTTGTTGTTCGAACCTGGGACCACCTCCAAGGGCCCGGAGGATCGCGTTCCCGAACTCTCGGAACTCGGCTCTCGTGACTGGAGCCTGTTCGTCCAGACGAGGCGGAGGTGGACGTCCCCCGGGGGAGCAGCAACGGTTGTTTTCAGGATGGAAGGGTCGGGGTTGGGCCAAAAGGGACTGCCCCGCTCTGTGAGCGGCTGAGCTGAAGCCGAAGATCAATTGGGGGATGCCGATTGTTTATGACATGCCGTAAGTCATGGGCTACCGAGCGTGAAGCGCTCGGATCGGGTCCCACTGCACCATTGACTAGTGGTCGATTGGATCCCTAAGAGTTTGCATGGCTATCATAAGTCATGGGCTACCAAGCGTGAAGCGCTCGGATCGGGTCCCACTGCACCATTGACTAGTGGTCGATTGGATCCCTAAGAGTTTGCATGGCTGTGAGAGGCAAGCAGATCAGGCTGACGTCTAGTGGTAAAGGCTCTTCTGGCTTTGGGAGACATGGAAGGGTATGACTCCAAGGGAGGTCTGAGCTTAGGATCGAGTCAGTCTCCTCTTCCCATAGACAGCGTCAACCTGATGCTGCTTGTTTTTTATGTGGGGGCAACATGTGTGAGTTGTTGTAATTTGTGAAGTGGACGAGACTGATCTCGATCCCAGCTCGGGTCTGTTCCTTGAGGTCGGCTCGGAAGAGAGGCTGGAAGCTTGGTCGGCCAAAGTACTTGCAAAAGGCCTAGAAACACCGAAAAGAGTCCCGGTAACAGGCCCTCTGACGATCTAGTTAGTCACTGGAATAGTAACGGTGGCTAGGGTTCAGGAGGGGAAAAATTTTATTACCTTTGAAAGTGAGGAGGGGGTCTGGTATTTATAGGCAGGGATAAACGAGTCTGGGACCCTAACGGGCCTGGTCAGACCAGTTTGCCTGTGGACCTGAGTTGGCAGAAGCCCGTTAGACTTGTTGACTTGATGATCTGGGATGAGCAAAATCTGAGGAGATCTAACGGCCCTGATTGGGCCACATCATCTATCCCACATCATGTACATTGTTCTTTTTAATTCATCACCCAATGTCAAAATCCTTATAATGCTATTGGTTATTCTTAAACAAAAGAAGTGGCATGTCTGACCTTTAAGAAGATGATGATGACTCTTTAATGTCCAGAGCAACACTACAACATGAGAAGGCCTTCCTCGGTGCTTAATTTTGGCTTCCCTGGTGCTTTTAAAAGCCGGGGTATCCCCTACCGAAGTTTTTGAAAACGCTGGTCGAAATACCGCCGAAGCTCGCGTCGTAGTAGGTGAGGGGGGATCTACACCGGCATTTTTCACAAACGCCGGTATAGATAAACACCTACACCGGCGTGTCACATATGCCGGTGTAGGGTTACTTTGATATGGTTTACTTTTGGGTTAGAAGTAGCCCTGACATTTCCAAAATGCCAGGGCAGGGGTTTTATATTTTGTTTTCTTTTTTGGGTAATAACTACACCGGCGTTTTGAAAATGCCGGGGTAGGGTGTTGAACTTTTCGCCTCTTTTGCATTAAAATTTTCAAAAAATCGATAATACAATTAATTTCACAAATCATTTCAACAAAACCTGTAATGTAATTCACAATCAATTCCACAAATTTCAGGCTAATCAAGCATAATAATACAATTCACAATCATGGACAACAATTAAGCATAATAAAATAAATGAATATTCCATTAATTATCCATGAATTCAACAGATTACAGAAATAACATATATATTCGAATAAACTATTTTTTAAAGTACTTTTTACAACAAACGTGCATTAACCACCACAAAAGAAGACTTCACCGGATTGCTACTACGTATGCCTCCTTCCGGCAGAGTTGCTTCCATTCTCATTGGAAGTGTCATTTGGATTTGCACGACTTGCACCCGATGGACTTCTTTGGCCTTCCTGTATAATGCAAAAAAATGTCGAAAATTAATTAAACAATCTTTTTACATAAACTAATATTTTCGAGGGTCAAAAGCAAGTCAGGAAGTCGCTAATAAATTGCGCACTAAAGATATATAATCTATATCAAATCCAAACCCCATTTGGTGCTTACATCGATCATGATGACATCTAAGACACCATCGTGATTTGTAAAGAATGTCAAATAAAACTAGGATGAACTTTATTGTAATCTACAACTGTTAAATAAATTAAACTATCAACATTTCTAATTTTCACAAATTCAATCTTATATGAGAAACAAAAAGCACATCAAGTTAATTTACCTCTTAATAATATTTATATGCCAAATTTTATATTTGATTGTATCTGGGAATCATGTTTCGAATAATTTTTGTCCTAAAATTTAAGAATATGGATGATAATTGGTTTAAATAATCATCAGCGAGAGTCATAATAGGATTGGGATCTGTGCAGAACTGTAAACCAATTCAACATTTTAAAAACTCAAGTTCCCATCTCGTACACTAGGTGTGTATGTCTCTTAACTAATATATAATACAGTAAATAAAAGTTAACAGAGAGCATAAAGCAACAATTATCAGCAGCTTTATTGAAGTGGAGGGCTAGTTAACAATTCAGTAAAAATTATCAGCAACAAGCATGGATTGTGGAGAAATAAAAGGTGATTAAGGAAGCACTAAAAGCAACAGAAGTGACTAATCGGAACTTTGTACCAGTTTCCTTCTCAACTACATATGCTTTAAAGTTTAGAAAGCCAATACATCTCACGAACATATCCACTCCCTGCTAATTAAATTTGAGATGGCGACTACAAAGAAAGGAACTAAACAGAATTAACAAATATTCAAGTTTCTAAAAAGAAACTTTAATTATTCAATTTTTTATTCATTATTTCAATTAATGGAAGTCAGAATCTAAATTCCATTTAGCACAACAACTAAGAATATAACTTCTGTAAAATATCATAGTTTTCTCAGTAATGAGTATGGAAGACCAATAACATCTTGCTCCGTACATTGCCAATATTTAAAATTTTCTGGAAGCCAAAAAAGAAACATGGTCATGCTTTCCATTCCTGGCCACTGCAGTAAAATTGAATACCTTCCTTGACACTAGGATGCATTAGGTTAACACCACTGTTAGAAGATAGATGTTCAAATTCCTCTATCTTGTTGACAACTTTTGAACAATCTACTTGATAACTACCTGAATGAGCACTTGCCTTACAGACAATTTTCCACAGGTGCTCATCCATAATCTTATTTTTTAGGACAAAAATTATTCAAAATATGATTCCCATATACAATCAAATATAAAATTTGGCATATAGATATTATTATGAGGTAAATTAACTTGATGTAATTTTTGTTTTCTTATATAAGATTGAATTTCTGAAAATTAGATATGTTGATCGTTTAATTTAATTAACAGCTGTAGATTACATCATCGAACAAACCCGTACATACCTCCACCGCAAGAAGAACAAACCAAGCTGTCATCGTGGTGGATTTTTTTAATTATCGAGTAAGTAGTGGGGAGTACCAAGCTTTTAACTAAATATGCATCCAAAAGTCTACTCAACTAATATGCATCCAAAAGTCATAAAACATAATTACGAAACTAAGACTCAAACATCATTTTAGTTTCCGTTTCATCGGATAGTACTCATTAGGATGCATTCAAAAATTTCATACATAAATTAATTGTCTAAATAGGATATGTTAAAGCTTCATGTTCTGTATTGGTATATCATTGTTCAATTCTACATAATGAAACGGGACTGATGCATCTCTGTCAACTAGTATAACCAAAAAGTTGAGGTTATGCAAAGTATAGATGACATACATGGTTGAGAAAACAAATCATTTGTGGTTAACTCAAAACTATCTGAACCAACAACTTAAAATGAGTCACTTAGTTTCTATATCTGAATTATCAGCTTAAAATCAGTAAAAGTAAATGTACAACCTCTTAACCTCTTATATGTATTGCACAAGCTCACTGGCATATTAGATTTTAATACTTCACAAATAGGGAATCATGGTATATGATTTTCATTTGATTGAGTACTTGGTGAATTTTGTACATTGACAAATTCTCAAATTCTCTACTTCTCAAATTAACAAATTCCCAAATTCTATACTTCACAAATTAACATATTCTCAAATTCTCTACTTCCCAAATTCTCAAATTCTCTACTTCACAAACTAAAAAATTCTCTAAATTCCCAAATTCTCTACTTCACAAATTAACAAATTTTCAAATTCTCAAATTCATACCTAGGGTTTGCAAGATGGAGGAAGATGATGGTCATCAGAGTGATGACGCGGGAACAGCGAGAGCGACTGAAACGACGATGTGGGGGGACGGTAGTCGGGGGGGATAGGAAGGTAAGGGGCGACACAATGATTGGGGCTAGGGTTCGTGAGAGAGAGAGAAACGTGGCGGCTAGGCGACGTGGGGAGGGAGGAAGGGGGGCACGGCGACGGAGGGCGGAGGACGACGATGGTGGGGGTCGATGACGGCGAAGAAGGTTTTGGGTTCTTGAGCGGAAGAGAGAGAAATCAGAAAATTGAAAGGATTGCGTGAAAGAGAGATAGAGAAAGGGACATATAATTTCATATACTGGCGTTTTTTGAAGAAACGTCGGTATAGCCGTACCTCTACGCCGACATTTGTAAGAAATGCCAGAATAGGTGGGGTGAGCTTTTCTTTATTTGTAACCGGGGTTCTACCCCGACGTTTCTACCCAAATGCCGGCATAGAAACACCGGGGTAGGATCATTTTGTTGTAGTGTAATATCACAAATTGACGATGACCTTAGCTAAACTACATATAATATTGGTTTTCCCAGTGAATATTTGCCAGCTTTTGTATGAAATACAAGGATGGACCAGTGAATAAAAGCCGCTTGGTCTAGGCCGGCATTTTTGAAAATGCCGGCATATAGTGATTATATCCTGGCATTTTTTGTAAAAAAAAAACACCGTGGTAGACCTCATTCTCTAATTTCTCTCTTCTTATCCTCGTCTTCCTCACTCTGACTATCCCCAAATTCCAAAACCATAGAATTATGAAAAGTCCCCAAAATTGAACTCCATCACCCTCTCCTCCTCCATCTTCGTCCCTTTCTGCGCAATCTACTCCGTCTCTGTTCTGTAGTCGAGGGTCTCGTTCTCCATCCCCGCCGGGTCAAAGTTAGCAGCGGCAGTGCTGTCGTAGGCACAACCGAGGAAGCCGCGAGGGATAACAAAGCCGAAGCTGGTATGGTTCTAACAGGAACGCGGCTGTAAGTTCTTCTCTTTCCTCCCAATTTCTTATAAACTAGGGTTTTTCAATTTTGCCCTTTCTGATAATGGTCTGATTTCATAATGTGGGGGGAAGCGCAGATAGTTTGGTGAAGATCAAGCGCCAGCTGGCATCGAGCTCGGGTCAGAATTAGCTGTAAGGCCCGCTTCTTAAGCGATCCGAGATGGTGAGTTGGATCCCTCACACTGTTAGATTTGAGCTTAGTAGTTGAGAAAATTCAGTATTTTTGAGTGTTGACTGATTGCATGTCATGCCCCGTTTCCCAAAATACAGAAATATGAGTACGTAACGTAGGCCCAGCGAATGATGTAAACATCATCCATAAGCTGTACCAGTCTAAATCAATAATATGAACAACAAACATAGCCACACAAGGAAATATAATCACATGAATCAAAGAAAACCTTCAATAATAATGAAATAATCCAAAATAATATCAAACATAATATCCAATATTTGAAAAAATAAATAAACCCCGGGACAAAAGCCCAAAACAATGTATAATTTCAAAGATAATGTTCAAAAGAAATAAATCTAGCATGAATTAATTCTAGTAGCGCAATCTTCGGTTCCATCTTCTAAAATCGTTGCTCACCAATCCTTCTGGTATTGTTCCTTCGGTACCTGTAAACTCGTGATCTAAAAAGAGATAAAATAATATCCTTAGAGCAAGTCATGGACAGCAAGTAGAGGAAAACAGGTAATAATAGGAACATGGTAAATCAAAAGAAGGAATGGGATCAAAGTCAATAACAAAATCAAAATTCGTAATAATGTCAAGGGGTCTATATTGAGCATGCATTAATTAATAATTTCAATTCAAGTCCAATGTTGATGACAGTATACGGGATCAAACATGAAATGTCAGGGGTTGGTTGTTAATCATTTTATTAACCTATCTAGTGCACGTACTACTATGTCCCATTCCACAGGTTCGGCGCAAGCATACAGTGAACGCTTTAGACTAATGGTGAATTCACAGATCGGGTACTCGGCCCAGTAATCAGTGATTAATGTTCAGTGACAGTGATTATCAAGCAGTTTTTATGGCAATTAGTCAGTATAAGTACAAGTCAGACAATGGGGCCCGACCGAGTACAGTTTCTGATTGTTCACTACCAAGTCATCCCATAATACCCCGGCTTGTTAACATTTTATTTCATCCTATGTGAGCATGCAAGAAGGTTTCAGGGTTCTATCATGCTAGGTGTGACAAATTCTACTCGTTACAGACAAAACAAGAAGCAAACATATTAAATTAACACAAATCTCACAATCTGGACAAAAGGATGTTACTGTACAAAAATAGAAATTCCTGCTGCTACAGAAAAGTAAATCGGAATCCGTCAGAAGTTCTAGAAACTAGACTCTCTTTTGGTTCCAGCGAATATATATACGATATATAAAATGTATAGAAACCTGGATGAAATACCTATTCTTTTCAGATTTTATGTTTAGGCAATAGGTTATAAATTGTGTTCAAACATATGAATTAGGTCAGAAAACTCCTCAATTAAATCTAAAAAAATTCAGGGTGGTTCCTACACATGTCTAGTCTCAATCAAAATAATTTCACTTTTTTATTTTAGTGTTAACATGTTCTATTTATTATTAAATCTAGGTGATGCACATAAATTTATGAATCTGGAAATCCAGACCCTGCGGCACTAAAATACTAATATCTAACAGATTACATATCGGAATTCAATTCTGTCGAATGTTCTAGAAAATAGACTAATGGGGCTATAATTTATATTCACAAAGTTAT
Organism: Hemerocallis citrina; assembly: GCA_017893485.1. NCBI lineage: Eukaryota > Viridiplantae > Streptophyta > Magnoliopsida > Asparagales > Asphodelaceae > Hemerocallis > Hemerocallis citrina. The sequence continues at coordinate 216,042,980 of CM030361.1, read as the reverse complement.
TTCAAATTACTACAGAAACATGGTAAAAAATCTAATACAAAAAGAAATAAATTGCAGGCCAGAAAATACTTTGATATAAATAGGCAATAACTTTATCATACAAACATATAATTCGTGAAAATTAACAAACAAAGTGTTATTTGATGATTAACATGCAGATTTCTAGATTCACGATGCAATTCATAATCATGGTAATCAATTCATCAATTCAATTTCAATCGGAAGGATTCAATTCATCAAATAATTCTATAACATGGATCTAGTTATATTTTTTATGTATAATATGCATATGCAATGTGCAATAAGGACTAGGATTTGGATCAAAGATATAGGCAAGATGTGAAGAATATCTTGGGTTAGCTCATTTAAACCCTTGATATACTTAACAGAATTAAATAATATAAGTTATGATTAGAAGATTTGCGGGGATCAACAAATTCTTGAACAACCATAATCAAACTAGTTCAAGAGAGACTTGCCTATTAGATGATGAATTCAAATATAACATAATAACGGGATGAGAATCCCGGGCGATGAACCACGAAACACGGAAGCACGTGCGCTCTACGTGCAACACCAACACAACAAAACAACCAAAGCAACAGCTCAAGTCCTGGATCCCCAAACAGCAAACAGCAAACCCCCATCTACTTCCCGAACACCAAACATCAAGGAAAAGAAGGGAGCAAGTAGCGGCGATCGGCGACTGGCGGCTACAACACGGAGGGTGATGGTCGACTGAGCATAGAGAGAGGGCTCAAACGAAGGACATGCGATGGGAAGAGCTTCGGTTGTGATGATCTGTTTTGGGGAAAAGTAGCGCGAAGGTGGTGGAGGGTAATCGGGGGTTAGGGTAGTCAACAGGAGTACTGGGTAGGTGGCGAGGACGGAGCGACGGGGAGGGAGCGATCAGGCGATGGGTTTCAGCGAGGGAAGATGAAGGCAATGGTCGGAATAGGTTGCGGTGGTTGGATGAGAGGGTGGCGACGAGGCTAGGGGAGCAGCGGGGGTCGACGAGGTGTGGTGGACTGGTGGAGGAAGGCGACGGTCGGCTGGTGCGGTGATAGTTTAAAGGGGGAAACAGAGGATGGGAGAGAAAGAGTCTGGGTGAGGAGAGATGAGAGCGGCGGGGGAGGAGAGAGAGAAAGATGAATTAATTAATTAGGGTTAATGGGGTATTTATAGGGTAGTTAAGATGTTGGGTTTTGGGTAGCTGGTTAATGGGTTTAGGGTATGGGTTTAGGCTCCAAAAAGAGAAGAATAAATAGAAATTAATGCGATAAACATATAACAGATCAATATAAACCCAAAACACAAAAAAGTAAAATTTGTAGTGAGCCAAAAAAAGCAGGATTCAAGTCAAAAATGTACAAAATGATCAAGAGAGAGTAAATGAGCCCAAAGAGAAGCAAGATTTATTATTTGAAAGGAATTTGGATACAATAATCAAGAAAAAGAAAATAAAATACAATAAAATCCAAAATAGAAAAATAGGGGTTACAATCCCACCCACCTTACAAGAAGAATTTCGTTGTCGAAATTCATACAAGTGGTACCTAGGACCAAGCCTGAAAATAAAACAAAACAAAGCAACTACCTAAACAAATGAGGGAACTTCTCCCGGATCTCTTCCTCCAACTCCCAATTCGACTCACCTGGCGATTGAGGATTCCATGAAACTCGAACCAGCTTGATGACTCTATTCTTCAACACATTATCTCGATGGTTTAAGATAGAGACTGACTGAATCTCATAGGACAAATCCGGCCTTATGGACAACTCTGAGTAGTCAATCACATGACTGTCGTTCCTGATGTACTTCCTGAGCTGAGAAACATGAAATACATCATGAAGACCTGCTGAAGCCGGTGGCAACACAAGCCTGTAAGCAACCTTGCCCACACGTTCCACAATATCAAATGTGCCGATGAACTGGGGACTCAACTTGCCCCCACCTCCAAATCAGATAACACCTTTCCAAGGCGATATCTTGAGGAACACATGGTCGCCTGCCACAAACTCTAGAGCCCTACAACGACAATTAGCCCATTTCCTCTATCTGTCCTAAGCAGCCTGCAAATGCTTCCGGATATGAGCCACGACATCAACTATCTTCGTGATCAACTCAGGCCCCAAAAGTTTCCTCTCACCGATATCATCCCAACAGACCGCTGATTTACACTAGCACCCATATAAAGCCTCAAATGGTGCTGCCTTGAGACTCGCCTGATAATTGTAATTATATGAAAACTCAGCTAAGTGCAGATGCTTCCCACGAACCTCCAAACTGAAGAACACAGGATCTCAACATGTCTTCTAGGGTCTGAATCGTCCTTTCTGACTGCCCATCTGTCTTTGGATGGAACGTTGTACTGTAGCTCAACTTAGTACCCAAGCTCATGCCACCAGAAATGTTGTTTCAAGTTCCTGTACATCTTAGTAACACCTGGATGAATAGAATACGGGGACGGATGAGCTTCCTCAAATAGCTTTTGGCTGACTTTTCCTCTAGGTACACACATCCTAGAGCCAAAACGAAGCGACCCATCAGCATGAATGACCAAATCAGATCTCAAACCGATTTTCACTTCACTTCATAACATCTACAACTGCAGGTCGCCCGCTTGGGCTTCCTTAATCTGCTCTACCAAAGAAGACTACCACTGCAACATCATGAACTGTTGTGCTGATCCAGAAAGTAATCCATTCAACTCCAGCATTCTCATATCCTCCACTATTTCCTTCTGCTTAGTGAGGAACATAGCAGCGGGTCTCCTACTCAAAGCATCAGGTACCATGTTCACTGTGCCCGGATGATATTGCAAATTGATATCAAAGTCTGCCATCAATTCCAACCATCTTCTTTGACTCATGTTCAATTCCTTTTGCTGTGAACACATACTTGAGGCTCTTGTAATCTGTGAATATCTCCACTCTATCCCTAAGCAGATAATGCCTCCACAACTTCAAGGCAAAAATCACGACTGCAAGCTCCAGATCATGCATGGGATAGTTCTTCTCATGAGGCCACAACTGCCTCGATGCATAAGCGACACCCTGCCTCGCTGCATTCGCACTGCTCCCAGACCTCTACCCGATGCATCATAATGGATCACAAAACCACCTGAACTATCGGGTATAGTCAACACAGGCGCTGACGTCAACCGATGCTTCAACTCTATAAAAGCTTCATCACAAGCCTCATCCCAATCAAACTTCTACTCCTTCTTTGTCAAACTGGTCAGAGGCCCAGCAATCTTCGAAAAATTCTAAACGGACTTCTGATAACACCCTGCCAAACCAAGAAAGCTTTGCACCTCAGATGCAGACTTTAGAATCGGCCAATCCTTGACAGCAGAGATCTTCGACTGATCAATAGAAACATCGTCACCAGAAATAATGTCACCCAGAAAAGCAACCCGATCCAACCAGAACTCACACTTATTGAGCTTATCATACAGCTGGTTCTCCCTCAAAGTTTGCAGAACAACCTTTAAATGCACAGCAAGATCTTTCTAATTCCAAGAGTACACCAAGATGTCATTAATGAAAACCACGACAAATTGATCCAAAAATGGCAAGAACACCCTGTTCATCAGACTCATTAACACAGCTGGTACATTAGTAACTACGAAAGGCATAACCAGGAACTCATAATGCCCGTACCTCGTTCGGAATGCCGTTTTCTGAACATCTTCTAACTTCACCTTAACCTGATGATACCCTGGAACGAAGATCCAACTTTGAAAACACAGAAGCACCTCCCATGTAACGACCCTAATTTTGATGAATACGTTTTATAAACAAACTAAATTCTTCTATTTATAAAATTATTTTTTTTGATTAGAGGAATTATATTTAGATTTTACTAATAACCTCCAACTATGCATATGAACATATATATGCATATATGTTTTATTATTGAGTTTAGGGCTTGAGAGGCCCAATGAAACAAGAGAAAACAACACACACACACACACAAAATGAAAAGAAGCCCATGTGAAGGCCAGTCAAGTTGGGAGGGAGTTGGAGGGAAAAGAGAAGTAGGGTTAGGGTTTTTGTGTAAACTCAAAACACACCAGGATGAGTCTTTCTCCCCTCCAACACTCCACCTCCCTCATCATCTAATCCAATCGGAGATTCTCCCCCATTTCCACATGAGCAAATCGGGCCAAACTCCCCCCATGCTCTTTTTGGTTAACTTTTAAAACCCTATCATCTCCACTTCTCATTTCCACCTTCTACAACTTCCACACTCAAGAGAAAAAGAAAGAAAAAAAGATTAAGAGAGACCTTGCTACTGATTTGGAGTAAGGAAAAGAAGAGAAGCCAAGGAGGAGGAGCCAAGAGACAAGAAGGCAGAGAACTATGAGCAAGAAGGTCAATCTTAAATTTAGGAGCTTGTAGGACCTCATTTTCAGCTATCATCAAGGTGGGTGTTTCTAACCTCTATGTTTTCTTTTTTTGGTTAAATGGTGATTGTGGTGACTGGAAAAAATGATATGCATGCTCTAGATTGAACATTGATAACTTGTTTTGTATTAAGAAATTCAAAACAGAAAATCCTCCTAAAAGCCAAAATCTTTGCTGTCAGTTACAGGTTAGATTAACTTCAAATTTTTACTACTGGTTAGATTAACTTCAAATTTTTATGTGATGCTCATTCATGTGTCATGTACCTTCAGTAATTTTACTAGATTTTTATGATTTTTTCTGTTATTAAAATAAAATACAAACTTGCATGCTGGTCAGAAGAAAAAGAAACAAAATTTATTATTACTATTGTGAGAAAAGTGACTTGTATCTTGCTGCATGCTTATGGGAATGATCTGAAGTTTTAGTATGTCAATTTTAGTATGCTTATGGGTATTCATAAATAAATATTTTTTAAATATTTTATGTAATTCGATTAATTATATTTTACCTTGTGTTAAATTTATTTTGGATTCTCTATTAAAATATTTTCTAATCAAAAATTTTATTTATTTCAAATAATGGTATATTTTAACCCCAATTGCTATTTCCATTTGATCTATTCTTAAAACCGAATTTGCATTTTCGACATATATATTATTGTTATTATTATTATTATATCTATTTTACTATTATTTTTATTATCATTATTATTATTGTTATTATTATTATTACTTTCGGTTGCTTGTTAACAACTCATTTCTATCTGTTAATCGCAATTGTGGTCATTTCAAAATAAATTCTATATTATAATGCAAATTATATTTCATTATAAATTATATATTTTATTAGTTATTTTTCTCTATTGACTTTAAACCAAAAACCCAATCCCTTTTGCTTATTGGATCACACCCTATTCAATCCCGCATCCATTAACCCAATACCATAACCCTACTATATAAACCCTATACCCTAAAACCTAACCCTAGAACCCTAGTTCCTGTTGAAACCTAATACACAGTAGCCACCTATACCCCCATCTTCCTGTTCCATTGCCTTCCCCCTGTCACCCTATCTCTCTCTTCTGCCCCAACGTCTTGACCTCTCTCCCGCATCCTCGCCATCCCCTTGCTGTCTTCAGCACCCCAGACGTTGTAACTCCACAGCGCCGCGTCTTCCGACCTCCTTCCCTGTCCTTCCTCCCTCCACTTCGAACCTACAGTGCCTCCACCTACTTGCGCCGCCTCAGCGATGCAGCGACGCCATGTTCCTTACTTGCAAACCCAGTCCCAGCGCTGCCCTGCACCCCCTGGTCGACCTCCCCATGTGTTGTACCTGCTTCTGCGGCAGCCAGTCATCGACCCACAATGCTGCTCCCCTCCTCCCGGTGAGGCACCGCATCCCTGATGCCCCCTCGACAGCCAGAGCAGCAGCCGACGCCAGTCTCAGCTCCAGTCACGACACCCTGTCGCCTGCCTCCTGTCGTCGACGACAACGTCAACAACACAACCAGTGATGCCATACGCCAGCTTCTGTGCCCTCCTGCAGCATGTGCCACCTTGCCACCCTGTGCCGATCGCCTATCTCTGTCCAGCATCACCACCGTCTGCCAAGCCAGAGCCGAAGCCCCTTGGTAGTTGCTGTTGATTTTTATGAAGGGATTGTAGGCCATCGATCATCATGATCATCATCATCATGGAGTTGTGATGTTTTGAATTCTGGCCATTCGATCTTGATCTGATCTGAGCCGCCCGATTGTTTTGATATTGATCGCTATCAAGATCCATGTTGGGATCTGTTCCCGTTATTCCTCCTTTGGATTCATCGTCTACACCCCAAGCCAAGTATCTTCTTGTACATTTCGTTTTCTAGTACAAACTTTTCTTGAAAATACTGCAAGTAGATTATAAATGTGACTCCTCTTTGTTTATCGTTAATGATCTCATGTTCTGCCTTATCTATTAGATGATCTAAAAGTCACAACCCTTTGTTTATACACTTGTTCACAACTAATAAAATTTTGATACATTCATGTAAAAAGTGTTTTATTTGGTTTTTGTCCTATCTTGGCGTGCTGTTTCGACTCCGATGAAATCAGAATCTGGACTTGAGTCCTGAATAAAAAATGTAGCCCTAGATGTCTAATTTACTACCTTTTTAACGGAATTGAATTCTGAGTTACGGTTTGTGAGATATATCAGTTTTACTACTGTTGTATCGGTAATCACAGATTCATAAAAACTGCTGCACCACTTTGGTTTACAATTATTTTAACTATGCTACAAGTAAGTTAATGACTTGAAATTTTGCATGCTGATACTGGATACCCATGAGAACATTCCCTAATTTTCTCAGAATTAATTAATGAAGTTTCAATCTTGTTTCATATGTATAAACTCAGTTTTACAAATTCTGGCTGAACACAAATACTGTATAGTTTGCTATTTTGACATCAATTGCTACAACTTTTATGCGTTGGAACCGGCCAGAAGTCTAGTTTCTAGGCCTTCTGATGGATCCACATTTTCTATCTTGTAGCAATAGGAATTGCAATTTTGGTGCAGCAACGTCATGCTGTCCAGAATTGCAATTCTCGTAGTTCTTGATAATCTTAATTTGTATTGACCCTCGAATATGCTTTATAATTGTCTTAAACTTGTTCCATGTTCTTGATCATGTTTACTTGACCTGTTTCGCACACTTTCATGCTTGTTTGATGATAATAATAAATAATAAGTCAGGATTTAAGGGGAAAACTATAGTAGTGGACAATATAGGTAAGTGTACTCAGAAGGGGCTCATGTTTCCCACTTGATACATGTTTCATGAACTAGTTATATTATTATTCGATTCATGAACTAGTATATTATTCGATTCATGAACTAGTATATTATTATTCGATTCTTGAACTAGTATATTATTTGATTCATGAACTAGTATATATTTGATTCATGACTTGTCTTATTATGACTTGACACATGAACTAGTTATATGATTACTCGATTCATGAACATAGCTTGCTTGATACTTTATCCCTGAGTACATCGCCCTATAAAATCCACCACTAGGCCTAAACATAACTGATTGTATGTAGCAACCATGTAGTAAAAGTATGGATGCATGAAGTGCTACCTAGATAGAATTAAACATTAGACTTAAGATTAACTAGTCACTTCTACACACTTGATACCGTACTTGAGACTTGTTATTTGTTACTTAACACTTGTACGTGATACTTGTTACTTAATGCTTGATACCATTACATGTTCACTAGCCACTTGTTCCACTACTTGTACTTGTTACCCAATCTTGTTACCTGAGTTGTCTTACTTGCTATCTAGTTTTTAGAACTCCACTACTTGTTGCATCCCTATTATATTAAGTTATACATTCTTGATTCCAAATCTTGTTCCATATTTCTTGCACTTGTTTTCATACCCTTATTTGTACTACTTGCGGTCCTAACTTGCACTAAGGGCCTTTATCTTGTTTTCTCTGTTTTTCCTTTTTATATATGTATATACAGACTTTGAAGATGAGTTTCCTGCTGGAATTGGTAAGCAAACGTTCTAGGCTTCGTTTGGAGAAAAGACTTGCTTTAAATATTTTGTTTTTGAGTTATTTATTTTTTTTACTACATGAATCTTGTAACGGGCTTATAGTCCCGAGTTTTATCTCGTGATCCAGATTTGAAAACTATTTGGGATATTATTATTTTCTTTCAATTTGTTTTTTGTTGATTAATAAATTATTCATGCATGTGTGGTTATTTATATTTTGTTATATTCTTGTTATGATGCTGAGTCGATCCTACAGCTCATGAATGATGAAAATTATTTGCTGGGCTTTGTCACTACTCGTATTTTGTATTTTTGGGAAGCGGGGCGTGACAAGAGTACAGAAAGTTGCGAAGAGGGCTATTAAGGAATCCTTGGATGATTACCTTGAGATTGCTACAGCCGCTAAATCGACTAAGACCAGCAATGGAGGTACGCATTCCTTCATAGCCTCAATTTTTAATTTCATGAATTATACTGAGATTTTTAGTCTAGCCAAAACCTGTGGGCTAGAGGTAGGCGATATTGATCAAAATGCCTTTCTTCTGAATAAGATTAGGGGGTAGGAGAGTGACAGAGTTAATCTTAAATTGCACTCGGTATCCAAACTGAGTCATGGACCTGAGCTTGGGTGTAGTTAATGGATACTCTTTTTTGGAATGTTAAAGGCCTGGGTAGGCGAGGCAAGCGGTAAATCGTTAAGGATGTCATCGCCAAGTCTAAAGTTAACATTGAGGGTTTGGTGACCAAACTGGCTAATAGTACTAGGCTCAGTAGACTGGGGGGGGGGACCGTATTTATGATTGGAAAACTCGCCCTTCTGTGGGGGACTTTGGGGGTATTGCCCATGGGTTTAATTAGGAGATTTTTAACTGCTTAGACAAATTCCAAGGGCAGTTCTCCTTATCAGTCCTGCTCCAACGTAAAGCTTATTTGTGGACTTATACAATCACGGTGGTTTATGGGCCAAACAATGCCTCATCTAGGATGGCTTTCTAGAGAGAGCTATGAGCGATTCAAGCACGCTGGCTGCACCCCTGGGTAGTGGGGGGGGGGACTTTAATGTCACCAGATTTGCCCATGAGCACAATGGCAGATGATCCAGTGATTCTGACAGGGAAGCGTTTAACGAGATTATTGTGGATCTCGCTCTAGTTGACATTCCCATCACTGATAGATTATTTACCTGGTCTAACATGCAGTCATCGCCTATATTGGCTAAGCTAAATAGGGTATTGGTCTCTCTTGATTAGGAGACCAAGTTTCCACTCTCATGGGCGAAATCCCTCCCTAAACCTACATTGGATCATGTTCCTATTATCCTATCTACTGGGAAATTGCAACCCAAGAGAACTCCCAAGTTTAGGTTTGAGAAAGCGTGGTTAGAAATCCAAGGGTTCCATCATATGGTCAACGATAGCTGGGCCTGCCCTACTAGAGAGACAAAAGCAGCGGCAATCTGGTGTAAAGAAATAAGAAGACTGCGTTCCAAGCTCAGGAAATGAAACCGGACCAGGTTTGCACTGATTTGGAGAGAAAAATATATCCTTCTGGAAGGTATTGAGGAGCTTGAAAAGGTTGAAGAAAGTAGAGACCTATTGCAAGAGGAGCGGAATAGGTTGCTTCAACTCAGAGAGGACATTGCTCAACTTTATAAACTTGAGAAACTCAAATGGCAACAGAGGTCCAGAATTTTGTAGCTCAAAGAGGGAGACGTGAATACCGCATTCTTCGATCAAGTTGCCAATGCCCGACAATCTAACCTCATTCATTCGATCCATACTGACTCTGGAATCCATACTGACTCTGGAATACTAGAAGGCGACGATGATATAAAAATAGCATTCCAATCTCACTTTAAGAACCTTTTTGGGCAGAAAGCGGAGCTGAGAATCCCTCTTGTCCATGACTTCTGGCGAGCTACCGCGAACAACATAGACCTTGATTTACGGTCCTTAGAAGCTCCCTTCATGGAAAAGGAAATATGGGAGGCGGTAATGCAACTTGGAAGGGAGAAAGCTCCAAGTCCAGATGGATTCCCTATCCTCTTCTACCATGTCTTTTGGGAAGAAATCAAAGACAATCTTGTGAGATTATTCAGTGATTTCTTTGACCATAAGCTTAAATTAAGTAGAATTAATTATGTTGAGGTTGTGTTAGTCCTTAAGGAAGCAGATACCCAGAGGGTGGGTGACTTCCGCCCTATTAGCCTCTTTAACTGCTCAACCAAGATCATCACCAAGATGCTTGCGAACAGATTAGAAAAGGTGATGGACAAACTCATTAGTTGTGAGCAAACAGGGTTCATTAAGGGACGATGTATCCAGGATTGTATTGCCACCGCTGAAAGACTATCCATCATTGCTATATGTCGAATGCTAAGAGCAACCTCCTTAAGCTGGACTTCGAGAAGGCTTATGATTCTGTGGAATGGGAATGTCTTTTGGAAGCCCTGGCAGGATATGGGTTCGAGGAAAGGTGGATCAGATGGATCCACACTTGTTTCATCACAAGCAGGACAGCTATCATGGTAAACGATGTCACGGGACATCCTTTTTCATATAAGCATGGCCTTCGACAAGGAGACCCACTCCCCCCTCTCCTCTTCACTATTGTGGTATATGTTTTGCGATCTATGATGGCTAAATGCAGAAGAGCCGGATGGATCTCTCCGATGGCCAGTGGAGTCAATCGCCAGGAGTGCTCAATCCTCCAATATGCAGATGATACTCTTCTGTTTGGAAATAGCAACCTCAGGAAAACAACCACTTTCAAAGGAATCCTTTATAGTTTTAAATCTTGGTCCGGCCTCAGGGTTAACTTCCACAAAAGTGCACTTATACCTATTGTCTTATCCCTAGAGGAGGCACAGGAACATGCCACGATTCTCAATTGCTCCATCGAGAACTTCCCCATTAAGTACCTGGGGCTCCCACTAAGACCAGGTAGGCTAAGAAAGGCTTATTGGTTACCCATCATTGATCGGGTGGAGAACCGTCTTGCAGGATGGAAAGGTAAAGCACTGTCCTTGGGAGGGAGAGTCACTCTTATCAATGTAGTCCACTCTAACTTGCCAACCTATTATATGTCCTTCGAAATGCCACGATGGATAATCTAGAGAATTGATCGCATTCGAAAGCGTTTCTTATGGAAGGGCGCAAACCTCGATAGAGGAGGCTATCACCTCATCAAATGGGAAAAAGTGTGCATGAAGAAGATGCATGGAGGCCTGGGTATTATTGATCTTCAGGATATGAATCTCGCGTTGTTGGGTAAGTGGTGGTGGAAAATCTTTCACCTTAATGGAGAGGGTTGGCAGGATTTCATTCAAACTTACCTGCATGGGAATGGGCGAGGAGTCTGGGCTTTAGGATGGGCCCACCGATCTCCTGGTTCTGGAGAGGAATTGCAAAAGCCAATGAGCCTTTCAATAGCTGTGTGACGTCGCTTATTGGAAATGGCAGACTTACGAGATTCTGGTGGGATAAATGGTGTGGAGATCAAACACCTAGAGACTTGTCCCCCGACTTATAAGTTCATGGAAACCAACCTTTAAATAGGTACTGGACTCTGGCTCTCAGCTAAGACTTTTGGAGCTTCAGGCCCATATTCCCAAGTCGGAAGTTAAATGCTCTCAGGGGCCGGATAGGAAAACCTGGGGTTTAGAAAAGAGTGGTAATTTCACTGTTCGTTCTCTGTATAACCGCATTCATTTCAGGGGATGTCGCCCAAAATTTTCGAATATTACCTGGAAGGCGAAAACCCCACTGAAAATAAAAATATTCTTATGACTGGTGCTAAATAACGCATTTCTAACTAGAGAGAACCTAGACAAACGCTAATCGAATATTGATTCTCTCTGTGGGCTCTGCAATGCCAGTGCCGAGATGAGAGACTACCTATTCCTGGAGTGTCCCAGGAGGAAAGCGATCCTGGTTGAGGTTCTCAATGCGGGTACTAACGAGTACCCTATTTCGTATGAGGACCTGTGGATAGGTTCAAAATTCGCTACTAAGAGACGGTCTATGAGAGAAGCCTGGTTTATCGCTATTGCCGCTACGACCTTGGGTCCTTTGGCTAGATAGGAACAACTATTAGTTTCATGGGACCAGTAATTGTAATGCCCTGATTTTTCAATTTATGAAAAATTATTTATTTTGCACGTAGTGTGCACGTGCAATATTTTGGTTAATATTTTCATCAAGATGAGTGAAGATATTTTAATATGTGCTTTTAATTATTTTGTACAAAAGCCTTATTTTAATTAAATAAAAAACCCTTTTTCTTAAAGCCCAAAATGTAATTTATTTATTTTATTTTAAAATAACTATTTTGGCCCATAAACTAAAGCCCATGGATTAATCTATTTTTTTATACAACTTGTCATGTAGAATACAATTTAAATACTATTTTATTTTTATACAAAAATTAAATGTACAAATTTTGGGCCTAGTTGCATGCATGTGCACTACACGTACACGTGCAAAATGCATGCTTTCTTCATGGCCGGGAATGCTTCTTTTTGGAGGGAACTCAAATTTTGAGTGGTGATCATGGTGTGGTGGTTGCTTAGATGTGGGTAATTATTGCAACTCCTACTCTCATCCTAGCCCTCCATCCTACAACCAACCAATTGATCCTAGCCATCTATTTTCCCTTGATTTTTAGTATAAATACCCCCCCCCCCCCCTAGCTAGTTATTTTGTGCTTAATATTCTCTTCCAAACCTATAGTCAAATAGCATTATCTAGTAGTAGTTTGTGAGTTAAAAGATTGAGTGTGTGTGGGCTTGTTCTTGCAACACCAAGAAGAAGGAGAGGGTCGGCTATTCAAGGAGGGAGCTTTCGGTTGTGGGTGCTTTTGGAGCTTGTGTGCGCGCGTCTAGGAGGAGGTGCACTCGTTTGCAAAGGACTTTTGTTGCTAATTGTGTTTTTCTCTCCATACAAGGTGGGTAAAATTTTCTCTATTTCTAAAGTAGGATTGCATGCTAGTTTATTAGAAAAATTGAAGCATGAAAATGATTAAGAAGAGCACACTTTAATTGGGAAAAATGACTTCTTGAATGATTGAAATGTGGACATACAAATTTATATGTGGTTCTATTATTTGAGTTGTATGTGAATTGATTAGAATCATGGATTGATTGATAGAAAACACATTCTTTTACCATCAAGAATTGCACACAAAGTTAGTAGCTTGATTATACCATTTTCATGTGTTAAATAGATCCTTTTGTGTTGACATGGGCATGAATAAAATTAAAATATGAGTTGTATGTTAGATAAATGATTAAAGTCAGAGAATTAAGATGAAAATTTATTGATAAAGAGATTAGAATGCTACAATGCGAAGGAATGTCGAAAATAGAAGAAATGTAGTGGTATAATGTATTAGTGTATGAAAATACGTTTTAATTATTACAAAAATTATTTTGCTCTTACTGATATGCAATTTATGTGAAGTAGTAATAATCTGGAGTTGTACAGTAAATTTTATGAAGACCAAATGAAATTAGGACTAGTTGAACATCGAAATGTTCTAAATAACAGAGAGCACGGGTTAAATGAATATGAAATTATAATGTGACAACCTGAGCATGTAGCTCAAGTGGTCAGAGGGCACGGTTGGCTTCTCTGTGGTGACTCGTTCGAATCCCGTGGGCAACATTATGTTGTTTGTTTTTTAAAAAATAAGTTAACAGCGGGCCGAGAGCATTTAATGCTCTCAGCCATGTTTTACATCGCTGGCACAAACCGGTCTGTTGGCTTGTGTTCTCGGCTGTGACTCAGGGGAGCTGGGTTCGATTCTTGCTCTCGGCAAGAATGAAAAATCATTTTTTTTTGGGGTTTTACTTGTCCAAAAATTATGAAAAAAATATGGTTATTCTCCTAAAAATATAAGGGACTTTATAAAAATGATTTGGGGATTATTTGCATGAAAAACACTATGATTTTAGAATAAAAGGCATAAATAGAACTATGGTTCTAGATATATATACCTTGTGAAAAATTATAATTTACAAGAATAAATTGAAATGAAGGATTAGAAGATGATTTGGCAAAAAGAAATTTTATTATGTGACATAATAAAATTTATTCTCATTTGAGAATAATGTGGAAAATATGAATTGTGAATATTTGTTAATGATGTGAAATTTTGATATGAAGTGATAATTGATAAAGCATATGAGATTCATGTATAGTTATGGACTATTGAACAATTTAGAAATCATGATTGGAAAAGAGAATATACATTTGAGTATGATAACTCAACATAATGAATTTATGAGTTGGAAATGCTCATTTTGGAATTTGTGAATTGGAAATTGAAATAAAAGAGTAGCTAAGTCTCTCCCGGCATTGGAAATGAAATGAAATGAAATTTGAAAAGAAAGACCAAGGTTGGTCATGTTGAAATGAATGAATAAGTCCGGTTTAGTGGAGAGGCTAACTCTAGAGCTTTGATTTTTGTTCATGATTCTAATAAAAACTAAGGATTAGCGCATAGTGGAGATGTGATGAAAGTGAGAGAAAAACACGAGTATGAGAAATAGGGTTTACGGTGCGGGTGTGTGAGCCACAGAATGCATGCTTGATGAGTCAAGACATGGCGTGGGCGCAACTCAGAATGATCGGACTCTAGCCACACTTATGGGATGTTTGGTGACTGCAAGAGGATCGTGTGCCAAGAAGTGAGGCTGAATTGCCACAGAATGCATGCTTGATGAGTCAAGACATGGCGTGGGATTCCCCTCCAGAATTTTCTGTACACGAGCTTGTACTCATAGATCATCTAGGATACTCACCGTAGTTACAGTATTAGTTTAAGTCATGGCGAGGGATTGAACCCTACAAAGATGAAGAACGATTAAGAGGCTTGCCCTCGGACCTATGTAGTATGAGATGCATAGAATCCGAACAAGTGTGCATTAGTGTCATATTATATAAATAACTGCATTAAGGACTAAGTACACAATCACAACACGACATTAATAGGGTAGTCCCTTTAGTTTGAAATGTGACAAGTTTGTGTTTGCTAAATATGAAAAATTAAGTTATACTATTTCTGGCATAGAGAGGATGGCCGTGTATAATGATCGTCGGTTGAATAAACTGACGTACCCACAGTCTTATATGCAGATAAATGGCTTGATAAAGATTAAAAAGGAACAAATGCTTAAAGATTACTCAATGTTGTTGTATAATTGTTTTCATTGTTGTAAAATTTTACTTTCGCTGTGCAGTGTAAATATAATATTGATGTAAACTCTGATGTAAACTGAAAAGTTTAAATTTCCTTTTAAAATTGTACTAAAGGAAGCGGAAAGATCCTGTAGAACATTTCGAATTCAGTGTATTTGGGATTCGGGACGTTACAGAGTGGTATCAGAGCCACGCTTCTACGCTTTCCACACTTGTACAAATTTATAAGGAACGACACCCTAGAAGTGGACATTAGAGTGTGTGTTTGAGTCTAGAGATTTAAATGTAAGTGATTTACATTTGTGTTGCTCTATAACTTATGCTTCTCCCTCCCTATTTCTAAGATTGCTGACCACTTCGACCCTGCTGGAGACGACGACTGACATATCATTGAGGAAGAGTACCATCCTGGACAGGCAGATTCCGAGGACGAGTACTACCCAGGGCAAGCAGATTCTGACGGAGAAGAATGGCCTGAATCCCGAGAGATCACCCCACCTCCGGATTCATCTGATGACTCTTCTTCTGACGAAGAAGAAGAACCAGTTCCGAATAGTCTTGTGACTTCTCTTCAGAGGCAGGTAGAGACACTACGAGAGAGAGTCAGATTATTGGAAGCTCAGCTGGCAAAGCGCAAGGACGACTATTCTGTTCTCAGTCACCGTATATGGGAACTCGAGAAGAGGAAGAATATGACAGATGTGCTGAAGGATGAAGTTGATGAACTATGGGGAGAACTTCGAGAAATAAAGAGGAACCGTAGGAGTTAGACTGTTGTAGGTTCTACTATCTTTCATTCTGATGTCAAGAAATGTTTTTTCAATTCGAATGTATAAATTTTGGAATTCAATGAAATGGAAATATTGACTTGAAAGTCATGTCTCATACTTCGAATTTGATGGACCTTTTACATCAGAATATGGAATGAAAGCTGTTGTGTTGTTCGATACTAGATGCTCTCATACTTTTGTGTCTCCTAAATTTGCTAAAGTGTTGGGAGTTGAACCGAAGATTTTTCCAGGCAAGATCTTGGCAGTAGCTACTCCATCAGGAGAAACTTTAACCACTGATCGGTATTATGCTGATTGCGAGATTGTGATTGGAGATCGAATCTTTAGGATTGATCTGATCGAGCTGACTATCTTGGGAGTCGATGTTATTATTGGCATTGATTGGATGTCGGTGTACAGTGTAAACATCGAGTGTAAGACCAAGACGATAACAGTGAAGGCTTCAGGTGGACCTGAAGTCACTTTCCAAGGAAGCAGAAATGTTCTAGGCTAGTGACAGCTATCCGCAAGGAAGAGACTCCTGTGGAAGTGCAAGGGATTCCTGTGGTTCGGGACAATCCGACCGTGTTCTTGGATGATTTTCCTGGATTACCCCCGCATCGTGAAGTAGAGTTCAGCATCACTGTTCAACCGGGAAGTGCACCCATTTCTAAGGCACTGTATAGGATGGCTCCAGTGGAACAGGATGAGGTGAAATGGCAGATTGAGGAACTGTTGGAGAAAGGCTTTATTCAACCTAGTGTGTCACCTTGGGGAGCACCAGTGCTTTTAGTAAAGAAGAATGATGGATCGATGAGAATGTGTATCGATTACCGGGAGCTGAATAAAGTCACTGTTCAGAATAAGTATCCTATACCTCGAATTGATGATTTGTTTGATCGTCTAGAAGGAGCAGCTGTTTTCTCCAAAATAGATCTTCGATCAGGATATCACCAAGTTCGAGTGAAAGCTAAAGATGTGCACAAAACTGCATTTAGAACTCGACATGGGCATTACGAATTCTTAGTTATGCCATTTGAAGTGACGAATGCACCCGCAATCTTCATGGATTTAATGAACAGAGTTCTGAGGCCGTTCATTGATTCTTTCGTCGTGGTGTTTATCGACGATATTCTCGTGTACTCCAAGTCAGAGGAGGAGCATACCGAGCATCTGGCAGTAGTTTTGAAGAAGCTAGAAGAGCAGAAGTTGTATGCCAAGTTATCCAAGTGTGATTTCTGAAAATCTAAAGTGGCATTCCTAGGTCACATCCTTTCTAAGGAGGGAGTGGCAACTGACCCTCAGAAGATAGAGGCAGTGAGAGATCGGGCTAGGCCTACTACAGTAAAGGAAGTCAGAAGTTTCCTTAGAATGACTGGATACTACAGGAGATTCATTCAAGGTTATGCTCAGATAGCCGTGCTGCTTACTGGACTGACCAAGAAGAATGTGAACTTCAAGTGGACCGAGCAATTTGAGGCGAGCTTTCAGGAGTTGAAAGAGAAGCTGACTACTGCACCTATTTTGGCTTTGCCTAGAGCAGGTGTTGAGTATGATGTTTATAGCGATGCTTCACATCGTGGGCTTGGTTGTGTCTTAATGCAAGAAGGAAGAGTAATCGCTTATGGGTCTAGGCAACTACGACAACATGAGAAGAATTACCCGACTCATGATCTGGAGTTGGCTGCGATTATCTTTACCCTGAAGCAATGGAGGCATTATGTGTACGGTGAGAAATTGAATATGTACACGGACCACAAGAGCTTGAAGTACATATATCAGCAGAGGGATCTGAATCTGAGACAGCGGAGATGGTTAGAAGTGCTTGAGGATATGCGACCTGAGATCAAGTATCATCCTGGGAAAGCTAATGTTGTTGCTGATGCACTTAGTCGCAAGAGTAGTTTAGCCAGTTTGATTACAACTCAAAAGCATTTGATTGAGAAATTGGACCGAGCAGGTATTGAGGTTGTCTTGCAAGGATTGGGAGCATCTTTGGCTCAGTTGAGGCTTCAGCCTACACTGAATGGAAGGATCATTGCAAGTCAGGAGGTTGATGCTGATATTTTGGAGATGAAGGAGCAGGTTGGTGCTGGCAGGTTGCCCGAATTTCAAATCAAGGATGGAGTGCTGTGGTTTGGAGAGAGGCTGTGTGTTCCAAATCATGCGGACCTGAAAGAGAGTATTCTTCAGGAGGCACATGCTACTCTTTTGTTGGTACATCCTGGGAGTACTAAGATGTACAAAGACATCAAACAGTATTTCTGGTGGTCAGGTTTGAAGCGGGATGTGGCTGAATTTGTGGCGAAGTGTGAGGTTTGTCAGTATGTCAAAGCCGAAAATCAGAGACCCGGAGGTCTATTACAGCCGTTACCTATTTCCGGAATGGAAGTGGGATAACATCAGTATGGATTTCATTACGGGATTGCCTAAGAGTCCTAAAGGCAATGATGCGATTTGGGTTGTAGTCGATCGACTAACCAAGTCCGCTCACTTTTTGGCGATGAAACTCACTGCTTCGATGGACAAGTTGGCTGAGTTGTATGTTGGCGAGATTGTCCGGCTTCATGGTGTTCCGTCAACTATTGTGTCTGATCGAGATGCGCGGTTTACTTCACATTTCTGGAGAAGTCTTCAGACAGCCTTGGGTACCAAGACAGATTTCAGCACTGCTTTTCATCCACAAACCAATGGGCAGACCGAGAGAGTCAACCGTATTCTTGAGGATATGCTTCGGTGTTGTATACTAGACTTTGGAGGCAGTTGGGAAAGGTATTTACCTTTGGTAGAGTTCGCCTACAACAACAATTTTCAGGCTAGCATCGGGATGGCGCCGTACGAAGCTTTGTATGGCAGGAAGTGCAGAACACCTGTTTGTTGGTTTGAAGTTGGGGAGCGTCAGTTGTTTGGTCCTGAGCTTGTGCAGCAAACCTCTGAGAAGATTGTTCTGATCAGGAAAAGGTTGGTAGAAGCTCAGAGCAGGCAGAAAAGCTATGCAGACAACCGGAGAAGGGACCTTGAGTTCGAGGTTGGTGACTTCGTCTTTCTGAAGGTATCGCCCAGTAAAGGTGTGGTTCAATTTGGAAAAGGCGGGAAGTTAGCCCCGAGGTTTATAGGCCCGTACAAGATATTGAAAAGGATTGGAAAAACTGCTTACCGGCTTGAATTACCGAAAGAGTTATCTCAGGTGCACAATGTCTTTCATGTGTCTATGCTGAGAGGTTACATTCCAGATCCGAGTCATCATTTTCCTGAAGTGCCGGAAGGTTTGCAATTGGATCTGAACTACATCAAGTCTCCTGTCGAGATTGTTGATCGTCGAGAGAAAGTCTTGAGGAATAAGACGATACCGATGGTCAAGGTAGTCTGGAGAAACCATTTGGTTGAAGAGGCTACTTGGGAGTCTGAGGAGAGGATGTTGAAGGACTATCCTGAGCTTTTTGCTCGATTGTATCTTTGTATTTTCCTTTTGTTCTTGTTGTGAGTGTTGTATTTTTTTTCGCTCTTGACTGTAGTTCCGGGGACGGAACTATTCTAAGGAGGGAGTGTTGTAATGCCCTGATTTTTTAATTTATGAAAAATTATTTATTTTGCACGTAGTGTGCACGTGTAATATTTTGGTTAATATTTTCATCAAGATGAGTGAAGATATTTTAATATGTGCTTTTAATTATTTTGTACAAAATGCGGTCTCCGCCAAGGAGACCCTCTTTCTTCGCTCCTCTTCTCTCTAGTAGCTGACGTTTTTAGCAGGCTTCTCAGGAATGCTTGGAATCTGAACATGATTGAAGGGCTGGGTAGCTCCCCCTACTTTGAAGGAGTGCTCAACCTTCAATATGCGGACGACACCATCATTTTCACCAAACCTAACTCTCACTCTCTCCGTAATCTCAAGCTTCTCCTCTACTGTTTTGAGATGGCTTCGGGTTTATCGATTAATTTTCAAAAATCCTCCGTGCTCTGGTTAGGTGGATCTCCCAATCGCCAAGAGGTAGTGTCCAACTTCTTTAATTGCCCAGTAGCCTCTTTCCCGATCACTTATCTGGGCATCCCCCTGCGTTGGGGAAAGCTCCATAGATCGGATTGGCTCCCTCTTATTGACAAAATTGAGTCTAGGCTTAATGTTTGGACTAGTAAACTCCTATCCAGAGCGGGTAGGCTTACTCTTATTAACTCTGTTATATCCTCCATGCCCCTTTTTCTTATGTCTTTCTACTTTTTACCTTCCTGGGTTATCAAAAGGATTGATCAAATTCGAAGTAATTTTTTCTGGAATGGTTCTTCTTCCTTTAAACCTGGGTCACATCTGTGTCAGTGGAAACTAATCTGCGCTCCCAAAGAGGAAGGTGGACTCGGGGTTTTAGACCTTCGTCGGCATAACATTGCGCTTTTAGGTAAATGGTTGTGGAGATTCCACAACCATGATCACCTACCTTGGATTAAGATGATTAGGGGTTATCGTTCCTCCATCAGCCAATGGTGGGAATTTCCGGATTCCCCATGTCGCACAGCTTCCCCCTTTTGGAAAGGTATTTGGAAAGCAGCTTCCGCTTTTCATTGCGGCATTTATCGTATTTGCCATGACGGGTCTAGAGAAAAACTCTGGACTGATCTTTGGATCGGTAACTCTTCTCTAGCCACGGCATTCCCCTCTCTTTTTAATTTGGCGGTTTATCCGCTTGCGACCGTCGAGGATTCTTGTATCCTAGTCGACAATGCTCGTTTCTGGGTTATTCCTTTCTCTATTGATCTTCCCCAATCTTTGTCTCAGGGCTTCGATGACCTAATCTCCTTGCTAAACAATTTTGAATGGAAATCTTCAGAGGGCATCGGTTGGCGATGGTCCTCCTCAGGATCTTTTTCAGTTAGATCCTTTTATAAGTTTCTTAATTCTAGAGGAGTTAGATCTCCTGTAGCTAATTTTTTCTGGGATATTTCGGCGCCTCTAAAAGTGATTATCAACTCCTGGCTTGCCTTTAATTTTAAGTTACCCACGGTTGATATTCTTAATAAAAGAAACTTAGCATTGGGTCAGCTTTGTGCTCTTTGTTCTGAGCATCCTGAAGATGCGAATCACCTTTTTACTCAATGCGCCAATGTTATCCCGTTGTGGAAGATTATCTCTCTAGCTTGGGGCACAGGTGCTATTCCACCTGATTTATCCTCTTGTTGGAGCTTTAAACCCACCAATTCCCAGTTCGGTAAAGTTTGGATTCTGTCGATTCATATCATTGTTTGGATTATTTGGAAAGAGAGGAATGCGATCTTATTCCAGCACCGCAAGCACTCTAGAGTTGCTATGATTGATGATTTTCTTTTCCTTTTCAATATTTGGTCTACAAATTGGAAAAATTCGGATTTTATTGTACTAGCTAATCAGAAATTAACTGATGCCTTTATTTGTCTTCATAATCTTCATAGCTTATAAGTCGAATGTTCTCTGACTGCTTTGATTATATTTTTAGCTCACTTTTTGGCGTTCGGTTCCTTTTGCAGACTTGATCACTGCGATCTTTACCGCTCGTATACTCGGTTTTTGATGCTCGTCCGGAGTTTCTTCATGCCTGGTCGTTTCTTTCTTGCCGAGCGGTAGAATTTGGGTTTGTTATACTTTTCCAGCAGTTTATCCCCTTATCTGCTTATGTTTAAATTATGAACTTCTAATTTTGTCACTGATGCTATCGTTCATCAGTTTATGTTAGTGCTCGATCATCAGTTTATGTTAGCGCTTTAATGACCTCTCTTCTTTCTGTGTACTGTCTACAATGGGATAGTGTTTTACTATGAAGTCGTTCTGCTCTCCTTTTTTCCTGTGTGTTGTGGTTTTGTTTGGAACCTCTACCTCTCCAAGCATCTCTTCTATTATGATAGTGTTTTTTCTACAGGTTTACTGTGTGTTTCTCTCGTTTAGAAGGCTTCTTTTATGTTCTGTTGGGCCTTGGCTTTGGTTGGTCTTTCTTATGGGAATGAGCTAGAATGTCTGATTATAGCGTTCTCTGGTGCACTATATGCTTTCATGCTCTCTGTTTTTTGATCTTTTTGTTTGCGCCTCTAGCGGCTAGCGATGCTGTGTATTTTGCTCAGGTTTCTTTCCAGGTCGCTCGATCCTTACCTTGCCGCTGCTTCACCCTTTTTTCGGATCGCGGTGTGCTTCTCCATATCCGGGGTTGGTTGCCAGTCTGATTGCGCTGCCCCCACCTTCGGCATCTTTGATAGATTGGTGCATTTGGAGGCATTCGTAACGCTGGCCTGGCACAGTCTCTTTTGATCTCTCTTTGTGCTGTTCTTTTCTTTCCATGTATATTGATGTTCATTATGTATATTGATGTTCATTTTACACCTTGTAAAATTACTTTGTATCTAACTTTTATTGAGTTAATATTATGTTTTGCTGTTGGCTGGGGCCCGTAGGACCCTATCCAGTTCATCAAAAAAAAAAAAAAATATTTTGTACAAAAGCCTTATTTTAATTAAACAAAAAAGCCCTTTTTCTTAAAGCCCAAAATGTAATTTATTTATTTTATTTGAAAATAACTATTTTGGCCTATAAACTAAAGCCCATGGATTAATCTATTTTTTTATACAACTTGTCATGTAGAATACAATTTAAATACTATTTTATTTTTATACAAAAATTAAATGTACAAATTTTGGGCCTAGTTGCATGCACGTGCACTACACGTACACGTGCAAAATGCATGCTTTCTTCATGGCCGGGAATGCTTCTTTTTGGAGGGAAATCAAATTTTGAGTGGTGATCATGGTGTGGTGGTTGCTTAGATGTGGGTAATTATTGCCACTCCTACTCTCATCCTAGCCCTCCATCCTACAACCAACCAATTGATCCTAGCCATCTATTTTCCTTGATTTTTAGTATAATACCCCCCCCCCCCCCCTGGGCTAGTTATTTTGTGCTTAATATTCTCTTCCAAACCTATAGTCAAATAGCATTATCTAGTAGTAGTTTGTGAGTTAAAAGATTGAGTGTGTGTGGGCTTGTTCTTGCAACACCAAGAAGAACGAGAGGGCCGGCTATTCAAGGAGGGAGCTTTCGGTTGTGGGTGCTTTTAGAGCTTGTGTGCGCGCGTCTTGGAGGAGGTGCACTCGTTTGCAAAGGATTTTTGTTGCTAATTGTGTTTTTCTCTCCATACAAGGTGGGTAAAATTTTTCCTATTTCTAAAGTAGGATTGCATGCTAGTTTAATTAGAAAAATTGAAGCATGAAAATGATTAAGAAGAGCACACTTTAATTGGGAAAAATGACTTCTTGAATGATTGAAATGTGGACATACAAATTTATATGTGGTTCTATTATTTGAGTTGTATGTGAATTGATTAGAATCATGGATTGATTGATAGAAAACACATTCTTTTACCATCAAGAATTACACACAAAGTTAGTAGCTTGATTATACCCTTTTCATGTGTTAAATAGATCCTTTTGTGTTGACATGGGCATGAATAAAATTAAAATATGCGTTGTATGTTAGATAAATGATTAAAGTCAGAGAATTAAGGTGAAAATTTATTGATAAAGAGATTAGAATGCTACAATGCGAATGAATGTCGAAAAGAGAAGAAATGTAGTGGTATAATGTATTAGTGTATGAAAATACGTTTTAATTATTACAAAAATTATTTTGCTCTTACTGATATGCAATTTATGTGAAGTAGTAATAATCTGGAGTTGTACAGTAAATTTTATGAAGACCAAATGAAATTAGGACTAGTTGAACATCGAAATGTTCTAAATAACAGAGAGCACGGGTTAAATGAATATGAAATTATAATGTGACAACCTGAGCATGTAGCTCAAGTGGTCAGAGGGCACGGTTGGCTTCTCTGTGGTGACTCGTTCGAATCCCGTGGGCAACATTATGTTGTTTGTTTTTTAAAAAATAAGTTAACAGCGGGCCGAGAGCATTTAATGCTCTCCGCCATGTTTTACATCGCTGGCACAAACCGGTCTGTTGGCTTGTGTTCTCGGCTGTGACTCAGGGGAGCTGGGTTCGATTCTTGCTCTCGGCAAGAATGAAAAATCATTTTTTTTTGGGGTTTTACTTGTCCAAAAATTATGAAAAAAATATGGTTATTCTCCTAAAAATATAAGGGACTTTATAAAAATGATTTGGGGATTATTTGCATGAAAAACACTATGATTTGAGAATAAAAGGCATAAATAGAACTATGGTTCTAGATATATATACCTTGTGAAAAATTATAATTTACAAGAATAAATTGAAATGAAGGATTAGAAGATGATTTGGCAAAAAGAAATTTTATTATGTGACATAATGCAATTTATTCTCATTTGAGAATAATGTGGAAAATATGAATTGTGAATATTGTTAATGATGTGAAATTTTGATATGAAGTGATAATTGATAAAGCATATGAGATTCATGTATAGTTATGGACTATTGAACAATTTAGAAATCATGATTGGAAAAGAGAATATACATTTGAGTATGATAACTCAACATAATGAATTTATGAGTTGGAAATGCTCATTTTGGAATTTGTGAATTGAAAATTGAAATAAAAGAGTAGCTAAGTCTCTCCCGACATTGGAAATGAAATGAAATGAAATTTGAAAAGAAAGACCTAGGTTGGTCATGTTGAAATGAATGAATAAGTCCGGTTTAGTGGAGAGGCTAACTCTAGAGCTTTAATTTTTGTTCATGATTCTAATAAAAACTAAGGATTAGCGCATAGTGAAGATGTGATGAAAGTGAGAGAAAAACACGAGTATGAGAAATAGGGTTTACGGTGCGGGTGTGTGAGCCACAGAATGCATGCTTGATGAGTCAAGACATGGCGTGGGCGCAACTCAGAATGATCGGACTCTAGCCACGCTTATGGGATGTTTGGTGACTGCAAGAGGATCGTGTGCCATGAAGTGAGGCTGAATTGCCACAGAATGCATGCTTGATGAGTCAAGACATGGCGTGGAATTTCCCTCCAGAATTTTCTGTACACGAGCTTGTACTCATAGATCATCTAGGATACTCACCATAGTTACAGTAGTAGTTTAAGTCATGGCGAGGGATTGAACCCTACAAAGATGAAGAACGATTAAGAGGCTTGCCTTCGGACCTATGTAGTATGGGATGCATAGAATCCGAACAAGTGTACATTAGTGTCATATTATATAAATAACTGCATTAAGGACTAAGTACACAATCACAACACGACATTAATTGGGTAGTCCCTTTAGTTTGAAATGTGACAAGTTTGTGTTTGCTAAATATAAAAAATTAAGTTATACTATTTCCGGTATAGAGAGGATGGCCGTGTATAATGATCGTCGGTTGAATAAACTGACGTACCCATAGTCTTAGATGCAGATAAATGGCTTGATAAAGATTAAAGAGGAACAAATGCTTAAAGATTACTCAATGTTGTTGTATAATTGTTTTCATTATTGTAAAATTTTACTTCCGCTGTGCAATGTAAATGTAATATTGATGTAAACTCTGATGTAAAGTGAAAAGTTTAAATTTTCTTGTAAAAATGTACTAAAGGAAGCGGAAAGATCCTGTAGAACATTTCGAATTCAGTGTATTTGGGATTCGGGGCGTTACAGTAATTTTATTTCTGGTAGTTTGACTCATATTATGCATTTTATCTCTTTTTGGGCTACAACTGCTGCATCAGGTCCTCGAGGGAAAAGTTCCAATGTCTTCCGGGTGGAGGAGTACAATGATGTTGAAATTGAGATCGGAACGACGCTCGACTGAGGGACATTTCTGGTCTAGTCTTTGTTGTTTTGGCTGCTGATGGTTCACCACCACCCAAGGGTTTGTTGGGGGAGTTAGATGTTATATTGTACTTTTGTTGGATGTATGTATGTGTCTGTCTTTGTTTCTGTCTTTAGTCCCACCTCCCATGCTTGGGGAGGATCTATGTGTTTCCTGTTGATGTAATGTAGGTTTCTGTACTCGCTCAGTGCTCTGTGTTTGTTGTTTTATTAACTCATTATTAATGAAACAGGGTGCCCATACTCCACCTTTTCCTTAAAAAAAAAAAAAAAAAAAAAGAACAAAAGATGCATTCAGTGACAAGCACGGGCCTAAATGATATTTACCAAATTTAGTACTCCATCAAGTTATTTGGAGAAAGAGTTTTGTCCACAAGGATCCCCAACAAATATAGAATTAAATTTCATACAAATTCATTATAAATTTTTATTTTCAAGTTATTAGTCTCTTGCTTAACTCTAAATTGTAGCATCACAAAAAATTTAATACACTGAATTAACTTTGGTGAAAGAATTTAAATTGGAAGCGTCTCATTCTCTGAAAAAAGAATTTTTACTTTTGAAATCTTACTCCCTTGTAGATCATTCTAATTAAAATTGATTTTCTCTAAAAATGGTTCAATGGATAAGAAATTTTATAATACTACACCTAAATCTTAATTGATTAGTTTTTGTCTCTTCTAAAATAGATCAATGAGCAAATATTTGAAAATAACAATTTGTGGAGGAGCAGAAAAACAATTGAAAATATTGAAGTACTTTTGGTCTCTATGAGTGGCCAACTGCTGTCCCAAACTCCCAATTCATAGTTATCCTCACCCCCACCCTACTCTTCCTTTCCTGCCAAGAATTATGCCCAATCGTCAATTCGGCATATGATTGTTTTCCATCCAGACGCATGTCACGGGCATTCTAAAATAAACAAAAAGAAAAAAAATTTAGTATCCCTTGGTTTTCGCTGTAATAGAACTATTCCTTGGGTTTGAGACCAACCACAGACCGAATACAAACACGTTCATCTCCTATTTCTTAAATGAATAAAAAATAACAAAACAAAGCAACAAAAAAACTCACACCACGAATCACATTACCTCCGAAAACACCATCACCGCACCCAATCCAATTCCCGTGATCCCGCTCACAAAGTCAGAATACTGTCAATTCCTACTCACGGGCCTCCAAACTCCCTCTATATATGCCCACCAACCCAAACCCAATCACACCAGAAACCAAACTCAAACCCAATATGGCAAAGCGTGCACTTCAAACCCTAGCCACTCTTGCTTTCTTGGCATTTGCAACAGCCATTGCCACCTCCTCAGTTACGACCGCCGCTTGCAACCCATACGCAGCCTCCGCAGCCCAGGGATTCTGCAACATGACCCAAGATGGACTGAGTACGTGTAGGCCAGCAATTACAGGCCCAAAGCCTACAGATCCCACGACCGCTTGTTGTTCAGCTCTAGAGCATGCTGACTTCAGTTGCCTTTGCTCGTATAAGAACTCTGGCTGGCTCACATTCCTTAAGATCGACCCGAACCTTGCCATGCAGTTGCCGGCTAAGTGTAACCTTCCGTCTCTGGCAAAGTGTTAATGGGCAATAAGGAAGGTCCATTATTGATATGTTGTCTTTCTAGAATTTGAGTGTGTGTTTTAGAGTGTTTGTTTGCTTGCTTGTTTGTTTTAGTGCTTATTTTCTTGTGCCCCAGCTAGAATCCAGTAGTACTGGTAGTGGAAGTGTATGTTTATGCGCTTTGTAACTCGTTTTTGATTGTCGGGGTTTATGTATGTCCGTTTGTTTAGAAGATGATTGTTATTTATTCTTACGTCTACTTTAGTTGGGAGTATTGCTCGGGTTATGTTGCATTGCTATGTATGTCGGGTGGTAATCAGTGAAGAAAAATAGAAGTATTTTCATAGAAGGATTTCTTTTTTGAGAGAAAATGTAGAGAATTGGCCAGCATTTTTATTGAAAAATGACAGAATATTACGTATTGGGAATTTTTTTAAATTAACCCTTAAAAGAAATATTTTACAATTTTTTAAATTAACACCTTAAAAGAAATACTTTATTTGAATCAGCCTCATATTAAATATTTTTCTTAATTATATTTTTTTTGAAATTCGAAGTACTTACTGTAGGGATGGGTGAGAGATTAAGGTGCGGATGCTTTCGTCTAAAAGTTTAGCTATGGGAGGAATTAGTTTATGTTGTAGACTTAACTACGTAATTGTTCTCCGTTATTCCGTTTTAGGAATATATAGATATGTATTATTTTTAATACTTGTTTGATTGATTATTTAAGTAGTGACGCCGTTACCTTTTCAAATTAAAAAAAAGGTTTTTCTTAAATAGACCTCTGACACACCACACAAACGATTAAGTGCTAAGTTGGAAACATAGAATAGAACCCCGGACTTTCAAACATCATATCCGGGTTTCAAAATCCGGATTCATATTCTCTCCCACATCTGCTTCTTCCCTGATCCCTTCATTGTCACCAGACCTGCCGCCCATGCTGCACCTGCCATGTCATCCTCTTATTTTCTGTACTCTTTTGATCATCAGTATATCTTTTCACAACTCCATCTTCCCATTCCTCAGTCTCCTCCTTTTATCTTTTCCAACCTCCTTAGAAAGAACCCATGTCATCTCTCACCATATTCCATTTGCGCAACTACCACCATCATCTCCAACCCTCCAAACATAGCCGTCTTCGCTGTTGCCGACACCAGTCCTCCTTTGCATGATTGCTTCCCCCGCGGCCCCACCCCCCCTTTCCCTCACCCCCGTTGATATCCTCACCACCTCCTCCTCCCTCCTTTACTCCATGATGCACATCAATATCCGGTCTTTATTCCTCACTTAAGGCAGCAAAGAGAATCTTGTTTTGGATCCGGTGTTGAGATGTGTTTTTATTGTAGAAAGAGAATCCATGTTTGAAACACCATGTAAGTTTAGTAGAATCTGGTATTCCAAACACTGGGTTCCGCATAATCACCTCTGACTTACGTAGTTGGTGTATCAGAGGTCGATTCTGGTCAATATTTGTTGTTGAGGGTTGATTCAAATAAATAAGATTTTTCATAGGCTCATTTTGAAAAATTGCCCTTACTTATTTGCTTATGTGGTAATTATATATTAAATATTTGTCACTAATTAATTTTGCTATTAAATGTTTGGATGCCAAAACCAACTAGTTGGGAGAAAAAACTTGGTTGTTGTTGTTTATTAATTAATATTTTGGACATGTTATTTTGAGTAAATGGATGAAATCTACATAATTTTTATCATTACTTGCTATGATCCTTAAAAAATTGACCAATATTTTCATTGAACATGTATTATTAACAAGAAAAGTAATTTGTATACTTTTATTTTTATCTAACAATGGGTGTTTTATTTCTGTCAATCTCTCACCTTTCTTTACACGAATTCCAATGTAGAAATGTATGGGTGAAGGAGACATAATGGGCTAGAGGCAGACAAAGCAGCATCTTGGTAGTTTGAAGGTGGGGTATACATAAAAGACCATTGAAGTAACAATTGAGGATGATAAAGAGGAAAGAGGACTTGGAATAACGATCAAAATATCCCATAGGAAAATAGACGGATATACTAGTGGTTTTGGATGGGAGATAAGTTTTAGGGTCACCATCTTTAAATTGGCTTTAGGGACCCATTAGATTTTTGGATACAATGACTCAGTTGAGTTTACTTCGGGGTTGTAAATCCTAAATCGGTCAAAAATGCTAATGCAAATAGTGTTCACGAATTGGAAATTTAGGAGGTGATTAACTGTCTTTTTGAAGAAAATAGGAGGTGATTAATTGTCAGCCTACAAATCCTTTCATTTGCTCTTGCGTATTGCATTTAAGAAGGATAATGTTTCTCATTGCAATCCACTTGAAGACTTCGACCTTCACCAGAACTTTGGATCTCGGGATATAGCCATTAAATCTGAAACACACATTTACAAAGTGTGCTCACATTGTAGTATCAAAACATATGGTACATTGATGATAGTGAACTTTGGTTGTATTTTTGTTCATCCATTATATCTTCTGTCAATTCCAATTTGATGGTTACTATGAATACAACTTTCAATAAATTAATCATGATCATCGAGTACGAGATTCCTAAAAATAAATCAGTTATCCATTTCTAAATCAAGCTAAAGAGGGAACAAGTATATCGTCATAAGAAACTATTTCTTGTCCTTCTCTCCTTACAGATTCCCCCACCACCTCTTTCCTCGATCTGTTGACAGATCTTCATTCATTATCACTATTTGAGTCGCTGACATATCCACCATCTCAGTATTCATACATGAAGTCATCCTAATACAGATTTTCCTTACACAGAAAAATAGGGTAGTCGATGCTCTTTAAGCAGCGAGTTATACCATTTTAGTTTTACTAAACCCCAATATGTTGGGTTTATAAGTCTTGAATACTATATTCAATAATAAGAGAAGATGTTGTTGCGATAAGGAGGAATCATTGGAAAGAAGGAGAAAAGCAAGAGCCAGCAAGAGAAAGCAAGACAGTCGACTGTCTGTGAAGCTCTCGATTGGGTTTGGCAAGAGACAAATACGGTTGACTGCCACTTTGGGGACTGCCACTTTGGGCAGTCGATCGTCATGTGGCAGTAGCATCAAATCAGGTTGGATCTGGGCTGATGTCTTGCATACTAAGTTAGATACGAAGATGATAAATCGATGGAGGAATTGAGGCGATCGAAGCGAAGTGGAAGCAAGCAACATAAATAACTGTAGTAGTTGACCGCACTTGTGTGCAGTCAACCACATAGTCGACTAGTCACTGTATAGTGTTTTTCCTGAGAAGGGGACAGTCGACCGCAAGTTGTGTGCGGTCGACTGCGCGCAGCTGATGCAGTTTTTGGGTTCAGGTCTAGGGAATTCAATTGAAGCCCGAACTTGCTCATCTAGCTAGATTGTACGACTCTTTTCGTAGGGTTATCTCTTCAGGAATATCTAATGGCTATTGTAACAAGAGATCAAACTAAGGTTTCTTTAGATCTCTATATATTGTTATAATTGGCCTCCATTGAGAGCCGAGAGAGAGAGAGAAAGAGAGAGAGAGTACTTCATTGAAGAAAGTTTGAGAGGTTCTCTGATTGCCAACAACTAGTATTTTTTGGTTAGACATGATAAAAGGTCGCGGTGAGAATTGTAATATTCTTATATCTTCTCTAGTTGAATAATATATCGGTTTCTTCTCCCCCCGATTAAGGTGAAAGCCCCAACCGTGGAAAATTTATGTGCTTTGGTGTGTTTGTTATGATCTTCTATTTGCTGGGTAGTATGTGTTGATTGTGTCTCTTAACTCAACAAGATCCTAGTAGAAGAAGGAAACAAATTCCCTAACAATTGCTATCAGAGATTCAGGTTCCTGAGTTTGTTCGAGTTTCTTGGAGAAGATGTCAGATCATAACACGAAGATCAAACAGTTTGATGGTAAGGTCAACTTTAATATTTGGAAGGTGAATATGTGTGATACATTGGTTCTAAAGGGTTTGAAGTTAGCGGTAGAAGGAGATAAAGAAAGACCAATCAGCATGAAGCAGGAGAATTAAGAGGAAATTTGTTCAAAAGCCTTAGTTAATCCAGATGTCATTGACGAGCGAAGTCAGGTGCAACCTCATGGAAGAGCGAAGCACAATGAGTCTTTGGACAAGACTCATAACTGAGTACTCAGAATTGCTGTTCTGGGTTGGATGTACCAGAAAAGAAAGTTGTTGGGTTACTTAATGAAGGAAAGTACCGCTCGTCTAGATGATACAATGGAGTTCAATACGGAGTTATCTGAACCGAGGACGATCAATACAGATGACCTAAAAGCTTCGAACTTGATATATTCACAGCCAAATTCATCAAACAGAAAATCTACCAAGGAGAAGTTTTCGGTAGCAGGTATGATCGAGGGGTTGGAGGATGATGCACTTAGGAAGGAGAGTCAGAAATCGGCATCTACTTCTGTGAGTTGCTTGGAGATGGATGGTACATCGAATGGAAGGGCAAGTGCACATAAGGATAGGATTCATTGCCATCATTGTAGAGTAGTTGGGCATTACAAGAAAGATTGTTAGAAGTGGTTGAGTCAGAGGGGCACCAAATCCAGTGCCACTGAATCAAGTGATAGCTTAGACCATAATGTTGTTTCAAATTTTATTGATGTTTATTCTGGCTGGTATGTTGATTCGGGAAGTTCTTCTCATATATATGCTCCGAGTGAGAGATGTTTTCTACTTACAAGTTCACAAGAGATCGTCATTATGTGAGAATGGTGATTGGTGATATTTGTGAAGTAGTGGGCTAGGGAACAGTCGAATTGGAGGCACTAGATAGAAAGAGTTACATAGTAGAAGATGTTATAAATATTCTTCTGTTAAAACAAAATCTTGTATTCTTAGGAACTCTTGAAACATGGGCCTGTGGTACATAGTTCAAGATGGAGGAGTTCTATCAGCTTGGGAAGGTCGTTGTATGGTGATGAAGGGAAGGAGGGGTGTTGAGCACAACTGCTACATGCTTTGTGGGAACGTGAAAAGTTGCTAGTGTTTCAAAGTCATACGTTCCTAAAGCACTATCTAGTTTGTCATCATTAGAATCATCCGAGTTAGACTAGGGCGTTCGAATATCGTCGAGAGGTGGAGAGTGCCTCGGGGTAGGTGGAGTTCATGTGGCGGGTGACACCTTCGTGTCAACGCCTACTGGAGTGTGCCTTTGAAGGGCATACAACTAGAGAAAAATGTGTGGAGGTAGATTCAACTAGCAGAAGAAGACATAGAACTGAGTTGATTGCAAGAGGAGAATAAAAGAGTTTAGAAGGTTTTAAATTACACAGGTGTGGATTCATAGTATGCAATCCAAGGTGGAGATTTTTGGGTTTATGTCTTGGATACTAAGTAAAATACGAAGACGATGAAGCGATGGAGGAATCAAGGTGATCGAAGTGGAGTGGAAACAAGCAGTAGAAATTACTGTGGCACAGAAGCAGAAATTACTGTAGCAGTCGACCACACTTGTGTGCAGTAGACCGCACAGTCGACTGGTCGCTATACAAGGTTTTTTCGTGGAGGAGAACAGTCGACTGCAAGTTGTATGCGGTCGACCACGTGTGGCTAATGCAGTTTTTGGGTTCAGGTCTTGGAGATTCGATTGAAGCCCGAACTTGCTCTTCAAGTTAGATCATACGGCTCTTATCGTAGGTTTATCTCTTCATGAATATCTAATGGCTATTATTTCAAGATATCAAACTAGGGGTTCTCTAGATCTCTATATATTGTTGTAATTGGCTTCCATTGAGAGCCAAGAGAGAGAATACTTCATTAAAGAGAGTTTGAGAGGTTCTCCAATTACAAACAACTAGTATTTTCTGGTTAGGTTTGATAGAGGGTCATGGTGAGAATTGTAATATTCTTGTATCTTCTCTAGTTGAATAATATCTTGGTTTCTTCTCTATCGGATTATGGTGAAAGCCCCAACCGGGATAAAATTGTGTGATTTGGTGTGTTGGTGTGGTAATATATTTGCTTGGTGATTTGTGTTGATTGTTCTCTTAACTCAACAAGATCCTAGTAGAAGAGGAATCAAATTCTCTAAAAGGATCTTGGTGATCTGTTTCGGGCCCAACTTTATCTCCAAGTTAGATCATATGACTCTCATCGTATGGTTATCTCATCCAAAATATATCAGATTGTTTTTGTATGGAAATATAACAAACTTGGTTTTCTCCATATTTCAATATAATCAATATAATGCTCAAAGAACGATATAATTTTATTGAGCGACAAATAGAAAAAAGAGAGTACGTCATCTAAGAGGTGAGTGATTCTCCATTGTGAACAGCAAGTATTTCCAGTTAGGTTTAAAAGAGGGTCGTGGTGAGGGTTGTAACTCTTGTATCTTTTCGAGTTGAATAATATCTCAGTTTTTCTCCTCTAGAGTAGGGCATGTATGAACCGGGATAAATATTGTGTTTTGTGTGATCTTCAATTTGCTTGGTGGTTTGTATTGATCGTGTCGAAGACTCAACAAGATCATGCGCATAATCTCTAAGATAATATTTATTTTCTGATCCACAAGTCGTCTTAAGATAAAGAATAATATAGGAAATACAATAGTTAACATTTAAATCAATGAAATATCTAAAATTAAAATGAAAAATTGGTCGAAAGCATTAACTTTAAGGTGGCGGGCTTTGAATATTTATAAAACCTCTTGGGTTTAAAAATATAAATTAAGTGTTGTTGTTGGACTTAAACAATTTTCCTTAATATTTATTTTGCCAAAGCAAGTGGCTGTCCAAGAAGAATAAGGAGCTGCAAATAAGAGACTGCAGAGGTGACTTACAACTGATGAAGCTAATCAACTTTATGTTGATGCTGCTTTTTTCTCTAAGGGAGCAATAGATGATGAGTTCTTGTATTGATGCAGAAAGCTCAGATCACAACCGTCGATCTAAAATGGATGAGAGGTTAGTATTTAAGTGGATTGGTAGATTAGGTGGTGGTTGCACTGGTTGTTGGCCATCGGAAACTTGTAAAAGCCTGGAACACAGGGATTTTTCCTGGCGACAGGCCCCCTGATGATCAAGTCAGTAACCAGAAAATGAGAGCTAGGGTTTAGTGGCAAAATCTTGACTACCTCGTAACTAAAGAGGTGGCCTGTATTTGTAGGCATGCGGAAAATCATTTAGGGAAAGATTCCTTAACTGATTAATCAGATCCCATCAATTAAGGATCTAATTAGCCATTTATCTCTCTAATTTTAGGGAATTTGATTGCTAATCATAATTGGCTGGCCAACCTTCCCCAGTCAGGCCGTAGTTTCTGAATGTAGGCCTGATGATGGCCCATGTTTGGGCCATGGGCTTGTAGCTGCTGTGAGATTACTGTATTGCCCCTAAGTATCTCAAGATTGACTGAGTATTTTACCCATATCATAGGCCCCCCACTCCTGGAGGTTGGGTGTAACAACCTTAGAGGAGCAGTCCTCTTCCGTGTGGAAAAATCAGATGAGGGTGCGAATGTTAAGGAGATTCCGTGGCCAGCGTTAGGCATTGCTCATGGCTGGCTCGGAGTCCATACTGAGCCCCGAATTTATGTGCTTCAGCGAGACAAGGCGGTGAGGCGGCGACGTCGAGGCCTGGCTGCATGTGGCGTGAAGTTCATGCCGAGCGCCGACCCTATGTGCCTCAGCAAGATGAGGCGGCGAGGCAGAGACGTTGTGACCTATCTGGGTGTGGCTCAAAGTCCATGCAGAGCATCGAGCCTATGTGCCTCGGCAAAAAAAAGGCAGCGAAGTCGAGGCCTTGCCATGCGTGGCCCAAAGTTCATGCCGACCGTCGACCCTATGTGCCTCGGTGGGACCAGGCGGCAAGGTAGCGAGGCAGTGACATCAAGACCTGTTCGTGCATGGCTCGAAGTCCATGCCGAGTGTCGTGCCTATGTGCCTTGGCAAGACTAGGCTGTGAAACGGTCGAGTCGAGACCTATCCACACGTGGCTCGAAGTCCATGCTGAGTGCTAAGCCTATGTGCGTCACCAAGACTAGTCGGCGAGGTGGCAAGGCGGTGGAGTCGAGACTTGACCCCGCGTGGCTCGAAGTCAATGACGAGCACTGAGGCCAAGCAAAATTTATGAAATTTTTTCGCGTGTGGCTCTAAGTCCATGCCGAGGGATGAGGTTAAGCGTAGTTTGTGGATTTTTTTGTTTGTGGCTCTAAGTTTGTCACACCCTGGATACAGATACGTGACTAAACCTAGCGAATGATTTTCATCATCCATAAGCTATTCAGAATCTTTACAACATCTAACAGAATTAATCAGAGTCGGAAGCAAGAGAATCAACCAAGTATGCACATTCGAATCAAATATACCAACAGAAATTTACTAGAAACAAAATTATATTAATCTCAAATAAATCAGATCTGAATAAGTTAATATCCCGGGTCACATTGCCCAAATACAAAATAAATTCAAGTATCAAATGCAATTGTTCAAATAAGCAACAGAATAATAATGACAATAATAGATGCAAAACTCCAGCACTAATATCTCATGTCACCAACTCCATCTGGCAACTGGTCATCCTGATATGAAATTAATCAATTGTAGGAAAAAGAAATAAAGAAAACAAACTCCCGTCAATGCAAGTTACGGGCCGCTTGTAGTGCAGGATACAAGTACATGGGATAAATAACAAATATTAAATAAAAACAGAACAAACCTAGCATGGTATAGGCATGTCAACAGAAATGTGGTATCTAACATGAAACAGGAACAAATCAGATAACGTGGTATACTAACAGTACAGGTAACATGTGTCAAGTGTCAAGTGTCATATAGTATGGAGACAGATATACAGATGGTAGTGTTAGATGGTAGTCAGACAGATATACAGATAATAGTGTAAGATGATAGTCAGACAGATAACAGATAATCACATAACGGATGTCGGAAAACAGATACAGATAAACAGATAACAGATTTCATGTTCTTATAATTCTTGTGTGATTACTATCTAGGTAGCACTTCATGCGCCCCAACTTTTTATCATATGGTTGCTACATTCAAATAGTTTCATTTATATTTCGTAGTGAAGTCCATAGGACAGTGTACTCAGGGATCAGACAGACAGATATCAGATAATTAGATCAGACAAACAGACAGAACCTATGGGTTCTCTTCTAGTACACCTCCAAATAGGGAAGTAATGTAGTCAGGGTTCAGATAAACAGAGTCGTGTATCATGTAGTCATGAACACGTAACAGATAGGGAATACGGGCCCTCTTCTCAGTACACATTTCTATATTTTCCACTACTAGATCTTTCCCTTAACCCCGGCTTGGTCATTTTATTATTATTATCAGACAGACATGTATGTGTAGAAAACAGAGGGAGAATAGCATGGTATAAACAATTAACAGGTTCAGGGTAACAGATAAATATGTACAGACTAAATATAACTCATAAAAGGGTAGTGCAATGAAAATTCTAGTTCAAGATAGCAAGACAGTACCGCACTAAAATTGGGATTCCCGTTGCTACAAAAATGCAAATCTAGATCCGTAAAAGAATCTGGAAAATAGACTCCCTTCCGAATCCAGCAAACATATATAAGTCATATAGTATTTCACAACATCATAACTCAAAACAGGTTTGAATCCGAAAAAACACGTTTAGTCAGATTTCAGAAGATGGTATTCAAAGTCCAGAAAACAGCATGAAAACTCCATAATTAAATCCACGAAAAATCTGGGGTATTACCCTATATGTGTAGTAACAGAATATAAAGTTTCATAATTTTCCAATGTAAACAGTTTAGTCAACAAAAATCAGAAAATATCAAGATGCAGTAGTCTTGTAAATCTGGAGTTATAAACACTGTAGTACGAAAACAGCAATATCTCACCAACCATAAATCAAAATCCAAATCCGCCAAAAGGGTAGCAAAATAGATACCATAGGATAACTTTAATATTCAGAAATATTTTAGAAATAGCAAGTAGAATTATGTCAAAAATCAGATTCTTTACTGAACAGTAGTAAAATTCTGCATATAAAATCTTTATTTGCGAGCATGAAAAGGTTTGTAAAATTCCTCAAATAAACCCACCAAAATTCTGGGTAAACCCCAATCAAGTCTAGAAGTACTGAGCAACATTTTAGATCAAAATAATAATTTTAACACTAGAAAACACAATCTGGAAATCTTTCGACACTACTATAGTAAAATAGACATAACTCATAACTCGTAAATCGAAACTGAGATCCGTCAAAAGGGTTGGAAAATAGAAAGAATCCTCTACAGTTCATATTCACAAAATATTTTCTAATACTGACATTAATATGGTCTAAAATACTGAACAACATCAGGGTAACAGAAAATACAGATTTGTTCTTCATACTCAAATCAACATAGATCACACGAAATTCATCCAAACCAACTCAAACATGAAATATAGTGTACTAGATTTCCAAACAACATGGTATAAGGTATTTTGCAAGTATTCGACAAGTATATCAGAAATATCACATCAAGTACCAATATCTCAAAATAGCATGAACATACACATCAAAAGTGGTCAACCCTAGGTTAATTCATGTCACATATGTCGTGAGGCAACTACGGTCAATCATCACAATAGAGATAATATCAACAAGGGTTTTACACACAAATTGTCTCTAGAACCCAACTACACTACAGGCGGTATTTAGTACTTGTATTACACTAAGAAAAGAATACAAGTTACTTGCCTTAACCGATGACGAAAACGATGGAAGACCAAGAATAATGGGAACAGATTCCCGACAACGAACTCAACGAACACACGAACCAAAAGCGAACAAAACCCACGAACGAACGGAACACGAGAAACAAAGTCTAACGAATGCAACCACGAGCC
This sequence comes from Hemerocallis citrina, assembly GCA_017893485.1. Lineage (NCBI taxonomy): Eukaryota > Viridiplantae > Streptophyta > Magnoliopsida > Asparagales > Asphodelaceae > Hemerocallis > Hemerocallis citrina. The sequence continues at coordinate 216,004,845 of CM030361.1, read as the reverse complement.
AAACTCACGAACAACGAGAACACCTACACCATAACTACACTTGCACACGAGGGAGCAAGCGAGAGAGACGACGGACAGCCGGCGAGGACGGAGCAGCGGCATAAGCTTTAGTGACTGCTGCTGGTCATCAGCGTCGGCATCGGTGCAGTGCCACCCGGGGGGCCAACAGAAGAGACAGGGTCGGGGGTGCACTGGGGTAGGCTGGTTGCGGCCTGCAGTCGGATGGGAAACACAGGCACGGCGGGAAGGGATAGCTAGACCTCGGGAGACAGGAGAGTGAGCACCAGGGCTTGCGATCGGGATGGAGTGGATGGGAGAGGAGACAGAAAGGTCAAGAGGGTGTGCAAGAGTGGGGACGATGGGTAAGGGTAGCTAGGGTTTTGGGGTGAAGGAAGGGGAACAGTCGGTGTATTTATAGGGTGCATGGGTAGGGTTAGCTGAAGGGGTTTTCGGGTATTTGTATGTTGGTTGATCACGGGGATATGGGTTAGGGTGTTAAGTAAACAGGGGTAGGAATTAGGATAGTTTGGGTTGGGTATTAAAATAGGTAATAGGTATTAGGTCTGATAATGGTATTAGATATTAGGATGGTTTTGGGTTTGGTTAAAATTGGTATGGATAGTCCAATAGGGTATAAGAGTATAAATAGGTTTAAACAACGGTTCAAGAAATAGGACAGTCCATAAGGAAAATAAATAGGGTAATACAAAAATGAGACGGGCACAGAAATAGAACAAATAAAATAGGTACGAGCAAATTGAATAAAGAGGATCAAAAGTAGATCGATCAAATAGAGACGAAACAAATGAGATAATAGGATCAAGAAAACAAATAAATAGATGATAAACAATAAAAATAAATATATTGAAGCACAAAGGTCCAATATAAGGTCCAAAGAGATACAAGACGGATATAAGGAGAGAAATACACCAAAACGAAAAATACACTAAAAAATACACAAAACGAAAAACAAGGGTTACAATCCTACCCACCTAACAAGAAGAATTTCGTCATCGAAATTCAAACAAGAAGATACATAGGGTAACCCCAAAACAAACAAAAAGAACGAAACAAAAATTACTCAAACAAATGAGGAAACTTCCGCTGAATCTCCTCCTCCAGCTCCCAAGTCGACTAACCGGGCGAGTGAGGATTCCAAGAAACACGAACCAGCTTGATGACCTTGTTCTTAAGCACTTTCTCCCGTTGGTCCATAATAGCAATTGACGGAATCTCACAAGTCAAATCCGGCTGGACGGTCAATTCAGAATAGTCGATCACGTGGCTCTCATCTCGGATATATCTCCTGAGTTGTGAGACATGGAAAATATTGTGCACTTTTGATAAAGCTGGCGGCCATGCAAGACGATAGGCCACCTTGCCTACTCGCTCCACAATGTCGAACGGTTCAATAAACTTAGGGCTAAGCTTGCCCCCACCACCAAACCGAATGACACCCCGCCAAGGCGATACCTTTTGGATAACATGGTCACCAATCTAAAACTCCAAAGCCCTCCGATGGACATCAGCCCATCGCCTCTGCCTATCCTGAGCTGCCTGCAAATGCTTCCTGATCTGAACCACTGCATCAACTGTCCTGGTGATCAACTCCGGAGCCAACAACTTCCTCTCACCAATGTCATCCCAGCACACTGTTGATCTACACTTCCGTCCATAAAGTGCCTCGAATGATGTAACTTTTAAACTGGCCTGAAAGCTGTTATTGTACGAGAACTCTACGAGATGCAAATGGTCCTCCCATGATCCACCGAACTGAAGCATACATGACCTCAACATATCCTCAAGAATTTGGATGGTCCTCTCTGACTTTCCATCATTCTCAGGATGAAAAGCTGTACTTTACTTTAATTTACTCCCAAAACTGCTATGAGGTCTCTCCCAAAACTGAGATCTGAATCTCATATCCCTGTCAGATACAATACTAACTGGAATCGTATGAAGTCTGACAATCTCTTGCATGTACCTCTCAGCTAGGCTCTCAGTAGACTGCCCAACACGAAAAGGAATGAAGTGAGCACTCTTCGTCAAATGGTCAACAATCACCCAAATGGCATTATGACCCTTAGGACTCCTCGGCAAAGTGGTCACAAAGTCCATAGTGATATGTTCCCACTTCCACTCTGAAATAGGAAGCAGTTGAAGAAGTCCAGTGGTCCTCTGATGCTCTGTCTTAACCTGCTGGCAGATCAAACACTGAGCAACAAACCGAGCCACAGCTCTCTTCATACCATGCCACCAGAAATGAAGCTTCAAATCTCGATACATCTTAGTACTGCCAGGATGGATAGAATATGATGACTGGTGAGCTTCCTTAAGCACCCTCTGACGAACTTCACCCTTCGGAACACGTAACCTAGACCTAAAACGAAGCGATCTATCAGAATGAATAACCATGTCCGTTCTGGACCTAGACTCAACCTCAGCTCGAAAACCCTGCAACTGTGCATCACCACCCCGAGCCTTTTTGATCTGATCAACAGGAGACGACTGACGCTGGAGCGCCAAACAACTCTGACCAGAACTCGACAACAAAACATCCAACTCCAACCTCCGCATCTGCTCAATCAAATTCCTCTGCTGAGTCAAGAACATAACTGCCGGACTCCTGCTCAAAGCATCTGGCACCAAGTTTACTTTACCAGGATGGTATTGCAAACTAATGTCATAATCGGCCAAAAGTTCTAACCAACCCCTTTGCCTCATGTTTAACTCCTTCTGTGTAAAGATGTACTTGAGACTTTTGTAGTTTGTAAAGATCTCCACTCGGTCTCCCAGTAAATAATGTCTCAATAGCTTCAAAGCATAAATCACTACCGCTAACTCCAAATCATGAGTCATATAGTTCTTCTCATGTGACCTCAACTGCCTCGATGCATACGCAATGACTCGGTCCTTCTGCATCAGAACTGCTCTAAAATCCTTACCAAAAGCATCACAGTAAATTACAAATCAACCTGAACCATCTGGAATAGTCAACACAGGCGCTGACGTCAATCTGTTCTTCAACTGAACAAAAGCCTCACTGCAATCATCAGACCAACAAAACTTCTGGTCCTTCCCAATCAGCTTAGTCAACGGTCCTGCTATCTTCGAAAAATCTTGGACGAATTTCTGATAATAGCCAGCCAAACCAAGAAAACTCCTGACCTCTGAAACTGACTTGGGAACAAACCAATCCTTCACGGCTTTCAACGTTGGCCAGGTCCATAGAAATACCATCGTCCGTGATAATGTGCCCCAAGAAAGATACCCTGTCGAGACAAAACTCACACTTGCTGAGTTTACCATAGAGTTGATTTCCTCTCAAAGTTTGCAGAACCACTCTAAGATGCTCAACATGATCTTCCCGATTCCGAGAATACACAAAAATATCATCAATGAAGACCACCACAAATCTATCCAAGAACTGAGAAAAGATCTGGTTCATAAGAATCATGAATATAGCAGGTGCATTCGTGACCCCGAACGGCATCACAAGATACTCATAGTGCCCATATCTGGTCCTGAATGCAGTTCTGTACATCAATTGCCTTCACTTTGACTTGATGATACCCAGAACGAAGATCCAACTTCAAGAAAATAGCAGTCCCACTCAACTAACGAAACAAGTCATCGATCCTTAGCAACGGATACCAGTTCTTCACAGTAACACTGTTTAGTTCTCGATAATCCACACACTGTCAACGACTACCATCCTTCTTATTGAAAAAAAGGACTGGAGCACTCCAAGGCGAAACACTGGGTCTGATGAACCCCAAACCAAGAAACTCCTGAATCTGCACCTTAAGCTCAGCTAACCCAACCGGTGCCATCCTGTAGGGATGCTTTGATATTGGTGCCATACCCGGATAAACTTCAATACCGAACTCCACATCCCTATCAAAGGGTAAGCCAGGCAACTCCTCTGGAAAAACATCCAGAAAATTCTGAACTACTAGAGGCACAGCCTCACAGCTTGAATGTAATTCCATTGCACAAAGCTCCTGATCAACTGCAGCTCGGCCAAGGGAAGACTCCCCGGCATTGAACTCAAACTCTGCACGATCTGGAATCCTAAACAAAACTTTCTTGGTAAGGGCAATCAAAAATGGCATGGGTTTCACCTAACGAATCCATACCCACAATAACGTCGAATCCTGAATTCTCGATTACCATCAGATTGGCTTTGAAATTTGTGCTACTAATAATTACGGGACACTGCCTGCACTCCCAGGAACAAATAACAACTCCACCACCCGTCACAATGTTCCAAGCCTCTGACATGCTTCTACACTCCAATTGATGGCGAGCCACAAATCGAGAGGAGACAAAGAATGGGTTGCCCCGGAATCAAAAAGAACATGAGCAGGAAAGGAGCAAACAAGGACATTACCTAAGATAGAGTCAAAAGACAAGGAAATAAGGAATTGTTGAACAGGGGTGAGGAAAAACAATGCAGAAAGATAACATGGAAGAAACAAATGCAAGAGGAAAGAAAAGAATCAAAAGAAAGACAATTAAACAACAAAACAATATAAGCAAAATATACCTGCAACAACACCTTCAGCTGACTCTGCATCTGCAATAGTCAGGTTGAAAGCCTGACCTCTCCTTGGAACAGCGGTAATCTGATCGACAATCTAGCGCTGAAGAGGAAGCGGTGGCCTAACAGGACCACGATCTGGGGCAACTTGCTGAACGGGACCCCTAGCTGGAAGAGCCAACTGCTACTGCGGCTGCGGACAATTCCGCACAGAATGAACAGCAGCACCACACCTAAAGAATCTGCGGTTGGCATGAAAACAGTTCTTGCGGTCATGCCCAGAAACCTGACAAAAGTCGCAAAAACCACCCCTCGGGAAATCAGCAGAAAGGTACGGAGCTGCCCTGATAGGACGGGTGGGAACAGGCATCCGAAGAGGACCAGCAGAAGGCCTAACAACAGCAGAGGAGTGCAGAACAGTCCACTGAGAAATAGCCAAACTGCCACGAGCCTGCTTCTGAGCACGAGCTGCCTCAAGGGCTTCTGCATAAGTGCGCAAGCAAAGGGAGACAAGCTGCACCCTAATCTCACGCTCAAGCCCCAAAATGAATCTACGAGCCCTACCTTCTTCATTCGCCATAAGAATGGCTACGAAGCGACTGATTCTAGTAAATTCAGCTGCGCACTCATCTACAGACCTGGAGCCCTGTTTCAAGAAAGTCTGATGTTACAACATTGCATGGACAATATGTAACAAAATTCCATTACTAGAAATAACGACCAATCTATTTCAGGGCTAAGAATTGTTGCTCCATCTCCACTCTAGTGCTGCTAGGAAAGAATTTCTCCAAGAAGCCCCTTGTAAAAGTAGTCCAAGTGATCGGTCTTTCGAGCCTTTCGGACTCGAATCTGCACCAAATATGAGCCAGGTCCACCAGTTGAATGGCTACCATATCCACTCGATCCACATCTGCAACTCTAGCTGCCAAAAGCAGTTGCTCAGTCCGAATCAACCATTGTTCAGCCTCCAAAGACATCTCAGTGCCTGAAAACCTGTCGGGATGCAGCCTCATGAAGTCCGTGACTGTACCCGGACGGGGAGGAATAGCTACCTGCATAGGCACAGCGGGCAGCAGAACCCGAGCGGCTTCCAAAGCAGCCATTACCAAATCACTGTGGTTTTGCTGCATATTAATTAAGCACTCAAGCACATCGGTGACGAACTCAATCCCAGGCTGATCATCCTGGGGATAGGAAGTAGAACCTTTATGAGCCGTAGTCTGCACAAAACCAAAAACAATCAGCATCCAGATCAAAGTTGATAATAATAATTCATTATGCATGCTTGGTTGGTAAAATGTTGAGCAAATTCCAGTTCGAGCCAAGGTTGTCTAATATATTAGACAACTAATACATTAGCCAAACCTGGGCTCTGATACCACTAAAAACCTTGTCACGCCCCGCTTCCCAAAAAAAAATACCGAATACCGATACGTGACTAAGCCCAGCGAATGATTTTCATCATCCATAAGCTGTTCAGAATCTTTACAACATCTCACAGAAATAATCAGAGTCGGGAGCAAGAGAATCAACCAAGTATGCACAATCGAATCAAATATACCAACAAAAATTTACTTGAAACAAAAATATATTAATCTCAAATAAATCAGATCTGAATAAGTTAATATCCTGGGTCACATTGCCCAAATACAAAATAAATCCAAGTATCAAATATAATTGTTCAAATAAGCAACCGAATAATAATGATAATAATAGATGCAAAACTCTAGCACTAATATCTCATGTTAACAATTCCATCTATCAACTGGTCATCCTAATATGCAATTAATCAATTGAAAGAAAAAAGGAAAAGAGAAAACAAACTCCTATCAATGCAAGTTACGGGCCGCTTGCAGTGCAGGATACAAGTACATGGGATAAATAACAAATATAAAATAACAACAGAACAAACATAGCATGGTATAGGCATGTCAACAGAAACGTAGTATCTAACATGAAACAGGAACAAATCAGATAACATGGTATACTAACAGATACAGGTAACATGTGTCAAGTGTGAAGTTTCAGATGGTATATGGACAGATACACAGATGGTAGAGTCAGATGGCAGTTAGACAGATATACAGATAATAGTGTCAGATGATAGACAGACAGATAACAGATAATCAGATAACGGATGTCGGATAACAGATACAGATAAACAGATAACAGATGTCATGTTCTTATAAGTCTTATGTGATTACTACCTAGGTAGCACTTCATGTGCCCCAACTTTTTATCACATAGTTGCTATATCAAACAGTTTCGTTTAGATTTCGCAGTGGAGTCCATAGGGCAGTGTACTGAGGGATCAAACAGATAGATATCAGATAATTAGATCAGACAGACAGATGGAACCTATGGGTTCTCTTCTGAGTACACCTTCCTATAGGGAAGTAATGTAGTCAGGGTTCAGATTAACAGATTCGTGTATCATGTAGTCATGAACACGCAACAGATAGAAAACACGGGCCCTCTTTTCAATACACATTTCTATATTTTCCACTACTAGATCTTTTCCTTAATCCCGGCTTGGTCATTTTATTATTATTATCAGACAGACATGTATGTGCAGAAAACAGAGTGAGAATAGCATGGTATAAACAATTAACAGGTTCAGGGTAACAGATAAACATGTATAGACTAAATATAACTCATAAAAGGGTAGTGCAACGAATATTCTAGTTCAGGATAGCAAGACAGTACTGCACTAAAACTGGGATTTCTGTTGCTAAAAAAATGCAAATCTGGATCCGTCAAAGAATATGAAAAATAGACTCCGTTCTGAATCTAGAAAATATATATAAGTCAGATAGTATTTCACAACATCATAACTCAAAATATGTTTGGATCCAGAAAACACATTCAGTCAGAAATCAGAAGATGGTATTCAAAGTCAGGAAAACAGCATGAAAACTATTTAATTAAATCCACAAAAAATCTGGGGTATTCCCCTATATGTGTAGTAATAGAATATAAAGTTTCATAATTTTCCAATATAAATAGTTTAGTCAACAGGAAATCAGAAAACATCAAGATGCAGTAATCTTATAAATCTGGAGTTATAAACACTGTAGAACGAAAATAGCAATATCTTACAAACCATAAATCCAAATCCAAATCTGCAAAAAAGGTAATAAAATAGATACCGTAGGCTAACTTTCATAGTCAGAATTATTTTAGAAACAACAAGTAGAATTAGGTCGAAAATCAGATTCTTTACAGAACAGTAGTAAAATATAAAATTTTTATTTGCAAACATGAAAAGGTTTGTAAAACTCCTCAAATAAATCCACCAAAATTCTGGGTAACCCCCAATCAAGTCTAGAAGTACTGAGAAAAAATTGACATCAAAATAATAATTTTAACACCAGAATAAAAATATATTACTCTTCAGAATTCATAAAAAACACAATGTGAAAATCTTTCGACACTACTTTAGTGAAATAGACAAACTCATAACTCGTAAATTGAAACTGAGATCCGTCCAAAGGGTTGGAAAGTAGACAGAATCCTCTACAGTTCATGTTCACAAAATATTTTCAAATACTGATCTTAATAAGGTCTAAAATACTTAACAACATCAGGGTAACAGAAAATAAAGATTTCTTCTTCATACTCAAATCAACATAGATCACACAAAATTCATCCAAACCAACTCAAACATGAAATATAGTATACTAGATGTACAAACAACATGGTATAGGGTATTTTGCAAGTATTCGACAAGTATATCACAAATATCACATCAAGCACAAATATCTCAAAATAGCATGAACATACACATCAAAAGTGGTCAACCCTAGGTTAATTCATGTCACATATGTCATGAGGCAACTACGGTAAATCATCACAATAGAGACAATATCAACAAGGGGTTTTACACATAAATTGTCTATAGAACCCAACTACACTACAGGCGGTATTTAGTACTTGTATTACAGAAAGAAAAGAATACAAGTTACTTACCTTAACTGACGAAGAAAACAATGCAAGACCAAGAATAACGGGAACGGATTCTCGGCAATGAACTCAACGAGCACACGAATAAAAAGCGAGCAAAACCCACGAACGGACGAAACACGAGCAACAAAGTCGAATGCAACCATGAGCCAAACTCACAAACAACGAGAACACCTACACCACAACTACACTTGCACATGAGAGAGCGAGCGAGAGAGACGACGGACAACCAGAGAGGATGGAGCAGCGGCACAAGCTATCGCGACTGTTCGTCGTCGACGTCGGAGCAGCGCCAGGGGTGCACTGGGGTAGGCTGGTCGCGGCCTACAGTTGGATGGGGAACACATGCACGATGGGAAGGGACAGCTAGGCCTCCGGAGACAGGGAGTGAGTACTGGGGCTGGGGATCGGGATGGAGTGGACGGGAGATACGAGACAGAGAGGTTGGGAGGGTGTGCAAGAGTGGGAACAATGGGTAAGGGTGGCTAGGGTTTTGGGGTGAAGGAAGGGGAATAGTCAGTGTATTAATAGGGTGCTTGGGTAGGGTTAGCTAAAGGGGGTTTTCGTGTATGGGTATATGGGTTGATAACGGGGATATGGGTTAGGGAGTTAAGTAAACAGGTGTAGGTATTAGGATAGTTTGGGTTGGGTATTAGGATAGTTAATAGGTATTAGGTCTGATAATGGTATTAGATATTAGGATGGTTTTGGGTTTGGTTAAAATGGGTATGGATAGTCCAACAGGGTATAAGAGTATAAATAGGTTTAAACAATGGTTTAAGAAATAGGAAAATCCACAAGGAAAATAAATATGGTGATACAAAAATGAGACGGGCACAGAAAAAGAATAAATAAAATAGGCACGAGCAAATTGAATAAAGTGGATCAAAAGTAGATCGATCAAACAAAGACGAAACAAATAAGGTAATAGGATCAAGAAAACAAATAAAAAGATGATAAACAATAAAAATAAATATATTGAAGCAAAAAGGTCCAATATACGGTCCAAAGAGATACAAGAGGGATAAAAGGAGAAAAATACACCAAAACGAAAAATACACTAAAAAATACACAAAACGAAAAACAGGGGATACAAAGTCTATGATGAGCACCGAGGTTAAGCAAAATTTATGAAATTTTTTCTCGTGTGGCTCGAAGTCCATAACGAGTGTCGAGGCAAACCAAAGTTTATGAAAATTTTTGTGTGGCTCGAAGTCCATGCCGAGGGACATGGCCAAGCGAAGTTTATGGAATTTTTCATGTGTGGCTCGAAGTCCATGCCGAGGGTTGAAACCGTGAGAAGTTGACGATTTTTTCTGCGTGTGGCTCAAAGTCCATTCCGAGGGACGAGGCAAAGCGAAATTGATGAATTTCTTCACTTGTGGCTCGAAGTCCATGTCAAGGGACGAGGCCAAGAGAAGTGGATAGATTTTTCCATGTGTGGCTCGAAGTCCATGCCGAGGTATGAGGCCGAGCAAAATTGATGTATTTCTTCGCGTGTGGCTCGAAGTCAATACCGAGGGATGACGGCAAGCAAAGTGGATGAATTTTTCCGTGTGTGGCTCGAAGTGCATGCTGAAGGATGAGGCCGAGTGAAGTTGATGAATTTCATTGTGTGTGGCTCGAAGTCCATGCCAGGGGGCGAGATCAAGCGAGGAGGATTGGTTTCGCTTGTGGCTCGAAGTACATTCCAAGGGAGAGGGTAAGCGAAATTAATGAATTTCTTTGCGTGTGGCTCGAACTCCATGCCGAGAGACGAGGACAAGCGAAGTGGAGGAATTCTTTTGCGTGTGTCTCGAATTCCATGCCGAAGGACGGGGCCAAGCGAAGTTGATGAATCTTTTACACCGATTGTAGAATACATAGGATACTTCTTGGTATCTGAGTTTTGGTGCACATGAACGACACGTGAGTTGGCAGATGTCACTACTCATGTAGAAGTATGCATACAACATGTGACTTGACTGACGTCACAACTGTAGAACCCGAGGAATTCTTCTCTTATCTACCATTGGATAGAATCGTAGGGCTAGGATTCTTTGTGGATGACGAGGAATTTTTTCACCCCGCTTATATATCCCCCCTTACACCAATATTTCACTCTTTACGTTCTCTCTCTTGTTTAAGGAGCTTCTCTCTCTAGAACCTTTTAAGATCACCGGCATATTTTATGATCATCTTTCCTATAATAGTAATCAGGTAAAGTATTTTTAAATTTTTTTAAGGGTTTAGTCCAGTGCCTCCGCCTCCACCTCTGGTGGCGATGACAATAACTCTTCATCCACAGATACCGTGCATAGCATTTCTCCCAAGTCTTCTTCCTCTGAGGAGGAAGTGGAAGAGGTAGAGGTTCTGCCTCATGATGTAGAAGAAGAAGGGGAGGAGAAGTAGAAGAATAGGAGGAAGGGGAGGAGGGAGAAGAAGAAGAAGAGGGAGAGGAGGAAAAGGAAAAGGGTTGCGAGGCGGGTCCCTCAGACAGAGCAAATCTTCTAGATCATTTGGCCGGTCGAGGAGAATGTTGAAGTGTACTTTTCCACCAAGCTTGAAAGCCAAGCCTATTGAGTACTCGCCCGAAAAGGGCTTTGACACCGCATATTACCAGAATCCCGTACCCATAAGGATATACCCGGACGACCTCCTGGATTTGATCAAGTTTGGGATATGACAGTCCTCACCTAGCAGACAAAAAATTGAATCCGATAGGCTATGGAACATGCTTGTGAAGACCGACTTCCCTTGATTCTGTTTTGCTACTAAATTCCTCTGCAATTCGAGTTGATGATTCCGAACCCTGGACTCAGCCCGGCGAACAATTTGGCCCGTTGGTTTTTCCATGTTCTTCTTGGATGCGTTCACCTCGAGGCTTCGACTACCCATGCACTCGTTTGCTAAGGAGGTACTGAATTAGGCCGGTGTGAGTCTGATGCAGTACGAGCCGAACTCGTGGAAACAGCTTGTCAGCTTCGTACTCCTTTTGGAAGAGAAAGGCGTGCCACTGGGATTAAAAAATTTTTTGAGCTTGTGTGGGCCTTAGCACCTCCTCGGCGTGCGAGGGATGTTGCTTCTTCATGCCTCGACCCGTGAGCCCGTCATGCGTGACCACTCGAATTCTATTTAGGGTTGAAAGTTGAAGTACTGCATCATCTGAAGCCTCTAGCTTTGGGCCATCCCTACGAAATGGACGTTTTGGATCCCGAAACATAAAACCTCAATGCCGAAAGACTTCACTGTGCAAGAGAAGGACGAACTGGAGATGCTCTTCGTCGAGGGGAGTGAGAGTTTACCGAAGGTGTTGGAGAGGCTGTTATGCTCCGAATTCCAAACACAGGTAATTCGTAGCAAATACAAGACCATTTACTTCAACTTCGTACAAATTTACAAGGAATTTAAAACTTTTTCATTTACAACATTATTCTATACATTAGCATAGTGGAAATAATTAACTACAGTGCATATATGATAATGAAAGCTCTTCTCTCATAGTGACTTCAAATTCATGCCAAAACCAATCCTGCAACTAGGAAACTGTGGGCACATCAGTTGCATACAACGGATGCAATGCTATAATACACTGATTCTTCTACTTTAGCAAACAAAAACTTGAATGTAAACAGGAAAAGCGACTATCCTAGTCGTGTTAGTGTATGATTTGACTTAATGCCTAATACAAATATTTACACTACGATGACACTAATGCACTTGTTCGGATTCTATGCATCCCATACTACATAGGTCTGAGGGAAAGCTCTTATCGTACTCATTATAGGGTTCAGTCCCTCATCATGCAATCCTAATACAGTGATGAAACAAGATTTGGACATTCTACGAGTATAGGTTCCAGTCTCGGAGTACATCCACCCGACCGTACAAAACCATCATCGCGCGAACATCCAACAAGCGTTGCTCTAGCTCAGAACACTGGAGACTCGTCTCACTTTCTGCCCAACTATTCATAATCCCAGAGTACATCCGCCCGATAATTCACAGTTTCGGAAGTAATTGAGACCCATCTCGCATAAAACTTGCAGTTCCGGAATACATCTGCCCGACTGTAACTATAGTCCTGAAATACATCCGCCCCAACATGTTGAGCCCAATCCCGGAATACATCCGCCCGATTGTAACTATAGTCTCGGAAACGTCCGTCCGACTATATATAGCCGTCCCACTCACGTTTGCTCAAGTTTCATCACATTTCCTTTTCTAGTGTCTGTCCTTAAGTTTAAACATAAAAATAATATCATCTAGAGCTAGCTTACCCACCGGACTTAAATTAAATACTGAGAATGTTAGCCCATACTTGCTACTTCTCAAAGAGAAAGTTAACCCACGCTGGTTACTTATCAAATTTTCATATATCATAACCAGTCGGTATTCTGGGTCTCGCTCAGTCTCTAGAATCCAACCGTCTCAACATACAGATCAACTAGGTTACATCTAATGTAACTCCCATTCCCGTAAATACATATTTTCTAAATATTTTTTGTATTTCGATTATTGATAAATTTGTTTTGTGTTAAATTCGTTTTGGGATTTTCTATTAAAAATATTTTCCAATCGAAAATTATGTTATTTCGAATGATGGTGTATTTTAAACTTGTTTTATAATCTTAATTTATCAGCTAATTATATTTGGGCCCAAATCATATATATTATTATTATTGGATTAATAAAAATAGTTAAACTAGAATAATTATTTTATTTTATGATTTTATTATTTTTATAATTATAACTATTAATTGTTTTTCCTTGATTATTTAATTAAAGTACATTTAAAGAATTATTTTGTTTTCGTACTTGATCTAATTTTTTTGGCGAATTCCGATTTATTTTCAAACCAATTTATACTTATTGTATTACTTATTTATTCATTTGGATTAAAACTTTTGTTCACGGAATTCTTTGTTTTTCTTAAATGAACTATTTTCTTGTTAATCCGATTTTTTTTCTTTTATTGAATTATGGGTATTTTTATTTAAACCCTATTGATTTTGATCTATCTCTTAATTGAACCCTAAACCCCAATTTCATGTGTTCTTGACCCAAAACCACTTTTATTGGACCATAATTCGCCAACCCAGTACCCTAACTGTACCCTATAAATACAACCCTAATGCAAAACCCTAAAAATCCAAAATTACAATTTTGTAGCCGTCTCTTCTCCCTCCTCCTGATCGACCACCGCGACCCCCTATCCTTCTCCCTCTTCTGCCGACACTCCGCCCAGACAATCGAACCCCCCCTCTGCTCCTATTTGCGATCATCAGGTTCTGTCGACGATCACCCCACCGTCACTCGACCTCTACCTCGTCGACGTCGACCCCGCACCATTCGCCCTTGCCAGCGCCTGCCGCCTGCCCCGCCGCCACCCTCCCCTTTGACCTTCGGTGCCGTCGACGCCCTAAAACCCCATGTTCTTCACTGATTGATGCTGCTGTCTCTTTGTGCTATTTGGTGTTCGAGATTTCTGTTGTGTGCTGTTCAAGGAGTAGAAGGGAGGATTTGATTCGTTGTTTGCTGTTTGCTATTTTATTGAGTAGGAGTGGTTGATGTTGATGTTTGCTATTGTATGTGGGGGATTTGCTGTGTTGTTTTAGGTTTGCACATTGTTTGCACGTGTTAACTCATGTGTTCGTGAGTTCGTTGCTTCGAAATCCTTATCCCGTTATTTTTGGTATTCGTCTTCACTGTTTATAAGGCAAGTCACCGTCCTCTTGAATTGTTAATTGTATCAAATTCAAGTTTTGTTGAAACTCTCGCAAGTAGATCTCTTGTTACCATATTATCCATTGTTCATCTCTTCGTTGGGTCTATTAAGGGTTTACACGAGCTAACCCCAATATTCTTGATATGGTGCCAATTTGACTCCAAAAATATTGAATCTTGCATACATCATATAGTATTGATAATAGGGTTACACTTATAGTCACGACATAGATTAATTATGGTAGAGACAATTTCTAGGTTGTATGTTGTTTGATCGATTGATAGTTGATTGATGATAAATTTGTATATGTATGTGTTCTAATTTTATTTATCATGTTTTGAGACTCATCATGCTAGTTACATAATTTATTGACTAAAGAATCGATACCAGTCATGTTTAATTAATTTATTTTCATGGAAAAATACCCTAAAACCTATATCTTGCTTGCTGCCTCAAATTTGTCTGATGTTTTTGACCCAGTAAACAATCTTAAATTGAATTACTTTCTGAACAAGAGTTGTAGCCTATTCTTTTTAGTTTCCAGAACATCCAGAATTTTCGAATTCCACATTTTGTAGCAAAAGTTATGCCCATTTTACAACAACTATGTTTTTATTTCTAGAATTGTACTTTTAAGATTTTCTTGAATTAATTGTTCCTATATATTAGTACTAGATTTGCCCGTGGCCATGTGCCTACGGCACGTCTTCAGAATGATACAGCATTTGAAAAGTCTTGTAAACAATAAATCAACAATTATGTAGTTGAAGTTTGAAATAATTAGTTGTAAATAAAAGTCCATGTTTCCATTAGTATATGGTGAAAAATAATTATAAATTGGGATATAAAAGTCCATGTTTCCATATATATATATATATATATATATATATATATATAGAGAGAGAGAGAGAGAGAGAGAGAGAGAGAGAGAGAGAGAGAGAGAGAAATAATTAAATAAATAAATGAGTTGTTTTGGGGAGATTTGAATTTGAGTTTTGGGGATTGGGGGGAAAATATGTTTTGTAAGCTTAGATCTGGGCCTTTGATTTTGGGGGAATTGAAGGAGAGCCACTTGATAGTTTTCTTTGTGTTTTATTATATAAATTGCCTGAATTAACGTATGTGTGTTGCATTGCATGATCCTAGTGTCTCATTATCATCATTCTAATTGTCCTATCTAAGTTATCATCCTATTGTTCTTCTAATGATATCGTCGTTCATCTCATGTCTCAAATTGTATATTGTATTGCTGCATTGATAAATAATTAACAAGCCTGTGTTTAAGGGTTGACTTTTAGTAGTGGATAATAAAGGGATTATACTCGGAGGAGGTGCCCGTGTTTCCGTATTTATTGGTCTATTGGTATATTGGTCTGTTGGTCTATTGGTCTATTGGTCATATCGGTCATCGTTTAATTGTAGATTACTGACTACAATATCTAAGATAATTCGGTCATCGGTCATTACTGAATATCGTTGCCGAGTACATGAACTATAAAATCCCCCACTAAGTCTTAACGTAACTTGTTTGTTTTTAGCAACCACGTGGTAAATAGATGAGATTCATGAAGTGCTACATTAGTTAGGATTAAAATGATTAATAGACTTAAGGATCACATGACATCGACACTGCATATTGTACACCATTGTTCTTGATGATATCGATTATTGGCTAAATGTTATTGATATTGATTATTGAATTATTGTTACACAATTGCATCGGTTATCATGATATTGTCCAATGTTATTGATTCCTATTGATCTATTAAATTCATTGTTATACCGTTATTCCATTATTTCCTGCTTTCTCTACTTGCTTTCCATAACTTGCTCTGAGGACAATTTTCTCCACTTTTTAGATGAAGTGTATACAAGTAATGAAGGAGAATTGCCTGCTTGAATATGAGAACAAACATTCTGAAGACTACTGCTTTCTAATTGCTTATTGCTTTAATAAACTTAATGTATTGAGACTTGTTATTATTTTGGATTGGATTATTATTATTTTGGGCTTATGTCCCGGATTTTATTATTGTTTCCAGACGTTGGATTATTATTATTGTATTTGGATATTTTTACTGCTTCATTCCAAGTATTTTTGTTCATGAGATTATTATTATTGCCTGTGCATATGTTCTGTATTGATTATATTGTTGAGTTAATCGAATAAACAGCTTATGGATGACGTTAGTCATTTGTAGGCGAATGTTACGTACTCGTATTCCATATTTTTAGATAGCAGGGCGTGACAAGGTTTTTAGTGGTATCAGAGCCCGGGTTTGGAAAATGTATCAGTCAAACGTGACTAACGAAAGAACGTTTGGCTTTGATTGATATATTAATCAGATTTGGGTTTTATTGATTTGACTCAACAGTATGTGCAATACAGAGATCACATGAACAATGGATATCCAACTTATGATCCGGAAACTAGTCTTATTTGATTCCTCTTTGATCCCTTGACTTTCAGTTCTTTCATTTCTTATTGTCTTTTGTCCCTTCCATTCATTGATTCCTTATTGGGTATG
Organism: Hemerocallis citrina; assembly: GCA_017893485.1. NCBI lineage: Eukaryota > Viridiplantae > Streptophyta > Magnoliopsida > Asparagales > Asphodelaceae > Hemerocallis > Hemerocallis citrina. The sequence goes on along the minus strand of CM030361.1, from coordinate 215,988,104 downwards.
ATTTCATTCTTTTCGTACCCATATTCTTTTGATTCCGGTGTCATCCCTTCTTCTTCTTCCTGCTTAATTCGTCGATCGGCATCACTTGGTCTACAACGACATGTCTACAGCTTGGAACATCATCATTAGAGTAGCGCAGCGGAAGCGCAGTGGGCCCATAACCCACAGGTCCCAGGATTTTCTTGTTGCTTCTCTTTCTTGCATTGTTTACTTCCTTGATTCATTCATTTGCATTGTCATCATTCATTGAATCTCTATTTAACATCATTCTTGATCACTCCATTTCTATCCATGTTCTTTCTTATTCTGGTGTTGCCACCATTTTGTTTCTCTCCCTTGAACCTCCTGTTTTGTTGTTTCAACAGTTTGCTTGCTTTGTCCTATGTACCGCCTGAACAAATTTTGAGGACGAAATTTTGTTGTAAGGTGGGTAGGATTGTAACCCCCATTTTCGTAAATACATATTTTTTGAATATTTTCTGTATTTTGGTTATTGATAAATTTATTTTGTGTTAAATTTGTTTTGGGATTTTCAATTAAAATATTTTCCAATCGAAAATTATATTATTTCGAATGATGGTGTATTTTAAACTTGTTTTATAATCTTAATTTATCAGTTAATTATATTTGGGCCCAAATCATATATATTATTATTGTTGGATTATTTTAATAAAAATTGTTAAAACTAAATAATTGTTTTATTGTATGAATTGAATTTTTTATAATTATAACTATTTATTTTTATTCCTTGATTATTTAATTAAAGTACATTTAACGAATTATTTTGTTTTCGTACTTGATCTAATTTTCTTGGTGAATTCATATTTATTTTCAAGACAACTTATATTTATTGTATTACTTATTTATTCATTTGGATTTAAATTTTTGTTCATGGAATTCTTTGTTTTACTTAAATGATCTTTTCTTGTTAATCCTATATATATATATATATATATTTTCTTTTATTGAATTGTGTGTATTTTTATTTAAACCCTATTTAGTTTGATCTATCTCTTAATTGAACCATAAACCCCAATTTCATGTGTTCTTGACCCAAAACCGCTTTTATTGGACCCTAATTCACCAACACAGTACCCTATAAATACAATCCTAATACAAACCCTAAAATCCTACAATTACAATTTTGTAGCCATCTCTTCTCTCTCCTCCCGTTCGACCACCGCCACCGCGACCCCCTATCCTCCTCCCTCTTCCGTCGGCACTCTGCCCAGACCATGGAACCCTCCTCTGCTCCTATTCCCGATCGTCATGTTCTGTCGACGATCACCCTGCCTTCTCTCGACCTCTGCCTCGTTGATGTTGACCCTGACGCCGTTCGCCCTTACCAGCGACACTGCCTACCCCGCCGCTGTCCTCTCCCTCGACCTCCGGCACCGTCGTCGCTCAGAAACCCCCTGGTGTTCACTGATTGATGTTGTTATCTCTTTGTGCTGTTTGTTGTTCGAGATTTGTGTTGTTGTGTGCTGTTCAGGGAGTAGAAGGGAGGATTTGATTTGTTGATCGCTATTTGGTGTTTTATGGAGTAGGAATGGTTGATGTTGATGTTTGTTGTTATGTGTGAAGCATTTGCTGTGTTGTTTTGGGTTTGCAAATAGTTTACACGTGTTAACTCGTGTGTTCGAGAGTCCATTGCTTCGGGAACCTTATCCCGTTATTCTTGGTATCCGTCTTAACTGTTTATAAGGCAAGTCACCGTCGTCTTGAATTGTTAATTGTATCAAATTCAAGTTTTGTTAAAACTCTTGCAAGTAGATCTCTTATTATCATATTATCCATTGTTCATCTCTTCGTTGGATCTATTGAGGGTTTACACGAGCAAACCCTAATATTCTTAACGTTGTGCCAATTTGACTCCAAAAATATTGAATATTGCATACATCATATAGTATTGATAATAGAGTTACACATATAGTCACGACATAGATTAATTATGGTAGAGACAATTGCTAGGTTGTATGTTGTTTGATTGATTGATAGTTGATTGATGATAAGTTTGTATATGTATGTGTTTAATTAATTTATTTTCATGGAAAAATACCCTAAAACCTGTATCTTGCTTGCTGCCTGAAATTTGTCTGCTGTTTTTGACCCAGTAAACAATCTTAAATTGAATTACTTTCTGAATAAGAATTGTAGTCTATTCTTTCTAGTTTCTAGAATATCCTGAATTTTTGAATTCCAAGTTTTGTAGCAAAAGTTATGCCCATTTTACTAGAGCTATGTTTTTATTTCTAGAATTATAATTTTCAGATTTTCTTGAATTAATTGTTCCTATATAGTAGTATTGCATGAATTAACGTATGTCTGTTGCATTGCATGATCCTAGTGTCTCATTGTCATCGTTCTAATTGTCCTATCTAAGTTATCATTCTATTGTTCTCCTATTGATACTATCGTTCATCTCATATCTCAAATTGCATATTGTATTGTTACATTGAGAAATAATTAACAAGCCGGAGTTTAAGGGCTGACTTTTAGTAGTGGATAATATAGGGACTATACTCGGAGGAGGGTCCCGTGTTTTCTTATTTATTGGTATATTGGTCTGTTGGTCTATTGGTCTGTTGGTCATATCGGTAATCGATTAATTGTAGATTACTGACTACAGTATCTCGATTGATTCGGTCATCAGTCATTATTGAATATTGTTGCCGAGTACATGAACTATAAAATCCGCCATTAAGTCTAAACGTAACTTGTTTGTATGTAGAAACCATGTGGTAAATAAATGGGACACATGAAGTGCTACATTAGTTAGGATTAAAATGATTAATAAACTTAAGGATCACACGACATCGACACTGCATATTGTACACCATTGTTCCTATTGATATCGATTATTGGCTAAATATTATTGATATTGATTATTGGATTACTGTTACACAAATTGCATCGATTATCATGATATTGTCCCATGTTATTGATTTCTTTTGATCCATTGAATTCATTGTTATACAGTTATTCTATTGTTCCCTGCTTTCTGTACTTGCTGTCCATCACTTGCTTTAACAACAATTTTTCTCATATTTTTAGATGAAGTGTATACATGTAATGAAGGATAATTACATGCTGGAATTGGAGAACAAACATTCTGAAGACTATTGCTTTTTAATTGTTTATTACTTTAATAAACTTAATGTATTGAGACTTGTTATTATTTTGGATTGGATTATTATTTTTTTGAGCTTATGTCCCGAATTTTATTATTGTTTCTAGACGTTGGATTATTATTATTGTATTTGGATATTTTTACTGCTTCATTCCAAGTATTATTATTCATGTGATTATTATTATTGCCTGCGCATATGTTATGTATTGATTATATTGTTGAGTTAATCGAATAAACAACTTATGGGTGACGTTAGTCATTCGCTGGGCCAAAGTTACGTGCTTGTATTCCTTATTTTTCAGAAGCGGGGCGTGACAACTAACTTCTTATAAAAATTTCCATTCATTAAACATCTTTTAACTTCTTTTATCTATTCTCTTTTTCCTATTATCAATCATTAAATAACCAACTTCTTATAGCAACATTCTATAACATTTGATGAGTTAAAACCGTTATAAAAAACACATGATTAATGCTCCAAATTCATCCTTTAATTACCTCTCAAATCTTCATAAGGTACATCTTACTAATATTCCAATTTTTAAATTCAAATTTTATACGTTATAAAATTTTTAGGGCAAATAGATTAAAGACATCAACTCATTGGTATTGAAAAATCATATAAATTCCCATACTACACAAAAAATAGATTTATTAGTTTCATAAGAATTATAAATGAGTCTACTACAACTTTGCAGTTAAGATCATTTAAATGTATTCTCAATTACTTCGTTTAAATTCATTAGCAAAATAGTAGGTTCAAAATACGAAAACTGTAGCTCATGCTACGTGTAAAAATCATCGAAAATTCAGCAATTTATGAAATTTAAAGGTATACAAGTCTACTATAACTTTGTAGTTATAACTTTCCCCAAAATATTATGTCTATAACCCTGAATTCTTCGAAATCTAGAGTAGGGTTGAAATGTTAAAGTACTGCCACTTGTTCAATCTTGTATAATTCATTATTAATTCAATTCTTAATGGAAGATTGATTTCTTAGACTTTACAGAAAGGTTAACGAGTCTAATGCAAGTTCCTATTTTTGACTATTCTCAAAATACTACATCTAAGATGTCAAAATGATCAAATCCAAAATATGTACAAATTTTCAGCAACTAGTCAACTACCAACCGGTCCTAAGTTTGGATTTTATTAAAATAGTAAACAACATCCAAATATTATGCAATTTTAAGGAGATTTTCTTAATTTATATGAAATGCTCCTATAAAAATTTTATTCTAGATTGCATCTAGTTTAATTGTTATAATTTTTTGAAGTACAACTAGCACTCAAAACAGAACCTTATGAAAATGCCCCCAAATCAAACACAACACACATTCAATCAACCACAAATAATCTAAACATGAATGTTCGATCTAAATAAGTTATCATGCATTTAACAATTTACACATATGTAGCATTCTACTAATAAAACTATATTAGAAAGTTGGAGAAATACCCACCTTAAATGTAGAATTCCTAGTAGTATAACTCCTACAAAATAATGTTCCAAAGCTCCAAGCTTCCTAAAAAATGGCCGGCCTATTCCTAGCACAAGCCGCAAACTCTTCTCCCTCTTTCTCTCTTTTGTTTTTATTTGAGTTGTGTTTTTCATGACAAATGTATGGACTATTTATCGAAAGATTGTGTGATCTAAATAGCTCCCCACTTCTCAAAATAACTCCTCACTTCCGACTAACTCACACCACTCTCCCTCATTCTCAACCATGGTAAGAATTACGTCCATGTGCATCAAATGTGTGTGCACACCCTTTTATACAAATTTTTACTTATTAGTTTTTATTAAGTTAGGTGTATGTGTTACACATGGCAAGTGTCCCAATCTAACTAGATTTTAAAATGCCCCCAGGGTTTTGTTGGGGGTTTATGTTTTATTTCCTGCACTGTATTTTGTTTCCTGCTCTGTACTTTTGTATCTCTCCCGGAACACCGGGGTTGTTTTATTAACTTCCTATTAATGAAACAGGGTAGCATTATTCCACCTTTTACCCTAAAAAAACTAGATTTTAAAATGTACATTTAAGTGTAAAAATAATTATGGGCTTTAAATTAATTTTAGTGTGCTACAAAATGAATTTGGGCCAAATAGATTTTCAATATAAAAAAATCACACAATTCTGACTAGAAAAATGAGAAGAAAAATATTTATGACTCAAGAAAATTTTAGGAACCAACATGTGCACTGCAAACACGTGCGCTGCACGTATCAATAGAAAATAAATTTAAGAAAACGAAAAATAGTCAACAAATAAAATACGTAGTCGACATTTGTATTGAAAGCATGTGGAGTACACGTAAAATCACAATGATTGAAATTTATATTTAAGTTGGCTCAAAATAGGATAAAAACAAAATTTTGAGAAAACGGAAAAAGTATAAACAATTGAAATGCAGAAATATATAGGACTTTTATATTAAAATACGTTACGGATATTACTCGTAATAGTACAAAATACATGTGCGTAATTCCCGTGGGCAAAATTGTCATAACTCAATTGCGCGGGGTGTTACGGTCTCCCCCCTTAGAACAGTTCTGTCCTCAGAACTTACTAGGGTAAAAGTTGTATCTTTTACACACCAAGAAAAAAATCATTATTGTATATAGAGAAATTGCCAATACCAATAAAAGAAATGTAGGATGTAATGTGGAAAATAAAGTAAACTTATATAAGGAAACTATAAGTATCAAAGTTAATAAGAACGAAACAAAAAAAAACTATAAAAATAGCAGAAAAAGAAACGTGACCAAAAAAGATAGTATAGATTGAAAGAAATTTTCATACGAAAAATAATATTTGATAAGGTATTAGATATTATAGTAAATGAAAATGTAAATTAAGTCATCAATTGTGAAAGAAATGGGGAAACAAAATAATTAGCAAGAAATAAGGAAGTCATAGAAAAAAAATGCTTTACAAATAAGTATAGTAAACAAAAGAAAGTAGTAGGAAGTAGTACGAAAGGAGTAAAAACAACAATAGAAGTATAGGAATAAGTAAGAAGGAAGAGAAACGTAAGTGCACATTGTAAAAGCATTGAAATAGTATAGACAAATTATAATGCAGTAGAAAATTTTAAAAATCGATTAAGAACGTAAATATTCATCAAGTAGATCATAAGTTTACTGAGGTAAAAATGATATTTTTTATGACAAAGAAATAAATAGTAAAAACAAAATAGGGGAAAGTATAAAAATACAAAGCAAATCGATAAATAATTGGAAGAGCATAATAATTGAATAATAGTTAGCACTGACTAATAAAATTTTGAAAAATTTAATGAAGAACTTATCTAAAAGGAAATGGGAAAAGTGAAAGATTAAAATCGTAAACTAAGAATATATGTTAATAGATAAAAGAAGGTAGCAATTTAAGAGAATACTGTCTTATGAAAAGTCTGAAAATGTATCAGTGTTAAATTTTAGTTGAAAGAATAAACATTATAATATAAAAATTATAATGATGTGTATTAAATAATATCATAAAATTTTTATTTGTAAAAGTTACATAATAATTTTATGGAATAATTATTAGTATATATCAAATATTTATAAGTTGTCAGGTATAAATTGAAAATAAACATATAATATTTTGTACATAAATATGCGTAAAAACTATACGACGAAACAACAATACTATAACATGAAAGTTATAAGCAATTGAAGAAACAAAATAAATAATAGTAAAAGTAGCAATATATAATTGAAATAATATATATTATTAATTGGGATAGAAATAAAATGTATATAGTAAATGAAAGTATAAATAATAAAAATCATATTATATGAGTAGCAAACACATCGAAGATAGGTTAGCAATAAAATATAAAAATGAAATTGTAATAAAATACAAAGTAATAAAATAATTAATAGTAACCAGTAATATAGATTGAAAAATAAAATAATAATAACACACATCTGATAGATGTAGAAGCAAATATAAATAGTAAGGTAATTAATTAAATGTGTATATAAGTATATATGTATTATAAATAATAAAGTTGAAGTAGTATAAGCTAAGTTGTAGAACATTATAAAATGGTATAATGGAATAGTGGTAAGTAATTTATTAAAATAGAAGTGGGGTTATTAAAGTAAAAAAAAAATATCTTCTTTGTCGTGGTTTTGCCTCATTGAGATCCAACTACAGGCTCGCCTCCTTAACATCAAGTTGCATATTTGCCTCCACGACATTCGGTTGTAGGTTACCTTCTGGACATTCAGTTGCATATATTGTCTGTAATATCACGATCGGATATTATATTTATATAATTATTATTTTTAAAATTAAAATATTTTTATGGAAAATTATCTTTATTAATAAAAACTTATCTGTATATATATACTAGTAAGTATATATATATATATTGTATCGGTTTTGTGCACTTGTACAAAATTCTGTAAAATGCCTTTTTATAGATAATGTTTGAAATATCCGGCTGATATTAAAAATTATTATTTTATTATTATTTTTAGAATTGAAATATTTTTTGTGGATATTACCCGGTTCAGTTAATAAACATTATCTACATATATATACCAGTTTGTATACATATGTATTGTATCAAATTGGTACTGAAATCTTTCAAGCCGGTAATAAAATTATTTTATTGTTATTTTATTTTTATTCTCGAAATCAAATTATTTTTGTACAGATAGATTGAGTTTGATGAATAAAATTTATATGTATAAACAAATATATGTACGTATATGTACTGTATCAATTTCGTACATTTGTACGAAATCATGTAGTATGTGATTTTGGAAAAATGTTTCTTATTTTTTATCAATCATGATCTAATGGAGGTTTAGAGATGAGTAGGGTGTTGATTGCCATTTAAATTTGCAATTTGATCTCAAATTTGTTTGAGCCACAAATGAGAAGAACAAGTGGCTTCTTCTCACATCACAAAACCACCCCCTCTCCTCCTATATAAATCCTTGTCCGGCCAACCCTTTGGAAAAAGCCATTTTTATTATTTTTTGTTCCTCCATCTCTTCGCACTCTCTTTCTCTCTCTATTATATTTCTTCTACTTCTTTTACTTGCTTTTATTTATAAAAAAAATTGAGAATAAAGAAAAGAAGGAGAGATCAAGAAAAAAAAAAGAGTGGGTTCATTTGTGGAATGTTCTTGAAGAGTAGCAAGAACAAGGAAGGAGATGGGAAGCTAGCAAGTTCTTCCAAAACGATTTGGGTGGGGGTTTCTTAACTTGATTTATTTGTTGTTGTTATTGTCAGTATTGTTATTAAATAGAAGATCTTGAAATAATTTCATGTGCATATGAGGACTATGGGCTAGAAAAAAAAGGGCATAAAAGATTGAAGTGGTAGAACTCGAAGCAAACTCCTAAAAACCTAAGCTTTAAACTAGTATGTTGTTTTTATGCATATGAATTAATTACTTGTACTTAAGTTGAAATCTTGAGCCCAAATTAATTTTAGAGGTTCTCATATGTGTTATTATCATGCTCTAAATTTTATAGAATTTTCTGGGTTAATTTGATGGGTTAAACAAATCGTTTTCCCAAAACAGCGAGTTTTCAAAAACTGCTGTTTTGGTTGATTCGACTTGTGTTTAAAGGATTGAATTTTGAGTTCCTTACGGAATCTGAAAAAGCGTTCAACTAGAAAGTTGTAGTAAATACTCTCCCCTTAACAAAATGGCCAATTTTTCTAGTTTCCGATAAGTGTAGCAAAAGTTATAAGCTTTACAAGTTTCAGCTTTTGCTATGCTTTTTGTTGTTTTTGAGTTGTGTTCAAAGGACTGGATTTTTCGTTCCTTACGGAATCTGAAAAAGTGTTCAACGAGAAATTTTTAGTAAATGTTCTCCCCTTTCCAAATGGCCAATTTTGTTAGATTCCGATAAGTATGGCAAAAGTTACGATTTTTACAAGTTCCACTTTTGCTGTGCTTTTTGTTGTTTTTGAATTGTGTTCGAAAGACTGGATTTTAAGTTCCTTACGAAATCTGAAAAAGTGTTCAACTAGAAAGTTGTAGTAAATATTCTCCCATTTCCAAAATGGACAATTTTATTAGATTCCGATAAGTAAGGAAAAGTTACGACCTTTACAAGTTTCAGCTTTTTGCTGATTTTGAGTTGTGTTCAACGAGCTGGATTTTGAGCTTTATAAGGAATCTGAAAAAGTGGTCAACTAGAAAGTTGTAGTAAATGTTCTCCCTATTCCAGAAAGCCAAATTTTGTTAGATTCTGATAAGTATTGCAAAAGTTATGACCTTTACATGTTTTAGCTTTAGGTGTAACTTTTGCTATGCTTTTGTTGTTTTGAATTGTGTTCAAAGAGCTGGATTTTGAGCTCTATAAGGAATCTGAAAAAGTGGTCAGCTAGAAAGTTGTAGTAGATGTTCTTCCCTTTCCAAAAAGTCCAATTTTGTTAGATTCCAATAAGTATAACAAAAGTTACGAGCTTTAGAAGTTTCAGCTTTTGGCTGTCTTTGTTGTTCTTCGTATTGTGTTCAAGGAGCTGGATTTTGAGTTCCATAAGGAATCTGAGAAGGTCATCAACTAGAGAGCTATAGTAGAGTTTCTCACCCTTGCAAAATGTCTTATTTGATTAGATTTCGATAAGCCGACTAAGAGTTATGACCCTTACAAAATTACAGCAGCTGGCCTTTTGGTTGAAAGCTCGCTGTCCGGATTTTTCGAAGTTTCTCTACCTTTCATTGACTGAATCTAAGAAGGTCATCAACTAGAGAGTTGTATTAGAGATTCTCACCTTTCCAAAATGTCATATTTGGTTAGATTCTGACAAGCGGAGTGAGAGTTATGACCTTTACAAAATTACAACAGCTGGCCTTTTGGCTGAAAGCTTACTATTTAGATTCTTCGAAGTTTTTGTACCTTTTATTGACTGAATCTGAAAATGTTATCAACTAGATAGTAGTAGTAGAGGTTCTCACCTTTCCAAAATGACCTATTTGGTTAGATTCCGATAAGCGGAGTATGAGTTATGACTTTTACAAAGTCACTGCAGTTGGCCGTTTTCGCTGAAGCTCGCTGTTTAGGTTGTTTGAGGTTCTTCTACCTCTTATTGACTTAATCTGAGAAAGTTTTCCACTAGAGAGTTGTAGTAGATGTTCTCACATGTCTAAAACATCCAATTTTGTTGAATTTCGATAAAAGTAGCATGTTTAATTGCTTCTAAGTTGTTAGAAGGCTTTTTAGGTTGCCTTTGTGTGTAAAAGATCATGTTCTCATTAGTAGTATGTTTATATTGGGCTATTGGAGGATTCTTCTGTTGCTTCTAAATATAAACGATCAAATTTTGCTAGTAGCATGTTATTTTGCTTCTAGGTTGTTAGAAGACTTTTATGGTGGTTCTATATGATTCATTGTCGCATACATGGCAAGTTGGCTCGTATGTAATTCGTTTGGCTCATACGTAGCTAGTCGGTTTGTTTGTAAGTTGTTTTGTTCGTATGTAGCTTATTAGCTAGTACGCAGTTATTGTGCTCTTCTAGGGTGATATCATTGCCCTAGGACCCATCGACCATCAAGACGTGTATTTATTTTACTCCTCGTGGACTGTGGACGAGTCACCCCTCGTGCACCATCAGATCTTAACCAGTGTAGCTTGATCGCGGGCCAGGAGGGTAGACGGAATCTAAGTTCAGGGCAATAGCATGAGAATATATTCATATTGCTGGGGTCTTGGATCGATAGGCTATGAACAGGATCCTTAGGAATTCTGGTAAGTCTAGGTTGAGCACCTAGTAAAGTTATCTTGCAAAGTCTAACTTAAGACCCAGCATGTTGCGTTAATACTGTTGTCATCCCTCGGATTGTTTAGGGTTAGTGACATCAATTGTACAAAAAGGTTATTGGTTGTACCCTTTTTGTCAAAGGGATACGGTCTGTGCCTTCTCACGAGTTGGGAGCACGGGATCCGTATCTCGTTTGTTAATTTCTGAAGTGCCATGATAAGGGCGGGAAGTATCCTATCGGAGCTAGGGATGGACCCCTGGAACTCCGTCATGCTCTATATCAAGAAAGGCGAACAAGCCATAGACTATGGTCTATCAAATAGGGGGCCACAGGATGCTTCGAGATAACCTGAGTTGTAGTTAACTCTGAAGGTTTGTTAGATTTTTGAGTGAGGTCCGGTACGCCGGGCAATAGTAGCAAACGGAGAAACCTCTATATGACTGCGAGTGGCGAGATTAGATCGTTTCAGGACAACATCATCAGTCACGTTGTATCTTCAGAAATAGGTTGAGTACAAGAGTAGAATTCATGGCATGTGTTCAAATCCATATATATGAAGAAACGGCTTGATATAGGGCATATGTAGTATGGGCTGCATACTGTTCCATAGTCTTTCTTGCAGTAGAATAAGAGCATCCTCGCATTAGTTAATCTTGCATTAGAGTCTAAGACATAGCATACACTGACACATCAGTTATATATACACTAATCTCTTTTCATCAATCTATTTGTTTAAATTTGAGAATCGCTCTTGTCATCAGCCTTAAAGCGTCAATATATATACTGATGTCCCCATTTCAATAGGTACTAGATTACAAAACTACAGGTAAAGTTTTCAGGATGACTCAAGGCAAGAGAAGTAAATTGTTGATTTCGGTTCAATTGTAATATATGTTGGTTACCACTGTTTCAATTATAAATTTATTTATGTTGAGAAGCATCCAAGTGAAAGTACCAAGTGTTATATATTATTTATTGTACTCTGATGTAATTTTTATTGAAAGTTTGTAACACTTGGGTTTGCATGGCATTATTGTAACACTGGTATAATGTATTGCAGTTTTATAACATTCAGACTTGTAGTACATTTTGTGTTGAATAAAAGTTTTAAATTTTCCTTTTTTTTCTGTGTATTGTGGATAATTGAAGGAAAAGATTCTAGCTTATGTCACGGTTTCCTAGTGTATGGAAATCAGGGCATTACAGAGGGGTATCAGAGCCGATGTAATGCCCCGAATTCCAAATAAGACTGGATTCGAGTTCCACAGGATCTTTACACTTCATTTTGTACAATTTTACAAGGAATTTAAAACTACTATACAATAATGATTACATCAGAGTCTTTTACATCAACACGCAGCGGAATAAATAAAATACAATAATAATAAATGTACAACTGTAACAACTCTAGCAGTTAAATTATCATCAACATCAAAATCATCTCTATATCTTCTTGTAAACTCCAAGTCCTGCATATAAAACTGTGGGCATGTCAGTTGCTTACAACAGACGAAATATTATACACGGCCATCCTCGCTATGCCAAACAGTATAACGATTCTTAAATACTTTAGCAAACCACAAACTTGATTACAAAACAAAGCTAAAGAGGGACTATCTTGTTGATGTCGTGTTGTGTGGTGCACTTAGTCCTTAATGTAGTTATTTATATTACATGACACTAATATGCATTTGTTCGGATATTATGCATCCCATACTACATAGGTCCGAGGACAAGCCCTTAATCATTCATCTTGTAGGGTTCAATCCCTCGCTATGACCTAATTTACTACAATAACTGCGGTAAATATCCTGGGTGTTATATGAATTATGAGCCCATGTCCAGGCACCCTGGAGAGAATCCTACTCACTGACACATGACTCATCATGCAGGCATCCTGTGGTCGATTCACCTCCTACCATAGACGATGGCACCACCCGTAGTCACTAGACACCCCACAAGCATCGCCACCGGGACGGTACTCTGGAATAGTATCCACGTCCTAATCATGATGCATCCTGAGGACATCCTGTGAACACCCTCACGCCACCAATCCAATGGCCCTCATAGTCATGTTTTTCTCTTACTTTCAGCACATCTCCAATATAGTGTAGTCCTTAGATTTTTAATCTGTTTTAAAAGAAAATCATCACAACCTAGAGCTAGCTTATCCTACCTACAAAAGAGACAGTCAGCCTACCTGGCTACTTCTCAAGAGATGCTCAACCCACATTGGTTAGCTCTCCAATCATAAATAAAAACTGCCGGTCACTAGGGTCTCGCCTAGCCTCTAGATTCCAACAACTATCTCTTGCTAGAGATCAACAATAAGTCATAACCAATCTCAAATAATATTTCCATTTCTTTATTCATATCTCTTTCTCAAAAAACATTTCTTTTATAATCTCATAACACAACATAAGTCAATTCAACCTCTTAACCAATTTAATCACTTATAACGTTGTATACATTTCAAATAATCTCAATCAATTACAGAAAATCATAAAATCTCATTAAGATAAAAATCTAATTTCAATCCAAATATTCATCTCTCTTTAATCATACAAGGGACACTTTTCAATAAAAATTAACTTCTTATTCTTCTAATTGAATAAACTCAAGTTCTTTAATGTAAAATTCTCATTTAATCTCACAAAATATATCCAAATACTGTACAATTAATTTTTATAAAGTGTAAACAATTTTAGAATAATAATAGAATTTTTCTTGAATTTTTATCTCATTTAAAACTCTCAAAACCATTAAAAAAAAACAATTAAAAGTCTACACCAGGTTTCGAACCCAGAAGCCCAAGACCCAGCGGCATGAACAGTGACGACCTCAAATTGCACCCTCTGACCAATATGGTCAAGGTGACCAACTGACATAAGAGTAAATTAAATTTTACTTAAGCTTTGGGTTGCGGTTGTGAGTAAAATTCACATTTCCAAAAAATAAAGTCTCTGAAAAGACTGAAACCCCAGACCTCTGAAACCCCTAGCTACAGTAAACGTCTTAACACGCACCCACTGACCATGGCCAAGGTGACTAACTGTCACAAAATGAGTTGGGTTTCTCAAACTCCAACTCTCTGTTTATAAATAATCCTTCGTATTTCAAAACTCTTTAAACTCTTTTCTCTTCTAAATTATTTCCTAAAATTTTCCAAATTACTGATTTTATATATTTGTAACCAAATAGTATTTAGAAAATATTATTTTGGCATTAGAACATGAATTCTCCTTCTAAATAGTGTTCTAGGTCTATAATTTTAACATGGCCATCTATCAAGATCTCTACCAAATTCTAGTATTACAAACAACACAAAACTATTGTCTTTTACTTTTTCTACTTTTATTTCTACAATGCTCTTTAACAAGGTCTCATTCATCATACTAATATCACAATGAATTTAATAAGCACAATTTCAATTTATTTCAAATACAAGCCATTCACAAGCATATTTTACATCTAGCATGGTTCCAAATTTATATTTCCATAGCACATGATAATTCTACTACAATAATCATAATTCATAGCAATTATATCAAAGTGATGTAATCTACAAATTAACATGCCAATCACAATTTAACAACTAAACAATATGTTATCTAGCATGCAAATCTACTCCTACTTTAGAAAGGATTTTAGAATCACCCACCCAAAATTGAAAATTTTTGATGTACTGAAATGAACTCCTAGAATGAGAACTCCTAGATAATCCCGTTTTGGCCTCCTCGAATTCCGCACACAAAAGAATCACCCCAAGTCTTCATTTTCGGCTAGCAAAAGCAATCAATTCCATTCGGCCAACACAGAGAAACTCCTACTTCACTTCATTGTCTATATACCTATTTACACTTCTACATTTGTATATGTGTGTATATAAGTATACTTATATATAGCTGTATATAATAAAGTGGAGTAGTTGGAGAAACAGAGAGTTGGCTGATTGATGGGCTGGTGTGCTTTTCGGAAATGCACAGAGGATGAAAGGAGAAGGAGAAAGTGAGAAATATGTGCACGTATATATATATGTATATATAGATACACACATGGAATAGGATGGTGAGAGTAGAGAAAGCAAAGGCTGGACTTGGTTTGTTGGTTTCGGCAGAGGAGGAAAGAAAGGGAGAGATGATGGAGAATGGTGAAGGAGCAAAGGGTATATTATATAAGGAGATTAGGGGGTGGTTACAATAACTACTAGTCCACTAACCCCATGAACACCACTCACTAATCCACTATCTCCACTCTCTAAAATTTCAAAACTTGTTTCTCCCTCCATCACAAAAAGCCCGACCACCTATTACCCATGCTCAACACGTGCACGTGCTTGCACTAGCACACTCTTCCTCAATTAAATATTTTTATTTAAATTAAAACACATGTGTATAGTATGTAAGATGCATATAAATTTAGTTTAATTTAAAAACTATAATTTTTCATGTACGATTAAAATAGACACACACTATTCATGAAATTTATTTTGAAAATAAATACGTTTAAATACGCGCACCGAAAAAAACGTACTTCGCACGTAAAAACATTAAAATACGAAATTTGGTTCTTATCAACGGAAAAATGTTAAAGATAATAAAAATACAATATAAGAAAATATATTTATTGATTTTTTATATATTCCATAACGTAATCGTTACGTATATAGAAACATGCATTATACGTATAATAATATTTTAATCAAAATAAGGGAACATGAATTTCCGTTTTATAAAATGAATTTGAATACATAAAATAAATAATTGAAACACAGAAATATCACACATAGCAGTGAAAATACGTAATTGATACTTGCATCAAAAACACGTAAAAAGCACGTAAAATCCAAAGATTGAAATTTAATATTTTAGTTGACTCAAATAGGATAAAATATACAGGAAATGCATAGTGGGAAATCAAAATACGTAGTAAAACATGTTTTAAATATTACCAGTAACGGTACAAAATACACGTATGTAACATGCGAGGGCAAAATTGTCATTTTCAATTTTGCGGGGTGTTATAGCCGACTTCAATTTACAGTCCAACACAATAGGAAAATTAAACTTGGATGCCTTTTTGGGGTCGGGTTTTATCTAGTTGTAGACAGTTATTATTCATATTGTTGTTTCTTTCAACTTATGTTTTATAATTTTTCTATATCTGGACTAATTCTAGTATATATGTGTTTTAAGGATGGTATTCGAGGATATCCTAACCGAGGATGTGCGGATGGAAGAGAGTGAACCAATTTCAAGGGATGATCCGATGATCTCGGGCGATGAGCCGAAGGAGATTTCACTACAAGCTAATCTCAAGACAGACTTGCCTTCACCATCATAGGAACTAAGTGTGGATCAACGCACAGCGGTTGCTGTCGGCATACATTCGAGAATTAAGAAGCTTAGGAAGTACGGGATCGGGAAAGGTCGTCGAGCTAAGCAACTGGGTGATGCTTGCAAAGCTATATTAGCAAGCCTAGCGGAGGAGCGGGAATACTTTAATTCCAGATTGGCACGACTACAACATGAATGGGAGCAAGTCCAGGAGACAACCAAGTTTGTAGTATGCTATTTTTGTAAGGAGGTTGGACACAAGAAATCAATCTTTCCACAACTACAATGAAAAAGATCTGCACTAGCATCAGGGTTCGAGAACCGAGGTCAGAAGTAGAAGATTCAGAAAACGAAGGGAAAACTTGGAGGCGCCAAGCCAGGATGTTGTTTCATATGTGGTGAGCAAGGTCATTTCATGATCCAGTGTCCGAGAAAGGACCCTCAGATAGATAGCCGCATTTGTTACAAATGTGGAAAGATTAGTCATATCCGACTAGATTGTCCCCAGTTTCAGAAGAGTAGCAGTAGATTAGCCCCAAAGATGAACCACAAAGGAAAGGAGCCTGTTTACCAAGAGTAAGAGTTCGCACTTACTAAAGGCAAGCTGAAGAAGGCAGGAGAGCCATTACCAGTATGTGCATATGGTGTTGCAACTATGTTTAAAAGTTGTATTTTGAAATTTATTTTGGACTAAGAAGTAATATATGAGGTAACACTTTTTGTAACCGAATGGATTTATATATACGTGAAATCCAAGCAACCGTTTTGTTCAATTTTGGTTCATCATATTCTTTTGTCTGAATTATTTTTCAAGGAGTTGAGATGTGTGCGGGAGGAAACTCTAGATTGGTTTTGTTGATTACATATCTGGAGCAATCCTCATTGCAGATTTATGCTATAAGGGCTGTAAACTCCAAATTGGAGGAAAAATCCTAAGTATAAGATTTTTTAAAGTTGGACCTAGCAGGAACGGAGGAAGGGCACGCTGAGCATTTGACTGTAGTTCAGAGCAGCTACAGGAGTATCAACTTTGTGCAAATTGTCAAAGTGAATGCTGGAAGTCTGAAGTGGCATTCTTAGGTCGTGTCCTATTCTAAGAAGAGAGTGGCTACCGAACAGCAAAAGATCGAGGTAGTGAAGTATTAGCTTCAGCCAAAGACCACGAAGGAGGTAAGAAGCTAAATAATGACATCAGGCAAGCCAGTATTGAAGCTATTACTCAAGATTGGAGCTCAGTTTTGGCACGATGGAAGCTACAACCGAGTCTAAGTAAGCAAGTCAGAAGGCTTAGGTAGGAGATGCGTTGATCTCAGAACATCAGTATGGACTTCATCACATGATTACCCAGAAGTTCGAAAATGAATGGCTCAAATTGGGTTATTGGAGATCAGTTGACAAAGTCTGCACATTTTCTTCTGATAAAGATGACTTAGTCGCTAGAGAAATTAGCGGAAGTCTAAATTAAAGGCGTAATGAAGAAGCATGGAGTACCAGTATCAATGATTCTGACCAAGATTCAAGAGTTGCATCTCGATTTTGGCAGAGTTTTCATGTAGTTTTGGGAACAAGGTCGAGTTCTTTGGAGAACCAGTTCGTGGAGGAGTCACTTGGGAGCCGAAAAGCCTTATAAGTTTTCTTTCCTCGAGTTATTTTAGTATATGGATATTTTCTGTTCTCCTGACTAACGTAGTTCTGAGGACAGAACAATTCTAAGGAGGGAGTATTGTAATATCCCGGTCGGATATTATACTTGTATAATTATTATTTTTAAAATTAAAATATTTTTATGGAAAATTATCTAGTTTTATTAATAAAAACTTATCTGTATATATATACTAGTAAGTATATATATATATTGTATCGGATTTATGCACTTGTACAAAATCTTTTAAAATGCATGTTTGAGAAAATATCTGAAATATCCGGGCTGGTATTAAAAATTATTATTTTATTATTATTTTATTATTATTTTCAGAATTGAAATATTTTGGGTGGATATCACCCAGTTCAGTCAATAAACATTATCTACATATATATACTAGTCTGTATACATATGTATTGTATCAAATTGATACTGAAATCTTTCGAGCCGGTAATAAAATTATTTTATTGTTATTTTATTTTTATTCATGGAATCAAATTATTTTTGTACAGATTGATTGAGTTTTATGAATAAAAATTATCTGTATGGACAGATATATGTACATATATGTACTGTATCGATTTTGTACGTTTGTACGAAATCATGTAGTATGTGATTTTAAAAAAATATCTATTATTTTTTATCAATCATGATCAAATGGAGGGTTAGAGATGAGTACGGTGTTGATTGCAATTTAAATTTGCAATTTGATCTCAAATTTGTTTGAGCCGCAAATGAGAAGAACGAGTGGCATCTTCTCACACCACAAACCCACCCCTCTCCTCCTATATAAACCCTTTGCCTTCCAACCCTTTGGAAAAAACCATTTTTTATTTTTTGTTCCTCCATCTCTTCTCACTCTCTCTCTTTCTTTCTTATATTTCTTCTACTTCTTTTACTTGATTTTATTTAGAAAAAAATTAAGAAGAAAGAAAAGAAAGAGAGATCAAGAAAAAAAAAAGTGGGTTCATTTGTGGAATGCTCTTGAAGAGAAGCAAGAACAACGAAGGAGATGGGAAGCTAGCAAGTTCTTCCAAAACAATTTGGGTGGGGGTTTCTCAACTTGATTTATTTGTTGTTGTTATTGTTAGTATTGTTACTAAATAGAAGATCTTGGACTAATTTCATGTGCATATGAGGACTATGGACTAGAAAAAAATGGATTATAAGATTGAAGTGGTAGAACTCAAAGTAAACTCCTAAAAACCCAAGCTTTAAACTAGTATATTGTTTTTATGCTTATGAATTAATTACTTGTGCTAAAGTTGAAATCTTGAGCCCAAATTAATTTTAGAGGTTCTCATATGTGTTATTATCATTCTTTAATTTTTATAGAATTTTTTGGGTTAATTTGATGGGTTAAACAAATCGTTTCCCCAAAATAGCGAGTTTTGCAACAAAACTGCTGTTTTGGTTGATTCGACTTGTGTTTAAAGGACTGGATTTCGAGTTCTTTACGGAATCTGAAAAGTGTTCAACTAGAAAGTTGTACTAGATGTTCTCCTCTATCCAAAATGGCCAATTTTTCTAGATTCCTATAAGTATAGCAAAAGTTATAAGCTTTACAAGTTTCAGCTTTTGCTGTACTTTTTGTTATTTTTGAATTGTGTTCAAAGGACTAGATTTTGAGTTCCTTACGGAATCTGAAAAAGTGTTCAACCAGAAAGTTGTAGTAAATGTTCTCCCCTTTCCAAAATGGCCAACTTTGTTAGATTCCGATAAGTATAGCAAAAGTTACCACATTTACAAGTTTTAGCTTTTTGCTGTATTTTTTGTTGTTTTCGAGTTGTGTTCGAAGAGCAGGATTTTGAACTCTATAAGAAATCTGAAAAAGTGGTCAACTAGAAAGTTTTAGTAGATGTTCTCCCCTTTCTAAAAAGCCAAATTTTGTTAGATTCCGATAAGTATAGCGAAAGTTACGACCTTTACAAGTTTCAGCTTTTGCTGTGCTTTTGTTGTTTTGAATTGTGTTCAAAGAACTGGATTTTGAGCTCTATAAGGAATTTAAAAAAGTGTTCAACTAGAAAGTTGTAGTATATATTCTCCCCTTACTAGAAAGTCCAGTTTTGTTAGATTCCGACAAGTATAACAAAAAGTTAATAGCTTTAGAAGTTTCAGCTTTTGGCTATCTTTTTGGTGCTTCGTATTGTGTTCAAGGAGCTGGATTTTGAGTTCTATAAGAAATCTGAGAAGGTCATCAACTAGAGAGTTGTAGTAGAGTTTTTCACCTTTCCAAAATGTCCTATTTGGTTAGATTTCAATAAGCGGAGTAAGAGTTATGACCCATACAAAATTACTGCAGCTGGCCTTTTGGCTGAAAGCTCGCTATTTAGATTGTTCGATGTTTTTCTACCTCTTATTGACTGAATCTGAGAAGGTTATCAACTAGATAGTTGTAGCAGAGGTTCTCACATTTCCAAAATATCCTATTTGGTTAGATTCTGATAAGCAGAGTATGAGTTATGACCTTTACAAAGTCACAGTAGCTGGCCTTTTTAGCTGAAGCTCGCTGTTTAGGTTGTTCGAGGTTTTTCTACCTCTTATTGACTTAATCTGAGAAAGTTTTCGACTAGAGAGTTGTATTGGATGTTCGCACCTTTCTAAAAAGTCCAATTTTGTTGAATTCTAATAAGAGTAGCATGTTTAATTTCCTCTAGGTGTTAGAAGGTTTTTTCTGTTGCCTTTGTGTATAAAAGATCAAGTTCTCATTAGTAGTATGTTTATATTGGGCTATTAGAAGATTCATCTGTTGCTTCTAAATATAAAAGATCAGGTTTTGCTAGTAGCATGTTATTTTGCTTCTAGGTTGTTAGAAAATTTTTATGGTTGTTTCTATATGATTCATTGTCCAAGGCCAGTTGGCTCATATGTAGTTCGTTTGGCTCATACGTAGCTAGTCGGCTCGTATGTGATTTGTTTTGTTTGTATGTAGCTTATTAGCTAGTACGTAGTTATTGTGCTCATCTAAAGTGATATCATTGCCCTAGGAGCCAGCGACCATCAAGACATGTATTTATTTTACTCCTCGTGGACTGTGGACGAGTCACCCCTCGTGCACCGTCAGGTCTTAACCGGTGTAGCTTGATCGCGGGCCGGGAGTGTAGACGGAATCCATGTTGAGGGCAGTAGTATGCGAATACATTCGTATTGCCGGGGTCTTGGATCAATAGGCTATGAACAGGATCCTTAGGGATTCTGGTAAGTCTAGGTTCAGCACCTAGTAGAGTTTTCTTGCATAGTCTAACTTAAGACACCACATGTTGTGTTAGTAATGTTGTCATTCCTCAGATTGTTTAGGGTTAGTGTCATTGTTAGGGTAGTAACTTATGGCTATTACAACTTAACCCTTATTTATTATCATTTTTGCTGAAAAGAAAGAGTTGGTATTAAGGGTGATACCTTATGATCCGACCTGTTCTATAGGCCAACACTAGGTGGTGTTATTGGTTGTACCCTTCCTGTCAAAGGGATACGATCTCTTCCTTCTCGCGAGTTGGGAGCACGGGATCCATATCTCATCTGTTAATTTCTGAAGTGTCATGATAAGGGCGAGAAGTATTCTGTCAGAGCTAGGGGATGGACCCCCGGAACTTCGTCTTGCCCTATATCAAGAAAGGCGAACTAGCCATAGACTACGGTCTATCAGCTAGGGGACCACAGGGGATGCTTCGAGCTAACCTGTGTTGTAGTTAACTTCGAAGGTTCGTCAGATTTTTAAGTGAGTTCCGGTACGCCGGGCAATAGTGGCAAACGGAGACACCACTATATGATTGCGAATGGCGGGATTAGACCATTTCAGTTTAACCTCACCAGTCACGTTGTATCTTCAGAAACAGATTGAGTAGAAGAGTAGAATTCATGGCGTGGGTTCAAATCCCTATATATGAAGAAACGGCTTGATATGGGGGGATGTAGTATGGGCTGCATACTGTTCTAGAGTCTTGCTTGCATTAGAATAAGAGCAATAGTTAATCTTGCATTAAATTCTAAGACATAGCATATACTGACACATTAATTATATATACAATTTTCTTTTTTCATCAGTTTGTTTGTTTAAAGTTGAGTATCACTGCTTGTCATCAGCTTTAAAGCGTCAGTATATGTACTGACATCCCAACTTCAATAGGTACTGGATTGCAAAACTACAGGTATAGGATTCAGGAGGACTCAAGGCAAGAGAAGCAAAGTGTTGATTTTGGTTCAATTGTAATATATGTTGGCTACCATTGTTTCATTTGTAAATTTATTTATGTTGAGAGGCATCTAAGTGAAAGTACCAAGTGAAAGTACCAAGTGTTATATATTATTTATTGTACTCTGATGCAATTTTTATTGAAAGTTTGTAACACTTATGCTTGCATGACATTATTGTAACATTGGTAAAATGTATTGCAGTTTTATAACATTCAAACTTGGAGTACATTTTGTGTTGAATAAAAAGTTTTAAATTTTCCTGTTTTTCTGTGTATTGTGGCTAATTGAAGGAAAAGATTCTGGCTTATGTCACGATTTTCCAGTATATGGAAATCGGGGCGTTGCATTGCCTCCCCAATATCCAATTACAGTTTGCCTCCATTGTGTCTTGTTGCAGATTTGCCCTCTCGACATCAGGTTGCACTGGAGTGGAATGATGCAATCTTCTATATGTACTTGGGTATTGGATGTTTAATTAAGTATGATGTTATGCTTTGAAATTTGGGATATAAAAATACTTGTAAAATTCGAGATAGTAAGAGGAGGAAATTCAGTACGAAAATTACAACTATAAAATATTAAAATAAAAGTATAGATTTTAAATATCGAATATAAAATTAGTAGTAATGAAAATGATTTATAACATTAAGAAAAAAATAGTATAAAGTTTATGCATGAGCTTCCTTCCAAAAAAAAGTTTGTGCATGAGCTGAAAATACAAATGATAATAATAATTATGTAGTGTTGTATAGGATAATAAACATAAGTAATTATATATTAAAAAATATATAGTAATGTAGTAATTGGATAAGGGTAAAATAATATGTATAGTAAGTATGTTGATATATATGATATATATATGGAAATCAATGGAAAGTATATGTAGTAACCAAGAATGTAAAGATAAATAAAATTGAAATAAAGATAAAATATAAATAGTGAGTGTATTTATTATATTAGGGAGGTGTACATCTACAAAATTAGTAAGTAGCTATTAATAGTGAAAAGTATATATAACAAAACAAACTAGACAATAATATGTAATAACAACAGTATCAAACATAGCGATGTTACATCCCTTAAAATGGATGCATGAAAAAGATACATTGTGGCCTTGGTATTATCGATCTTTTAGATATGAATTTTGCGCTACTGAGCAAATGGTGGTGGAAAGTGTTCCACCCTAATGGAGAAGGGTTGCAACAATTTGTTCAGGGATACATGCATGGGAATGGAACAAGAAATCTAGGCTTCAGGATGTGCACCCCGAGTTTCCTGGTTCTGGAAAGGCATTACTAAGGCCTATGAACCCTTAAATAGCGGTGTGAAGTCTGTTATCGGTAACGGCAGACTCACTAGATTTTGGTGGGATAGTGTGCTGATCATACACTCAGATCTCTGTTCCCCGACTTATATGAGCAAACGTCACACCCACACTGCACGGTGGCCGCAACTTGGAAAAGAGGCACCTGGAAGCCACCCTTCAAACATTCGCTTGATCTAGGCTCTCAGCTTAGACTAACGGAATTTCAGACCTACGTCACCAATACAGAAATTGGTTGCTCACAATGTTTAGATAAGAAATCCTGGGGATTGGAGAAGAACGGCAAGTTTGGTTCACTCCATGTACAACCGCATCCATTTTAGGGGATGTATCCCTAAATGGTCAGCCGTCATCTGGAGAATGAAAGCCCCGCTAAAAGTCAAAGCTTTCTTATGGTTGGTACTGAATGATGCGATCCTGACTAGGGAAAATCTAGCTAAGCGCCAACCGAGTGTGAATTCTCAATGCGGGTTCTGCCACACTACCCTGGAGACTAGAGATCATCTTTTACTGCAGTGTCTTAGGAGCAAAGCGGTACTCGTATAGGTACTCAGCGCCCTAGGGACAACTCATTATCTGAGTGTATATGAGGATCTGTAGGTAGGCCCTAAGTTCGCGTCGGAAAGGGGTTCCATGAAAGAAGCGTGGTATATTGCTATCGCCGCAACGACCTGGGTTCTTTGGCTAGACAGAAATAATCTTTACTTTTGTAGAACTTGCAGTAATATTTCTGACAATTTGACTCATATTATGCATTTTATTTCATTTTGGGCTAATGTGGCCACAGCAGGTCCTATGGGGAGGATTGCGAGCGTTTTCCAGGTTCAGGAGTTTGATGATGAGAAAATCGAGATCGGTTCGATGATCGATTGATAGCCAGCACTGCCGTCTCTGATCATAGGTACCCACCACCCCAGGGTTTGTTGGGGGGTTTATGATGTATTTCTTTGCGGCTACTCTAGGTTGCTTTTGTCCCTGCTCCCCATGTTTGGGGTGGAGTTTATGTTTTATTATGTTGGTTTTTTAGTGAGCTCAGTACTCTGAGTTTGTTTTATTAATCGCTTATTAATGAAACAAGGTGGCCAGACTCCACCTTTTCTTCAAAAAAAAAGTATCGAACATAGGCTATAAAACAAAAATAGTAGGAAAATAAGATTTATAAAGTGTAGGAGTATGTCATATTTATATACGTAAAATATTATGATTTTTTTAAAATTATACTGAAATAAATAAGACAACATAAAATAATGGAAATATATAGTATTGTGAAATCAAAGTATTTGTAAAGTGAATGTAAACATACAAAAAAATCAAAAATTAAAATATAATAGAAATAATAACAAAGGAAAATGATACTGTTAATAATAATTTAATAAGTAGTAATTCAAAACATTAATAGAATACGTAAAAGTAATAGCAAAAATAAATAAGTAACGGAAAAACGCATAAAAGTAAGGAGAATAAAACATCAAGAAAGAGAACGAGTAAGTCAAACTTAAAAGATTAAGAATAAGGGTTGTAGATAAAATAATAAATATCAAAGTGAATTAATAGTATAAGAAAATATTTATTTGAAAAATAGTAAATGTTAAAGATGAAAAGTTCTATGAGGAAAATACACGAAGAAATTAAAAAGAAAAGCTTAGTCTACGTATAAGGTATCATGAATGTAAGTTCAAACCAACCATAACACTCGAGACACCAAAGAAAACATGCTTACATACAATATCGCATCAACGTATACGAGGAGAGTATCATGAATACAAGTTCAATAACCTCATCATTCATGACTCCAAACTGACACTCACACTCTAATGTCCACCATAATGTGTCATCCATATAATTTTGTACTACTTATTAAAATTGGCTCTGATACCACTCTGTAATGCCCCGAATTCCAAACACAGGTAATTCATAGCAAATACATAACCTTTTACTTCAACTTCGTACAAATTTACAAGGAATTTATTTATTTTTCATTTACAACATTATTCTTTACATTAGCACAGCTGAAATAAATAACTATAGTACATATATGATAATGAAAGCTTTTAAAGTCATTGTGAAATCTCTTACAATGACTTTAAATCCATGCCAAAACCAATCCTGCAATTAGGAAACTGTAGGCACGTCAGTTGCATACAACTGACGTAATGCTAAATACAACGATTCTTCTACTTTAGCAAACAAAAACTTGAATGCAAGCAGAAAAAGTGACTATCTTAGTCGTGTCAGTGTATGATATGACTTAATGCCTAATACAAACATTTACACTACGATGACACTAATGCATACTTGTTCAGATTCTATGCATCCCATACTACATAGGTCCGAGGGCAAGCTCCTACCGTACTCCTCATTATATGGTTCAGTCTCTCGTCATGCAATCCTACTACGGTGACGAAACAAGATTTAGACATTCCACGGGTAAAGGTTCCAGTTCCGGAGTACATCCGCTCGACCATACATAACCCTCATGGCCCTAAACATCCCATAAGCGTTGCTCTACCTCAGAACACTTGAGACTCATCTCAGTTCCGCCCGACTATTCATAATCTGGTAGTACATCCGCCCGATTATTTACAGTCCCGGAAGTAATTGAGACTAACCTCACATAAAACTCACAGTCCTAGAATACATCTGCTCGACTATAACCATAGATCCGGAATACATCCGTCCGACCATGTTGAGCCCAGTCTCGGAATACATCCGCCCGACTTTAACCATAGTCTCGGAATACGTCCGCCCGATTATATAGAGCCTTCCTACCCACGTTCTCTCAAGCTTCATCACATCTCATTTTCTAGTGGCTTTCATTAAGTTTAAACATAAAAATAGTATCACCTAGAGCTAGCTTACCCACCGAACTTAAATCAAACACTGAGAATGCTAGCCCACACTGGCTACTTTTCAAAGAGAAAGTTAACCTACACTGGCTACTTCTCAAATTTTCACATATCATAACCTGCCGGCATTCTAGGTCTCGCTCTGTCTCTAGAATCTAACTGTCTTAACATAGAGGTCATCTAGGTCACATCTTACCTCTTATAAAAATTTTCATTCATTAAATATCTTTTAACTTCTTTTATCTATTCTCTTTGCCATTATCAATCATGAAATAACCAACTTCTTATAGCAACATTCAATAACATTTGATGAGTTAAAATCCTTATAAACATCACATGATTAATACTCCAAATTCATCGTTTAATTATCTCTTAATTTCTCATAAGTTACATCATACAAACATTCTAATTTAAAAATCCATTTTATACGTTGTAAAAGTTTTAGGACAACTAGATAAAAGACATCAACTCAATGGTATTGAAAAATCATATAAATTCCAATACTACTCCAAAAATAGATTTATTAGTTTCATAGAATCATAAATGATTCCACTACAACTTTATAGTTAAGATCATCTAAACTTATCCTCAATTACTTTGTCTAAATTCATTTGTAAAATAGTACGTTAAAAATCCGAAAACAGCAGCTCCTGCTACTTGTAAAAATCTTAGAAAAAATTCTATACTTCATGAAACTTTGTGTTCTTTAGATAAATTCAAAGGTATAAAAGTCTTGTAATCTCTGTTTTTCATTTTATGTATTTTGGAGTGTATTTTTTTATTTTTGTGTATTTTATCTCTCTTGTATTTCTTTTGGACCGTATATTGGATTTTTGTTTCAATATATATTTTTTTAATTTTATTATTTTGTCTTCTTTTATTTGAGTTCTTGTTTCGTTGTTCGTCTTTTGATTCGTCTCTTTCTGCTCGTACCATTATTTTTGACTCTCACTGTTAAATTTATTTTTATCTCCATTTTGTTATTTTAATTCATTCATTTGTGCTCTATCACATTTTGGATCTTTATACCCATCTCACACTTACTCAATACCCATCTAAAAATCCATTATCCCATCCTAATATCCATTACCTATTCTATATCCTACTATACTGTTTTTTTATTAAATCTAAACCCACTATTTTAATCACCTTATAATTATTATCCACACCGTACAACTCTTCTACTAATCCAATACCTTGTGGTCATCAGATTACTTACCTAACTAAACTACTTCCTAATTTTAAAACCTTCCTAATTAAAAACTCACCAATACCTACCTTAGCAACCGTGAGCTACATTCCCCCCCTACACACCCGGTTGCACCCAGATAACACCCGGCCCATCTCAATATTTTTTTGTCTCCTTTCCCTGTAGCCGTCACTTGCACCATCCCTTGATTCAAACCCTAATAATATATCATATCCTCTCTATATATATATATATATATCTACAAACCGAAACTGCAAATTCTCTTTTTTTCCCAAAACCATTGCACCCTACTTTCTGGGCTTCATCTCTCCCGTTTCTCTCCATCCGTCGTCTCACTCTCTCTTGCTCTTGAATTTTTATTGCGCATGCTCGAGTGCGGGTGTGGATCGCTCGTGAGTCGTAAATTTTCGTTCGTGGGATTTGCTCCCACTTTTAATTTGCATCGTTCTTCATCTCCAAATTAAGGCAAGTAACTTGTACTCCAATTCATTTGTTTGATACAACTAAAAAAGTCCACCTATAGTGTAGTTGGATCTAGAGACGACTTCTGTTTGTGTTTTTTTTATGGGTTTTGTCTCTATTGTGATATTTTGGCCATAGAAGACTCACAACACAATCTTGACATGATTTAACCTAGGATTCGTCCGATTCTTGATTTTGAACATGTATGTGAGACTTGGGTGCAAACTTGTGTTTTGGTTAAGACCCATGAGATATATTTGGTGTGGACATGTTAATACCCTAATTCATGATGTTTAAAAACTTGGTAGACTTCATTTCAAGTTTGGATGTGTTTGGATCAATGTTCTTGAATCTATGTTGATTCTGTTTTAAGGGAAAAAAATCTGTATTTTTGGCACTATTCTGTTTCATTTGCTGTTTTCGACTGTGTTACAATCAGTATCTTAATTTCGTTATAAAATATGAGTTTTAGATAATTTCGTCTATTTTCAAACTCCTCTGACTTTGCTTGATTTTGATTTTGTATGACTGAGTTATGGTTGTTTTAGTACAGAGGTGTCGATATTTTCTAGATTCTGTTTTTTGGTAACTTTGATAACAAATTATTTTAAAGAACTGTGCTACATATATTATTTTGATCCAAAACTTTTGTTAGTCTTTCTATACATATCTAGGGATTACCCAGAATTTTTGTGAATTTTATTGATAAGTTTTATATAATGTTTCATACTCGTTTATAAAATCTATATATGTTGTATTTTGCTCGCTGTTCGGTAAGGAACCTTATTTTCACTATGATTCATTTTACTGTATGAAAATTTTTTGTGAAATATGAAAGTTAGTAAATTTTATCTATTTTAATATCTCTTTGGCGGAATTGGATTTCGTTTCACTGGTTGCGAGATATCTTAGTTTTCGTACAGCAGTGTTCAGATTTCCAGATTCGCTAAACTATGTTTTCTTGATACTTTTGTATTTTTGTTTACAGTTCTATTCTTATTACAAAATTCTGAAACTTTATATTTTGATTCTAGACATATAGGGGAATACCCCATATTTTTCAGTGAATTTAATTGAGAGGTTTTGATGCTGTTTTTCTGACTAAAAATTCATTTTCCTGATTTCTGACTGAACATGTTTTCTGTTTTCAAACCTGTTTTGAGTTAAGATGTTGTGAAGTACTATGTGACTTATTTATATTCGTTTAATTCTTGTGGATGTCTAGTTTCCAGATCCTTTGACAGATTCATATTTGCATTTCTGTAGCGACAAAAATCACTGTTTTAGTACTGTACTGTCATGCTGTCCTGAATATGAACATACACTGCTTTGCTCGTTTATGTGACTGTATATCATCTATGCATGTTTATTTGTTTCCTTGAACCTAATACTGATTTTACCATGTTAGTTTGACACTATTTCGTACACATTCATGCCTGTGTGATGACCATAATAAAAGTAACCAAGCCGTGGTTTGAGGAAAAGATCTAGTAGTGGGAAATTATAGAAATGTGTACTTGGAAGAGGACCCGTGTTTACCATACTGAGCATCTATTATACTTTTACTGATTACTTGATTGCACACTTCCCTATAGGAAGGTGTACTCGGAGGAGGACCATTATCTTCTGACTGTCTGATTACTGTTACTGATTACCTAATTGCACACTTCCCTATAGGAGGGTGTAATCGAAGGAGGACCACTAGGTTCTGACTGTCACTGCTACTGTTATTGTTACTGATACCTGAGTAAACGACCCTATATGATTCCCTACGAAATCTACAAGCGAAACTGTTTGTTATAGCAACCATGTGATATGATTTTGGGGTGCATGAAGTGCTACCTAGCTAGTAATACACACAAAACTATAAGAACATAAAACTGACACTGTTAGACTGATACTGGTAGACTGATACTGGTAGACTGATACTGTTGGACTGATACTGACATACTGTTATCCTGATTCACTGGTATACTGAGGTTACTGTTATTGGACACTGTTAGTTGCCATATGACACTGCATTTGACATAAAACTTCTGTACTGTTAGGATACTATGCTAGGTATTACTGTTGATGCATTATTCCATGCTATTAGTTAGTTTTCCCATGTGCTTGTATCCTGCATTATTTGTGACCCGTAACTTATAATTGACGGGTACTTGTTTTCTTCTTTTCCCATTTTCCTGCAAATTTACTAATTGCATATCAGGATGGACGGCTGCCAGAAGGCATTGGCGAGATGATGTATTAGTGTAACGACCCAAATCCCAAAACACTGAATTCGAGATGTTCTACAGGATCTTTTCACTTTCTCTGAGTACAATTTTACAAGGAATTTAAACTTTTCACTTTACATCAGAGTTTACATCATATTACACTTTTCATTTGCACAGCGGAAGTAAAAATATACAACATTTACATAAATGTACGACAACATGGTAAAATCTTTATGCATCCATTCCTCTTTAACATGTAATTTATCCTGCATACAAAACTGTGGGTACGTCAGTTTATTCAACCGACGATAATTATACATGGCCATCCTCTCTATGCCAGAAACAGTATAACGAATCTCATTTCTTAACAGATCACAAACTTGTTCATATATCAAAATAAAGTAACAGGGAAATCTTAATGATGTCGTGTCGTGATTGTGCACTTAATCCTTAATGCAATTTCTTAATTTACATGACACTAATGCGCACTTGTTCGGATTCTATGCATCCCATACTACATAGGTCCGAGGGCAAGCCTCTTATTCGTTCTTCATTTTCGTAGGGTTCAATCCCTCGTCATGACTTAATCTACTTCTGTAATTACAGTGAGTATCCTAGATGATCTATGAGTACAAGCACGTGTCCTGGACCCTGGAGGGGAACCCCACGCCATATCTTGACTCATCAAGCATGCATTCTGCGGCAATTCAGCCTCCTCCCTGAACACGATCCTCTTGTAGTCACCAAACATCCCACAAGCGTGGCTAAAGTCCGATCATTCTGAGTTGTGCCCGCGCCATGTCTTGACTCATCAAGCATGCATTCTGCGGCTCACACACCCGCACCGTAAACTCTAGTTCTCATACTTATGTTTTCTCTCACTTTCATCACATCTCCACTATGTATTAAATATTAGAATCATGAATACAAATCAAAGCTCTAGAGTTAGCCTCTCCACCAAACCGGACTTATTCATTTCATTTACACATGACCAACCTTGGTCTTCTTTTCAATTTCATTTCATTTCCATTGCCGGGGGAGACTTAGCTACTCTTGGTTTCAATTTACAATTCACAACTTCCAATTGAGCACTTTCAGCTCATAATTCAATTTAGAGTCTCACAGACTTTCTTATCATGATCTTAGCCTTTCATGTTCATTTAATTCTCAACTCACATCTATGATTTTTTTCATATAAATTCATACAACCATAAAAGAGTTCATTGATATCAATCACAAAGTTCACAACTTTCAGCAATAATCAAAACTGAAATCTCCGACATATCAAAATCTACTCTGTACAGTCGACTTGGAAGGATACCAGTCGACTCGTACAATCAATACAAGTTCATCATAAACACTCGGGAGAGTCGACTGCTGCACACGGCCAGTCGGCTGTCCCACAACTTTTCATGTTCAAAATTTTATCCACATGACAGTCGACTGTTCATCCATCAGTCGTCTGTCCGGGGAATTTTTTTAACTGTACATTATCAGGTTCAGCTCAGTCGACTTGCTACGCGCATTCAGTCGACTGGACAGATTCATAATTCAAATTAAGGGATTATCTTTCTTACAGTACTTACATACACTTGCATCATGATGTTAAATCACAATATACATACATTCATGTTTTTAAAAACATAAAACTTCTTACTCTTCAGTAACATCGCAATATGGAATTTCAAGCTACTAACATTATCTTTTCTTTAAGAAAATACTTTAAACATACATTTACACTTATTCATAACTTCCGTGCAGAGATAAAATATGATTCTCAATTACACTAGGACAATCACAATGGAAACATATCTCATTTCATGGAATTTCAGGCATACTCATAGTTTAATCAATGCATCGGTCGACTACTCCGAACATCAGTCGACTGTACCAGTCATTCTTAGTTTTTTATTAATTGTCCCCTAGTTCTTTTTCCACATGCCCATGTCTACTTAGCCATGTTCATTATGAAGAATATGAGTTTAGCCTTACTACTTCATTTTAATAATACACATATATGTCATGAAACTTCTAACAAACATGTAACAGATGTCTCGTACCAGTCGACTTATCCTTATGGCAGTCGACTGTACCGACCCAATTCGTCATTGTTTGTAGTGTCATTGTTTCACTAATTGTCTTCCACAATCATCATCATAAACATACTCAGGCGAATTCTAATACGTTGAATTTGCCTTTGTCAGAAACATGGTAACAAATATCATAATCATGGTATAATTTCTATATTAGAAGTCCTGAGAAACACCCACCTTATTTGACGAAATAATCGAAATCCCTCAAAAGCTCCTTAATGCAATGCAGCACTCCTTGCTCCTTGCTCCTTGTTCCATACCGAAGTCTTCAGAATGCTACTCGGCCTCCACAGAAAAAGCACACACACACACTCACAAAATACCTCTCTTATGATATGATTCTAGTGTAAAAGAAATAGAGAATGAGAGGAGGTATTTATACACAAATTTGAGTGAGATGGAGGGCTAGGATGCACTAGTTGGTTGTAGGATGGAAGGCCAAGATTAGAGTAGGAGTTATAAAAACTACCCACATCCACATAACCACCTCCATGAACACCATGACTAAATTCAAAACTCCCTCCAAAAGAAGTGCCAACCGGCCATGGAAAAAGTGTGCATTGCACGTGTACGTGTAGTGCACATGCATGCAACTAGGCCTAAAAATTGTACACTTTAATTTTGTATAAAAATAAAATAGTTATAAAATAGTCTTCTACATGACAAGTTTAGATAAAAAGGAGATTAATCCATGGGCTTTATTTTTGGGCCAAAATAGTTCTTAAAATAAATAAAATAAAATACATTTTGGGCTTTTAAGAAAAGACCCTTTAATTAAAATAAGGCTTTCTATTTATTTAAAGAAAGGCTTTTGTAAAAAAATAATTTGAGAATACATAGAAAAAATGTTTATACACATCATAAGATTTAATTCAACCAAAATATTGCACGTGCACACTACGTGCAAAAATAAAAAATAATTTTTCATTAATTGAAAAATCAGGGTATTACAGCACTCCCTCCATAGAATAGTTCCGTCCCCGGAACTACAATCAAGAGCGAGAAACAAAATACAACCCTCAAACAAGAACAAAAGATGCAAAAATACAATCAAGCAAAGCTCAGGATAGTCCTTCAACATCCTCTTCTCAGATTCCCAAGTAGCCTCTTCAACCAAGTGGTTTCTCCAGACTACCTTGACCATCGGTATCGTCTTATTCATCAAGACTTTCTCTCGACGATCAACAATCTCGACAGGAGACTCGATGTAATTCAGGTCTAACTGCAAACCTTCCGGCACTTCAGGCAAATGATGACTCGGATCTGGAATATAACCTCTCAGCATAGACACATGAAAGACATTGTGCACCTGAGACAACTCTTCTGGTAATTCAAGCCGGTAAGCAGTTTTTCCGATCCTTTTCAATATCTTATACGGGCCTATAAACCTCGGGGCTAACTTTCCGCCTTTGCCAAATCGAACCACACCTTTACTGGGCGATACCTTCAGAAAGACGAAGTCACCAACCTCAAACTCAAGGTCCCTTCTCCGGTTGTCTGCATAGCTTTTCTGCCTGCTCTGAGCTTCCACCAACCTTTTCCTGATCAGATCAATTTTCTCAGAAGTTTGCTGTACAAGCTCAGGACCAAACAACTGACGCTCCCCAACTTCATACCAGCAAACAGGTGTTCTGCACTTCCTGCCATACAAAGCTTCGTACGGTGCCATCCCGATGCTAGCCTGAAAACTGTTGTTGTAGGCAAACTCTACCAAAGGTAAATGCCTTTTCCAACTGCCTCCAAAGTCTAGTATACAACACCGAAGCATATCCTCAAGAATACGGTTGACTCTCTCGGTCTGCCCATCGGTTTGCGGATGAAAAGCAGTGCTGAAATCTGTCTTGGTACCCAAAGCTGTCTGAAGACTCCTCCAGAAATGCGAAGTAAACCGCGCATCTCGATCAGACACAATAGTTAAGGGAACACCATGAAGCCGGACAATCTTGCCAACATACATCTCAGCTAACTTGTCCATCGAAGCAGTGAGTTTCATCGCCAAAAAGTGAGCGGACTTGGTAAGTCGATCGACTATAACCCAAATCGCATCATTGCCTTTAGGACTCTTAGGCAATCCCGTGATGAAATCCATACTGATGTTATCCCACTTCCATTCCGGAATAGGTAACGGCTGTAATAGACCTCCGGGTCTCTGATTTTCGGCTTTGACTTGCTGACAAACCTCACACTTCGCAACAAATTCAGCCACATCCCGCTTCAAACCTGACCACCAGAAATGCTGTTTGATGTCTTTGTACATCTTAGTACTCCCAGGATGTACAGACAAAAGAGTAGCATGCGCCTCCTGAAGAATACTCTCTTTCAGGTCCGCCTGATTTGGAACACACAGCCTATCTCCGAACCACAGCACTCCATCCCTGATTTGAAATCCGGGCAACCTGCCAGCACTAACCTGCTCCTTCATCTCCAAAATATCAGCATCAAGCCCCTGACTTGCAATAATCCTTGCATTCAAAGTAGGCTGAAGCCTCAACTGAGCCAAAGATGCTCCCAATCCTTGCAAGACAACCTCAATACCTGCCCGATCCAACTCCTCAATCAGATGCTCCTGAGTTGTAATCAAACTAGCCAAACTGCTCTTACGACTAAGTGCATCAGCAACAACATTAGCCTTTCCAGGATGATACTTGATCTCAGGTCGCATGTCCTCGAGCACTTCCAACCATCTTCGCTGCCTCAGATTGAGATCCCTCTGCTGATATATATACTTCAAGCTCTTGTGGTCTGTGTACATGTTCAACTTCTCACCGTACACATAGTGCCTCCATTGCTTCAAAGCAAAGATAACCACAGCCAACTCTAGATCATGAGTCGGGTAATTCTACTCATGTGGTCGTAGTTGCCTAGACCCATAAGCGATTACTCTACCTTCTTGCATTAAGACAC
Organism: Hemerocallis citrina; assembly: GCA_017893485.1. NCBI lineage: Eukaryota > Viridiplantae > Streptophyta > Magnoliopsida > Asparagales > Asphodelaceae > Hemerocallis > Hemerocallis citrina. Next base: position 215,952,999 of record CM030361.1, on the reverse strand, counting down.
AACCAAGCCCACGATGTGAAGCATCGCTATAAACATCATACTCGACACCTGCTCTAGGCAAAGCCAAAATAGGTACAGTAGTCAGCTTCTCTTTCAACTCCTGAAAGCTCGCCTCACATTGCTCAGTCCACTTGAAGCTCACATTCTTCTTGGTCAGTCCAGTAAGTGGTACAGCTATCTGAGCATAACCTTGAATGAATCTCCTGTAGTATCCAGTCATCCCAAGAAAACTTCTGACTTCTTTTACTGTAGTAGGCCTAGCCCAATCTCTCACTGCCTCTATCTTCTGAGGGTCAGTTGCCACTCCCTCCTTAGAAAGGATGTGACCTAGGAATGCCACTTCAGATTTCCAAAAATCACACTTGGATAACTTGACATACAACTTCTGCTCTTCCAGTTTCTTCAACACTGCTGCAAGATGCTCAGTGTGCTCCTCCTCTGACTTGGAGTACACAAGAATATCGTCGATAAACACCATGACGAAAGAATCAATAAACGGCCTCAGAACTCTGTTCATCAAATCCATGAAGATTGCGGGTGCATTCGTCACTCCGAATGGCATAACTAAGAATTCGTAATGCCCATGCCGAGTTCTAAATGCAGTTTTGTGCACATCTTCAGCTTTCACTCGCACTTGGTGATATCCTGATCGAAGATCTATTTTGGAGAATACAGCTGCTCCTTGTAGACGATCGAACAAGTCATCAATTCGAGGAATCAGATACTTATTCTGAATAGTGACCTTATTCAGCTCTCGGTAATCGATACACATTCTCATTGATCCATCTTTCTTCTTTACCAAAAGCACTGGTGCTCCCCAAGGTGACGTACTAGGTTGAATAAAGCCTTTCTCCAACAGTTCCTCAATCTGCCGTTTCACCTCATCCTGTTCCACTGGAGCCATCCTATACGGTGCCTTAGAAATGGGTGCACTTCCCGGTTGAATAGTGATGCTGAACTCTACATCACGATGTGGAGGTAACCCAGGAAAATCTTCCAAGAACACAGTCGGATAGTCCCGAACCACAGGAATCCCTTGCAATTCCATAGGAGACTCTTCCTTGCGGATAGTTGCCACCAGCTTAGCACATTTCTGCTTCCCTCGGAAGGTGACTTCAGGTCCACCTGGAGCCTTCACTATTACCGCCTTGGTCTTACACTTGATGCTTGCACTGTACACCGACATCCAATCAATGCCAATGATAACATCGACCCCCAAGATAGTCAGCTCGATCAGATCAATGCCAAAGATTCGATCTCCAATCACGATCTCGCAATCAGCATAATACCGATCAGTGGTCAAAGTTTCCCCTGATGGAGTAGCTACTGCTAAGATCTTGCCTGAAAAATCTTCGATTCCACTCCCAACATTTTAGCAAATCTAGGAGACACAAAAGTATGAGAGGATCCAGTATCGAACAATACAACAGCTTTCATTCCATTAAGATAGAGTTCTCCTGTTATATAATACACACCATTACATAACAGTTTCACAATATGAACGGGAAAAAGAAATGACAAAAACCACACTAAACATCAGCCCTCGTACCAGAGATGACCTGATCTGCTTCCTCAGCATCAGCTTCCGTCAAGGCAAATACTCGCCCTGGTTGGTACGGCCTCTTTCCCAGTCTGCTGTATTGGCACATTGTGATTGCCAGCCCGTGGTTTCAGACATCGAGATTGGTAATGTCCCACTTCACCACAGTTGTAGCAAGTGACTGCAGAAGGTATCACCACATTGTTCCCAGGTCCTCCAGCCACAACAATAGCGTTCGCCCCTGTCGGTTTGAACCTCTGTGCAGATAGTTGCCCCTTGAAACTCCCAGAATTAGCGGGCCTCTTCCCAGACTGCCAGTTGTTCCTCTGGTTCTGAGCAACATGGAACTGCTCCATATCTGCCTCCGTTGTTGCCGCCCTCTTGACCAACTTGTCAAATCGCCTGATACCAAGAGGTATCATTCGGGATCTCAAGCTGGGTCTCAGTCCATGCTCGAACTTATGGGCCTTCTTAGCCTCATCAATCACCAGTTCGGGAGCATACCTAGAGAGCTGAGTAAACTTAGTCTCATACTCCCTCACTGACATGCTGCCTTGTTGAAGCGACAGAAACTCCATGGCCTTCTTCTCCTGAACATCGGAGGGAAAATAGTGACTGCAGAATTCTTCCAGAAATTCCTCTCAGCCAAGCACTATACCTCCCATGGTCCTCTTCATCGACTGCCACCAAACAGCCGCATCCTTCTCGAATTGCAAAGTCGCCAACTTGACCTTGCTGCCCTCCGGTGTCTCCAACACCTCAAAGATTGTCTCCACTTGCCGAATCCAGTTGTCAGCCGCATCTGGGTCTGACTTTCCCTCGAATACAGGTGGTTTCATTCTCTTGAACGATTCCACCAGCTTAATCGCCTCGGGCACTGGATTCGCAGGCCACCTTCCTTGATTCATAGCCACTGCTTTCAGCGTCTGGTAGACACTTGCAAGCTCGGTCTCCAGATCCAAATCTTCTCTTCTCCTAGCTCCTCTTCTCGACATATTCTGATGCAAAAGATCCATTAAATTCGAAGTATAAGACGAACTTAAACCAACTTGCATTTCATTGAATTTCAAAGTTTATACATTCGAATTAAAAACATTTCTTAACATCAGAATAGAAGATAGTAGAAACTAAGACAATCTAATCCCTACGGGTCCTTTTTGCTGCTCGAAGTTCATCCCGTAGTTCATCGACTTCGTCCTTCAGCACATCTGTCAGGTTCTTTCTCTTCTCAAGTTCCCATACTTGGTGACTGAGAACAGAAAAATCGTCCTTTCGCTTCGCCAGTTGAGCTTCCAATACTCCAACTCTCTCTCACAGGGTTTCCACCTGCCTCTGAAGAGAAGCCACAGTGCTACTCAGAACTGGTCCCTCTTCTTCATCGGAAGAAGAATCGTCAGACGAGTCTGGAGGTGGGGTAATCTCTCGAGATTCAGGCCACTCCTCCTCATCGGAATCTGCTTGCCCAGGGTGATACTCATCCTCAGAATTAGCCTGTCCAGGGTGGTACTCTTCCTCAATGATATGCCAGTCGTCGCCTCTAGCAGGGTCGAAGTGATCAGCCATCTTAGAATAGAGAGGAAGAAGCATAAGTCATAGAGCAACACAAATGTAAGTCACTTATATTTAAATCTCCAAACTCAGACACACACTCTAATGTCCACATCTAGGGTGTCGTTCCTTATAAATTTGTACCAACAGGAAAGCGTAGAAAGCGTGGCTCTGATACCACTCTGTAACGCCCCGAATCCCAAAACACTCAATTCGAGATGTTCTACAGGATCTTTTCACTTTCTTTGAGTACAATTTCACAAGGAATTTAAACTTTTCAGAGTTTACATCATATTACACTTTTCATTTGCACAGCGGAAGTAAAAATATACAACATTTACATAAATGTACGACAACATGGTAAAATCTTTATGCATCCATTCCTCTTTAACATGTAATTTATCCTGCATACAAAACTGTGGATACGTCAGTTTATTCAACCGACGATAATTATACATGGCCATCCTCTCTAAGCCAGAAACAGTATAACGAATCTCATTTCTTAACAGATCACAAACTTGTTCATATATCAAAATAAAGTAACAGGGAAATCTTAATGATGTCGTGTCGTGATTGTGCACTTAATCCTTAATGCAATTTCTTAATTTACATGACACTAATGCGCACTTGTTCGGATTCTATGCATCCCATACTACATAGGTCCGAGGGCAAGCCTTTTATTCGTTCTTCATTTTCGTAGGGTTCAATCCCTCGCCATGACTTAATCTACTTCTGTAATTACATTGAGTATCCTAGATGATCTATGAGTACAAGCACGTGTCCTGGACCCTGGAGGGGAACCCCACGCCATATCTTGACTCATCAAGCATGCATTCTGCGGCAATTCAGCCTCCTCCCTGAACACGATCCTCTTGCAGTCACCAAACATCCCACAAGCGTGGCTAAAGTCCGATCATTCTGAGTTGTGCCCGTGCCATGTCTTGACTCATCAAGCATGCATTCTGCGGCTCACACACCCGCACCGTAAACTCTAGTTCTCATACTTATGTTTTCTCTCACTTTCATCACATCTCCACTGTGTATTAAATATTAGAATCATGAATACAAATCAAAGCTCTAGAGTTAGCCTCTCCACCAAACCGGACTTATTCATTTCATTTACACATGACCAACCTTGGTCTTCTTTTCAATTTCATTTCATTTCCATTGCCGGAGGAGACTTAGCTACTCTTGGTTTCAATTTACAATTCACAACTTCCAATTGAGCACTTTCAGCTCATAATTCAATTTAGAGTCTCACAGACTTTCTTATCATGATCTTAGCCTTTCATGTTCATTTAATTCTCAACTAACATCTATGATTCTTTTCATATAAATTCATACAACCATAAAAGAGTTCATTGATATCAATCACAAAGTTCACAACTTTCAGCAATAATCAAAACTGAAATCTCTGACATATCAAAATCTACTCTGTACAGTCGACTTGGAAGGATACCAGTCGACTCGTACAATCAATACAAGTTCATCATAAACACTCGGGAGAGTCGACTGCTGCACACGGCCAGTCGGCTGTCCCGCAACTTTTCATGTTCAAAATTTTATCCACGTGACAGTCGACTGTTCATCCATCAGTCGTCTGTCCTGGGATTTTTTTAACAGTACATTATCAGGTTCAGCTCAGTCGACTTGCTATGCGCATTCAGTCGACTGGACAGATTCATAATTCATATTAAGGGATTATCTTTCTTACAGTACTTACATACACTTGCATCATGATGTTAAATCACAATATACATACATTCATGTTTTTAAAAACATAAAACTTCTTACTGTTCAGTAACATCGCAACATGGAATTTCAAGCTACTAACATTATCTTTTCTTTAAGAAAATACTTTAAACATGCATTTACACTTATTCATAACTTCCGTGCAGAGATAAAACATGATTCTCAATTACACTAGGACAATCACAATGGAAACATATCTTATTTCATGGAATTTCAGGCATACTCATAGTTTAATCAATGCATCGGTCGACTACTCCGAACATCAGTCGACTGTACCAGTCATTCTCAGTTTTTTATTAATTGTCCCCTAGTTCTTTTTCCACATGCCCATGTCTACTTAGCCATGTTCATCATGAAGAATATGAGTATAGCCTTACTACTTCATTTTAATAATACACATATATGTCATGAAACTTCTAACAAACATGTAACAGATGTCTCGTACCAGTCGACTTATCCTTATGGCAGTCGACTGTACCGACCCAATTCGTCATTGTTTGTAGTGTCATTGTTTCACTAATTGTCTTCCACAATCATCATCATAAACATACTCAGGCGAATTCTAATACGTTGAATTTGCCTTTGTCAGAAACATGGTAACAAATATCATAATCATGGTATAATTCCTACATTAGAAGTCCTGAGAAACACCCACCTTATTTGACGAAATAATCGAAATCCCGCAAAAGCTCCTTAATGCAATGCAGCACTCCTTGCTCCTTGCTCCTTGTTCCACACCGAAGTCTTCAGAATGCTACTCGGCCTCTACAGAAAAAGCACACACACACACTCACAAAATACCTCTCTTATGATATGATTCTAGTGTAAAAGAAATAGAGAATGAGAGGAGGTATTTATACACAAATTTGAGTGAGATGGAGGGCTAGGATGCACTAGTTGGTTGTAGGATGGAAGGCCAAGATTAGAGTAGGAGTTATAAAAACTACCCACATCCACATAACCACCTCCATGAACACCATGACTAAATTCAAAACTCCCTCCAAAAGAAGTGCCAACCGGCCATGGAAAAAGTGTGCATTGCACGTGTACGTGTAGTGCACATGCATGCAATTAGGCCTAAAAATTGTACACTTTAATTTTGTATAAAAATAAAATAGTTATAAAATAGTCTTCTACATGACAAGTTTAGATAAAAAGGAGATTAATCCATGGGCTTTATTTTTGGGCCAAAATAGTTCTTAAAATAAATAAAATAAAATATATTTTGGGCTTTTAAGAAGAGGCCTTTTAATTAAAATAAGGCTTTCTATTTATTTAAAGAAAGGCTTTTGTAAAAAAATAATTTGAGAATACATAAAAAAAATGTTTATACACATCATAAGATTTAATTCAACCAAAATATTGCACGTGCACACTACGTGCAAAAATAAAAAATAATTTTTCATTAATTGAAAAATCAGGGTATTACAATTAGTGCTGGAGATTCTACTTTATTATTATTATTTTTATTGTTGTTTGAACATTGAATAAAGTGTATTTGGTTTATTGGATATTTATTGTATTTGGGCGATGTGACCCAGGATATTGTTTTTGCCCAGATTCGGATTTATTTAAGAATATTGTATTTGGTTTCAAGTAAATTTCTGTTGGTATTTTCTTTCAATTATGCATGTTGGTTGATACTTTTGCTTCCGACTCTGATTAATTCTGTGATGTGTTGTAAAGATTCTTGAACAGCTTAAGGATGATGAAAATCATTCGTTGGGTTTTTGTCGCGTATCTGTATTCCGTATTCCTTTTTGGGAAGCGGGGCGTGATAAGTCTACTATAAGTTTTTAGTTATAACTTTCCGAAAAATAATATGTCTATAACCCTGAATTCTTCGAAATCTATTGTAGGGTTGAAATGTTAAAGTACTGCCACTTGTTCAATCTTGTAAAATTCATTATAAATTCAATTCTTCATGGAAAATTAATTTCTTAGACTTTACAATTTTTTTTAATGCATCTACTTCAAGTTCGTTGTTTTGAATTTTCTCAAAATACTGCATCTAAGATGCCAATATTATCAAAATCCAAAATGTGTACAAATTTCCAGCAACTAGCTAACTACCAACCGGTCTTAAGTTTGGATTTTATTAAAATAGTAAACGACATCTAAATATTATGAAATTTTAAGGAGATGTTCTTGACATATACAAAATGCCCCTATAAAAATTTTAGCTCTAGATTTCATCTAGTTTAATAATTATGCTTTTTTGAAGTACAACTAGCACTTAAAACAGAACCTTATGAAAATGCCCCCAAATCAAACACATCATAATTTCACACATTCAATCAACAACAAGCAATCTAAACATGAATATTCAATTTATATAAGTTATCATGCATCTAACAATTCACACATGTCAAGCATTCTACTAATAAATCTATATTAGAAAGTTGAAGAAAAACCTACCTCAATTGTTGAATTCCTAGTAGTAGAACTCCTAGAAAATAATGTTCCAAAGCTTCAAGCTCCCTAAAAAATGGCCAGCCTCTTCCTAGCACAACTCGCAAGCTCTTCTCCTTCTTTCTCTTTTGTTTTTGTTTTGGGTTGTATTGTTCATGACAAAAGTAGGGGCTATTGTGTGGTCAAAATAGCTCCCCACTTCCCACTAACTCACACCACTCTCCCTCATTCTCAACCATGGTAAGAAACATGTGCACGTACATCAAATGTGTGTGCACTCCATTTCATACAAATTTTTATTTATTAGTTTTTATTAAGTTAGGTGTATGTGTTACACATGGCAAGTGTACCAATCTAACTAGATTTTAAGATGTACATTTAAGTGTAAAAATAATCATGGACTTTAAATTAATTTTAGTGGGCTACAATATAGATTTAGGCCTAATGGATTTTAATTAAAATTAAATCCCACAATTGTGACTAGAAAAATGAGAAGAGAAATATTCATGACTCAAGAAAATTTTAGGAACCAACATATGCACTGAAAACACGTCCGTTACACGTATGAATACAAAATAAATTTGATAGAATGAAAAATAGTCAAAATATAAAATACGTAGAATATGTATATTAATAATGTCACTGATATTTCACATAATGGTAAAACATACGTAATCGACACTTGTACTGAAATCTTGTGCAATACACGTAAAGTCACAAAGATTGAAATTTATATTTGAGTTGGCTCAAAATAGAATAAAAACGGTTTTTTAAGAAAACGGAAAAAGTATAAACAATTGTATTGCAGGAATATGTAGGACTTTTATATTAAAATACGTTATGCATATTACTCGTGACAGTATAAAATTCATGTGCGTAACACCCTGAGCAAAATTGCCATAACTCAATTAGTGGCGGTTACAAAAGCATCTTGTTAGGATTGGATTGAGCCCTACCAATCTTTGTATGTTTTTTGTTTTCTTTTCAAATTCAGATTTTTTTTCTTCATCCTCACAACTTTCTCTTTCTATTGCAGCAGTGATCGACGACAAGGACATCGAGGCGAGGAGAGCAGCATTGGCGAAGAAGAAGGCTGAGGTGCAGTTGAAGGGAAAGAAGAGACCCACTACCTCTGCCTCCGAACGGACCTCTGAGGGGAAGTCCAAGAAGTCGAGGGCCCGGACATTCACCAGCTTGCCCGTCTCAGCAAAGGTGGCCTCCAAAGATCAGAAAATCTCAATTTGGTCGAGTATGCGGGGGCCAGGCTCCTTCCCATTCATCCCGAGGCCAATATCATTTTTGGGGAGGAGGGCATTGAGCCTTGGAGGCCCAACTGGGTTGTGAAGGGGGTAGACTCAATCTTGGAGGGTCTAGTTGCAAGGAAGGTTGTAAAGAATCTCGCAACGCCTCACGACAGAGATGTCTCGTGACCGAGACATTCGACTCAAGCTACATGAAGTGTGCTCAGGCCGACATGGTGGTAAGTATTCTCTTCAAATGTGTTCGTTCCTTTCAATCCATCGAAGTTTGTGCAAATTTTTTCTCTTCTATGTTGCTTTCCTTCGGTTCACAAATTTTCCAACGGACAGAGATGAGGAGATAGTACAATTGCGAGCTGAAGCTCGCAAAGCAAAAGGTGCAACGGGGCGAGAGGGAAAGCAAGGACCTCAGGCTGAAGTTTGACGACCTGGAGAAGAGCGAGAAGGTGCTCAAGGCCGAGCTGACCTCCACGACTGCCGAGCGAGTCAAGTTGGAGAAGGAGAAGACTCGCTTAGATGCTAGGGAGAAATCTCTGATGGCATATAGGTAGTAGGCCATTACAGGGTCATCCTCGCCCATGATCAAGGATACGACTGGGTCATCGAACATGTTCAGCGGAAGTACCCGACCTCATCCTCACATGCTTCTCCTACTCCATGAAGTTCGATGATGCCCCCTGACCCCACAGGAGATTCCCTTGGGCGACGAGGGGACACTCGATCTCCTGTAGCCTTGGCCGATCCAATCGAGGTTCCTGCTAAGGTTTCTACAACTGAGGCTGAACAGGTGCACCCTCACCTAAGCAGTAGGAATTTATTTATTTATTTTCCCTTTCTGCTTTCTTGTATTCGACAATCGCGGATTGGACTGTAACGCCCCGAATTCCATACACAGGTAATTCGTAGCATAAACAGGATCTTTTATTTCAAATTCATACAAATTACAAGGAATTTAAAACTCTTCATTATACAACATTGTTCTTTACAACAACAAAGCGAAAATAAATAAGTACAACACACCACATGATAATAGAAGTTCTTCAATCTTATGACATCGCTCACTGTGTCTTTCAAACCATGCCAATCCATTCCTGCAACTAGGAAACTGTGGGCACGTCAGTTGCATACAACTAACGTAATGCTAAAATACAGCGATTCTTCTACTTTAACAATCACAAACTTGATGCACAAAAGCAATAATGACAGAGATAAATAAAAACAAATAGTGAATCTAATCAAAGTGTATAATTGTATGTCAAGTAACAGAGTTCAAAATGCATACTAATGCACAATAGCATAGTATGCAATGTAACAGAGTTCAAAATGCATACTAATGCACACTAGCATAGTATGATATAAAACAGAGTTCAAAATGCATACTAATGCACACTAGCATTTGTTGCTTTATTGGATAGGGTAAGCCATCGTGTTCCGAACCCCTAGGAATCACAAGCTCTTCACCAGACATGTTTGTCATTGTTTTCAGCCATAACTCTCCACCTAGTACTTGTCCTTAAGTTCAAACATAAATAGATGCCACCTAGAGCTAGCTTACCCTATCAGATTTAAATCAAACACTGAGAATGTTAGACCACATAGGCTACTTCTCAAAAAGAAAGTTAATCCACACTGGCAACTTCTCAAATTTTCACATATCAAAACCTGCCGGCACTCTAGGTCTCGATCAACCTTTAGATTCCAACAATCTCAACATAGAGATCAACTAAGTTACATCTAACCTCTTTTAAAAATTTTCATTCATCAAATATCTTTTAACTTCTTTTATCAGTTCTCTTTGTTATTATCAATCATGAAAAAACTAACTTCTTATAGCATCATTCAATAACACCTGATGAGTTAAAACCATTATAAACATCACATGTTTAGTATCCAAAATTTATCCTTTCATTACCTCTTAATTCCTCACAAGGTACACTTACAAACATTCCAATTTAAAATAAAATTTATACGTTGTAAACTTTTTAGCATCATTCAATAACACTATAACATCATTCAATAACACCTAATGAGTTAAAACCCTTATAACCATCACATGTTTAGTATCCAAAATTCATCCTTTAATTACATCTTAATTCCTCATAAGGTACACTTACAAACATTCCAATTTTAAATAAAATTTATGCACTGTAAAAATTTTAGGACAACAAGATAAAATATACCAACCCAATGGTATTGTAAAAATTATATAAATTCCAATACTGCTCCAAAAGTAGATTTCTTAGTTTCATAGAAAACATAAATGAGTCTACTACAACTTTATGGTGAAGCTCATCTAAAATCATCCTCAATTACTTCGTCTAAATTCATTTGCAAAACAATAGGTTCAGAATCAGAAAACTGCAGCTCATGCTACTTGTAAAAATCATAGAAAATTCTATACTTCATAAAATTTTGTGTTCTTTAGATCAAAGTAAATGTATACAAGTATACTATAACTTATTAGTTATAAGTTTCTCCAAAATATTGTGTCTGTAACCCTGAATTTTTCGAAATCTATAGTAGGGTCGAAATGTTATACAGACTACCACTGTTTAATCTTGTAAAATTCATTATAAATTATACTTTTCATTAAAAAAATTATTTCTTAGACTTTAAAGCAAGGTTAACGAGTGTACTTCTTGTTCTTAGTTTTGACTTTTATCAAAATACTGCATCTAAGATACCAAAATGATCTAATCCGAAATGTGTACAAATTTTCAGGAACCAGCCAACTACGAACCAGTCCTCAGTTTGGATTTTATTAAAATAGTAAATGACATCCAAATATCATGAAATATTAAAGAGATGTTGTTGACTTATACGAGATGCTCCTATATAAATTTTAGCTCTAAATTCTATCTAGTTTAATAGTTATGATTTTTTGAAATGGACTTAGAACTCAAAAAAGAACATTATATAATGCCCCCAAATCAAATATATAATAATTTCACACATTCAATCAACAACTAATAATCTAAACATGAATTTTCTATCTATATAAGTTATCATGCATATAGCAATTCACACAAGTCAAGCATTCTACTAATAAAACTATATTAGAAAGTTGAAGAAACACCCACCTCAATTGTAGATTTCTAGTAGTAGAACTCCTAGAAAATAATGCACCATAGCTCCAAGCTCCCTAAAAAATGGCCAGCCTCTTCTTAGCACAAACCACAAGCTCTTCTCCTTCTTTTTCTTTTCTTTGTTTTTTTGTTTTGAGTTGTGTTGTTCATGACAAAATTAGGGACTATTTATAGGAAAATTGTGTGGTCAAAATTGCTCCCCACTTACCAAAATAAACTCCCCACTTTCCACTAACTCACACCACTCTTCCTCATTCTTAACCATGGTAAGAAACACATGCACGTGTAGTAAATGTGTGTGCACACTTTTCATAAGAAAATTATTATTAATTTTTATTAGGTTAGATGTGTGTTTTACACATGGCAAGTGTACCAAACTAACTGTATTTTAAATGTACACTTTAGTGCACAGAAAATCAATCATGGGCTTTAAATTAATTTTAGTGGGCTACAAAATGGGTTTAGGCCTAATGAATTTTTATTAAAAATAAATCACACAATTGTGACTAGAAAAATGAGAAGAAAAATATTCATGCCAAAAGAAAATTTTAGGAACCAATATGTGCACTGCAAGCACGTGCGTTGCACGTATCAATACAAAATAAGTTTGAGAGAAAAAACAGTGAAAATATAAAATACGTAGAACATGTATATTAATAATGTTATGTAAAACATACATAATCGATACGTGTATCGAAAACACGTTCAATCCATGTAAAAACACGTGCAATACACGTAAAAACACAAAGATTAAAATTAATATTTGAATTGGCTCAAAATATGATTAAAATGAATTTTGAGAGAACGTAAAACATATAATGATCCAAATATAAAATACTTATGACATTTATATAAAAATATGTTATGAATATTACTAGTAACAGTACGAAATATATGTGCATAATACCCGATGGGCAAAATTTTCATAACTCAATTTTACGGGGTGTTACACTCTCCCCCATTAGAATAGTTCTGTCCTCAAAATTTACTAGGGCAAAAGTTGTATTTTGATCACACCCTAAAAAAGTCTTTACTGTATATAAAAAACTGCTAATACCTAGAAAAGAAATGTAGTATGTAATGCGGAAAACAAAGTAAACTTATATAACGAAACTAAGAGAATCAAAGTTAATAAGAACGAAAAAAGAAAAACTAGAAAATTGCATAAAAGAAACGTGACCAGGAAAGATAGTATAGATTGAAGAAATTTTCATACAAAGTAAACTTATATAACGAAACTAAGAGAATCAAAGTTAATAAGAACGAAACAAGAAAAACTAGAAAATTGCATAAAAGAAACGTGACCTGGAAAGATAGTATATATTGAAGAAATTTTCATACAAAATAATATTAGATGAAGCATTAGATAACATAGTATAAGGAAAATACAAATTAAGTTATCCATTACGAAAAATATTGGAAAACAAAGTAATTGGAAAGAATTAAGGAAATCATAGTAATATACAGATGCTTTAAAACAAGTATAGTAAACAACAAAGTAGTAACAAGTAGTATGAAAGGAGCAAAATAAAATGAAAGTATGGAAATAAATACGGAAAGAAAAGTGTAAGTGTAAAGGATAAAAGCAATGGTAATTATAGATAAATTATAATGTAGTTGGAAAAATTTGAAAATAGGTTAAGGGCATAAAGAAATATTAGGTAGCTAAAAGTAATGATAACAAAAAGAGCAGCATGAACCGAGACATAAAACAAACTGATAAATAATTGAGAAGATCATTAAAATTTAAAGTAGTTAGCAGTAGCTAATAAGATTTTGGAAAAAAATTACGGAAAGTGAAGTTAATTAAAGGAAAACGGGAAGGATTAAATGGTAAAAAGCATAAACTAGTAGTATATACTACGAGATAAAAATGAAGTAGCAATTTCATAAGACTATTGGATAAAAGTTTGAAAAATATACGAGCATGAAATTTAATTAAAAGTATAAAAAATATAAGATAAAAGTAATTTTTGTATATCAAGTTAATATCATAATATAATTCATAAAGTAAATACAATAACTATATATACGATTTAAAAATTAAATATATGAAATACTGGTTGGTATATATCAAGATATTTTCAAATCATCAAGTAGAGCGAGAAACTAGCATATAGTATTATAATTAATCGTAAAGGCAAAAATATTATAAATGTGAAATCTATAAGCAACCGGAGAAACAAAAAGTAAAAGTAACAAGACATTATTGAAGTAATATAAAATATTAATTTCATAGAAATAAAATGTAAATAGTGAATAAAAGTACAACTAATAAAAGCCATATTACATGAGTAGCCACCAAATATAAGATGAGCAATAAAATAAAATAAGGTGAAGTGGTATAAAAATACAAGAATGCTAACATATGTAAAGAAATATTATATATACAAAATAGTAATAAGAAGATAGCAAAACAGTTAATAGTAAATATCAATAATATAGAAAATGAAATAATGGATATATGATAGATATAGAAATAAGTATAAACAATAAGGTAATTAATTAAAAATATGTATGTGTTTTAAATGGTAAGGTTGAAGCAGTATATGCTAAGTTTTAAAACATTAAAAATGGTATAAATGAGTAAAAAAAGAAAGGAATAATGGTAAGTAATATAGAACTAAAAGTGGGGGTTATTATAGTAGAAAAATCTGTATTGTTGTGGGTTCACCTCGTTGGTATCCAATTGCAGGCTTGGCTTATTGACATCGAGTTGCAGATTTGCCTCCACGATATCTGGTTGCAGTTTGCCTTCTGGACATTTGGTTACAGACTTTGCCTCCATTGATGTCTAGTTGCATACTTTACCTTCTCGACATCAGGTTGCACCAAAACGGTGAATGGAATTATGTAATCTTCCAGATGTACTCGGATGTTAGATGCTTAATAAAGTATGAGGTCACATTTTGAAATTTGTGATATAAAAATAGTTGTAAAAGTTGGGATAGTGAGATGAAGAAATGAAGTAGAAAATTACAACGATAAAAGTATAGATTTTAAATATCAAACATATAAATTAGTAGTAATGAAAATGATTTATAATATTAAGACAAAAATAGTATAAAGTATATGCATGAGCTGAAAATACAAATTAGAACAATAATTATGTAGCGTAGTAAATTAGGATAATAAACATAAATAATTATATATAAAAAATTATATAGTAATGTAGTAATTGGATAAGTGTAAAATGATATGTATAGTAAGTATGTTGAAATATATGATATATATGGAAATCAATAGAAAGTATTTGCAGTAACCAAGAATGTAAAGATAATAGAAATTGAAATAAAGATAAAATAATAGTCGTGAGTATAATACATATGTATTATATTAGAGAAGTGTTAAGCTACAAAATTATCAAGTAGCTATTAATATTGAAAAGAAAATATAACAAAAGGTAGAAAATAATAAGTAATAGTAAAATAGTAATAAAAGGGAATCTTATTGTAGATGTATATTACATTTATATAAGTAAAAATATTACAATCATGTTAAAATATACTGAAATAAACAAGAAAACATAAAATAATGAAAAAATATAATATCGTGAAATCAAAGTATTTGTAAAGTGAATGCAAAAACACAAGAATCAAAATTCGAAATCTATTAGAAATAATAACAAAGGAAAATGGTAGTCTTAATAATAATTTAATAAGTAGTAATTCAAACTTCATAAAATACATAAAAGTAATAGCAAAATAAATAAGTAACGTAAAAGCGCATAAAAGTAAGGAGGATAAAACATTAGGAAAGATAACGAGTAAGTCAAACTTAAAAGATTAGGATTAAGGGTTGTAGATATAATAATAAATATTTGTTTGAACAATATTATATGTTAAAGATGAAAAGTATTACGAGGAAAAAACACGAAGAAAATAAAAGTGAAAAGTTAGTCTACATGTAAGGTATTATGAATGTACGTTCATACCAACCATACCACTCGTGATATAAAGAAAAAACATGCTCGCATACAATCTCACATCAACGTATACGAGGAGAGTATCATGAATGCATGTTCAATAACTTCATAATTTATGACTCCAAACTGACACTCACACTTTTAATGTCCACCCAAATTGTGTTTTCATTATAATTTTGTACTACTTGTTGAATTCGGCTCTGATACAAATCTGTAACGCCCCGAATTTCAAACACAGGTAATTCATAGCATAAACATGATCTTTTACATCAAGTTCGTACAAATTTATAAGGAATTTAAAACTCTTCATTATACAACATTGTTCTTTACAACAACACAGCAAAAATAAATAAGTGCAACACAACACATGATAATGGAAGTTCTTCAATCTTACGACATTACTCACAGTGTCTTTCAAACCATGCCAATCCATTCCTGTAAATAGAAAACTGTGGACACATCAGTTACATACAACTGATGCAATGCTAAAATACAGCGATTCTTCCACCTCAACAATCACAAACTTGATGCACAAAAGCAATAATGACAAAGATAAAAAAAGACAAATAGTGAATCTAATCTAAGTGTAGTATGTCATGAAACAGAAATCAACATGCATAAAACAATGACATAAAATAGGTATCCAATAAAGCAACAAATGTGCACAGTGCACACTAATGCACACTTGTTCGGATTCTATGCATCCCATAGTACATAGGTCCGAGGGCAAGCCCTTAACGTTCTCCTTATTATAGGGTTAAATCCCATGTCATGCAACCTAACCCGATGACTGTACTCCAACGCGTAATTACGTGTGTCACACCCCCAGGATATTGGACCTTACCAGCATACCCCTAGCCCACACATCATGGATTTACCAGGCGTATCCTCAGCCATGAACCTCAGCAAGTCAATCTCCCGCAACTATGAACCAGGCCTACCACTGCCCACTCAGTAGATTTACCGGGTATATCCTGTCCATCTCGAACATTCCTAGGAACAGCAAGTTCTTTACCGGCCTTTTCGCATACAGAACAGGCATACCTCTAGCCCACACATGTAGATTTACAGGGCATATCCTCAGTAGTGAACATTCCTAGAGACCGCAGTTCTTTATCGGCCATTTCATCGACCTCACCAGCCTATTCCTAGCCCACACATGTAGATTTATCGGGCGTATCCTTCTTCGTGTATCGAAGCCCAAGGAACCGCAAGCTCTTTACCGGACATGTTCATCATTGTTTTAATCCATAACTCCACTTAGTGGTCTGTCCTTAAGTTCAAAAATAAATAGTTGACACCTAGAGCTAGCATATCCTACCAGACTTAAATAAAAAACAAAGAATATTAGCCCGCACTGATTAATTCTCAAAGACAAAGTTAACCCACACAGTCCAATTCTCAAATTTTTACATATCATAACCTGCCGGCACTCTGGGTCTCGCTCAGCCTCTAGATTCCAACAGTCTCAACATAGAGTTCAACAAGGTTACATCTAACATCTTATAAAAAATTCCATTCATTAAACATCTTTTAACTTCTTTTATCCATTCTCTTTGCTATTATCAATCATGAAGTAACCAACTTCTTATAGCAACATTCAATAACAAATGATGAGTTAAAACCATTATAAACATCACAAGTTCAATATCCAAAATTCATCCCTTAATTACCTATTAATTCTTCATAAGGTACATCTTACTAACATTCATATTTTGAATCCAAATTTATACGTTGTAAAATTTGTAGGACAACTAGATAAAAAGCATCAACCCAATGGTAATGTAAAAATTATATAAATTCCAATACTACTCCAAAAGTAGATTTCTTAGTTTCATAGGAAACATTAATGAATCTACTACAACTTTATAGTTAAGTTCATCTAAAATCATCCTCAATTGCTTCGTCTAAATTCATTTGTAAAACAGTAGGTTCAAAATCAGAAAACTGCAGCTCATGCTACTTGTAAAAATTATAGAAAATTCTATAATTCAGGAAATTTTGTGTTCTTTAGATTAAATTAAAGGTATAAAAGCCTACTATAACTTTGTAGTTATAAGTTTCTCCAAAATAATTAATCTATAACCGTGAATTGTTCGAAATCTACAATAGGGTCGAAATGTTATACAAACTGCCACTGTTCAATCTTGCAAAATTCATTATAAATTATATTTTCATGAAAAATTGATTTCTTAGACTTTAAAGAAAAGTTAAAGAGTCTACTTCAAGTTCTTAGTTTTGATTGTTCTCAAAACACTGCATCTAAGATGCCAAAATGATCAAATCCGAAATGTGTACAAATTTTCAGCAGCTAGCCAATTGCGAACCAGTCCCAAGTTTGGTGGGATTTTATTTAAATAGTAAACGACATCCAAATATCATGAAATTTTAAGTTGATGTTCTTGACATATACAAGATGCTCCTATAAGAATTTTAGCTCTATATTCCATTCATTTTAATATTTATAATTTTTTGAAGTGCAACTAGAACTCAAAAAAGAACATTATGAAAATGTCCCCAAATCAAACATATCTTTATTTCACACATTCAATCAACAAAAAACAATCTTAACATGAATTTTCAATCTATATAAGTTATCATGCATCTAACAATTCACACAAGTGAAGCATTCTACTAATAAAACTATATTAGAAAGTTGAAGAACACCTACCTCAATTGTAGATTTCTAGTAGTAGAACTCCTAGAAAATAATGTTCCAAAGCTCCAAGCTCTCTAAAAAATGGCCGGTCTCTTCTTAGCACAAACAAAAAACTCTTCTCCTTTCTCTCTTTTGTCTTTGTTTTGAGTTGTGTTGTTCATGAAAAAATTAGGGACTATTTATAGGAAAACTGTGTGGTCAAAATAGCTTCCCACTTCCCAAAATAAACTCCCCAGTTCCCTCTAACTCACACCACTCTTACTCATTCTCAACCATGTTAAGAAACATGTGCACGTGTAGTCAAAGTGCGTGCACACTCTTTATACAAATTTTATTATTAAGTTTATTAGGTTAGATGTGTGTGTTACACATAGCAAGTGTACCAAACTAACTATATTTTAAATGTACACTTTAGTGCACAGAAAATCAGTTCATGGGCCTTTAAATTAATTTTAGTGCGCTACAAAATGGATTTAGGCCTAATGAATTTTAATTAAAAATAAATCACACAATTTTTACTAGAAAAATGAGAAGAAAATATTCATAACTCAAGAAAATTTAAGGAACCAACATGTGCACTGCAAATATGAGCGTTGCACATATCAATACAAAAATGAATTTGAGAGAAAAAAAATCGTCAAAATATAAAATACGTAGAACATGTATATTAATAATGTTACGGATATTTAATGGAATGGTAAAACAAACGTAATCGACACGTGTATTGAAAACACGTTCAATAGACGTAAACACACAAAGATTAAAATTAATATTTGAGTTGGCTCAAAATAGGATAAAAATAAATTTTGAGAGAAAGAAAAGCATATAAATAATCGGAATATAAAATACGTCTAACATTTATATAAAAATACGTTATGAATATTACTCGTAACAGTACAAAATTCATGTGCGTAACACCCGAAGGGCAAAACTGTCATAACTTAATTTTGTGGGGTGTTACATGGCCACCACCTTTTTGTACGAAACCATCATGAATTCGAACGGAGGTAATTTTTTTGGCCAAACGTATCCACTTGGGTTTTTTAATGCGTAGTCTTTCGTCGCATTTAGAATTAGTTAAGTCTTTAGTGATCGGTGTAATGTGTGATTTTCCTTTCTTGCTAGATTATTGAATGTGCTTCTATCGACCCTAGTGATGCCGAGCTCAAATACCTAAGGAATAAATTACATGTTGTGGAGTTTAGTTTGACACGCCAACATAAGGAAATGAAGGATAGAGAGTCTGCATTTTCGTACCACATCCGAAGGTCCCATCAAATAAGCTTGGAACTTTCTCTTCTAAAAACGGGCGATGGTTGGCAAGGACTTGGGCCACGCTGGGGCTCTTATAGCTCTCCCTGGCGGGTCATCCCAACCCCATTCATCAGAAGGTGCAATGCATTCGGCAGACTCTTTTTTCGAGAGATGGTGGTTGTAAAGGAGTCGGAGATATATCGGTTGAAGGTGGAGTTTGGAATAGCCGGGTCTCGAGCGACTTATTTTCATAGTGGTTGGACCTCCGTCCAAGGTCCTTCTCCGACTGTCCGGTTAGAGGCAAGGAACCCGAGAGATGCTCAGAAAGGAGTGGCCAAACTGTCTAGCATGGCTAGCTCTCGGGAGGGACCCAATTGACTTGTTGAGGCGCAGACCAGATCAATTGGTCTTGAGTTGGTTTGCGCGAGCCCAAGGGAATGTACCCCCAATGAGGAGGTTCCATAGGCATTCTTTACAACTTATTGTAACTTATTGTATCCTGTTGTAATTCTTCAACCGTGCCCGAATGTACCTGGTATGTATTTACCCATTGGTTTTTTAAGTGTGTGACTATTTGTTAATAATGAAGACTCCTTGTTTAGGACTTTTTTGCATCGAATTTCTTGCATATTAATTTCATATCTCGCGAGTGGCTTCGGTGGAATAGCCTCTGTAACTACCGTTTTTGTAATTTTCAATTTTTCCCCTTTTGTAATACTTTTATTTGCAATTCTGTAAAAACCCTATTTCTCTCTTGATTATTATTTTAATTAAGATTTGTTCATGAATCTCCGTTCCTTTTATCGGGCTATTCTTGTTGATCCTTTTTTTCTCTTATTTATTTGTGAGTTTTTTTTATTTGAACCATATTGATTTAGATCTACCTCTTATTGAACCATAAAACCCAATTTCATTTGTTCTTAGCCCAAACCCACTATTATTGAACCTTAAACCACTAACCCAGTACCCAAATTGTACCCTATAAATACAACCCTAATGCGAACCGTAATTTTTGCACACAAATCGAAACCCTAGTCGTCTAATCTCTCTCCTATTCTCCCTCCTCCTTTTCTCTCTCTCCTGGTTGGAAGCATTGCCACCCAGACCAACCCCGACCTCCCATTCTCTGTCTTTGCCATTAACAGAGCACCCAAACCCCCCTCCTTCCCTCTTTGTTTCGATCGGCGATGCCGCCAACGTCGTCAACCTACCTTGCGCCTCTGCCGTCGTGCAACCACCTGCATCGCTGGCGACCACCCTTGCCCCTCTCCCACTGGCAGTTACTGTCTCTTTGAGTGGTTGCTGGTGTTGTTGCAGTCTCTTTGAGTGTTGTGTGTTGATTTCTTTGAGTGCACGTATATTGAACGTATTATTGATGGGTTGAACTAGTTCGTGAGTTCGTTGCTTCGGGATCCTTATCCCGTTGTTTTTGGTATTCGCTTTCACCATCTAATAGGAAAGTCACCGTCCTTTTGAATTGTTAATTGTATAAAATTCAAGTTTTGTTGAAACTCTTACAAATAGATCTCTTTGTTATCCTATTACCCTTGTTCATCTCTTCGTTGGGTCTATTGAGCGTTTACACGAGCTAACCCCAATATTCTTGACATCGTGCCACTTTTGACTCTAAATTTTGGATCTTTCATGAGTGCATACAGAATTGACAATAGGGTTGTTCATATAATCGTCACACAAATAAACTATTGTAGAGACAATTGATAAGTTGTATGTGGTTTGATTGATTGATGATTGATTGATGATAAATTGATATATGAGCGTATTCTAGTTTAATTTATCATGTTTTGACACCCATCATGTTGATTATATAACTTATTGACTAATAGATTTGATACCCATCATGTTAATTAATTTATTTTCATGAAAAATTACCCAAAACCCTGTATATGCTTACTGATCTGAACATTGACCACTATTTTCGAACCAGTAAACGACCTTAAAATGAAATACTTTCTGAATATGAATTGTAGCCTTATCTTTCTAGTTTTCAGATCATCTTGAATTTTTGAATTCCGAGTTTTGTAGTAAAAGTTATGCCCGTTTTCCTACAGCTGTGTTTTTACTTTCAGATTTTCAGATTTTCGTACCCTTCATATTTAAACAGTAAAAATGTTGATCAAATGATAAAATTGTAATCTGAAAATTTACAGATTGTTGGTTAGCATGTTTAGGAGCCCAGAAAATATTTTTATTGAATTTAATATCGAGCTTTTGTGATTCTAAAAATAAAATAACATAATGTCAAATTTCTGCCTGAACATAAAACCTGTAAAGAACAGTGTGTTTGACCTAGCTACTATTGTCAGAATTTGAACTTTAAATATGCATTGGAACTGTGTGTAAGTCTAGTTTCCATATTTTCTGAAGGATTCAACTTTCGATTTTTGAGTCAACGGGAAACTGCATTTTTGTACAGACAGCGCTTGCTATCAAGAATTTTAGATTCCACATTTTAATAGATAAATTATTCCTCTATCATATTATTGCATGAATTAATGTATGTATGTTGCATTGCATGATCCTAATCAGTTATTCAATATTCTGACTGTCCTATTTATGTTATCATCCTATTGTTCCCCTATTGATACTATCGTTCACCGAAATGTCCATTAATTGCATATTGTATTGTTGCATTGATAAATAATTAATAAGCCGAGGTTTAAGGGATTGACTAGAGTAGTTGATGATATAGGAACTGTACTCGGATGATGGCCCGCGATTATTACCGTTATCGTCATCGTGTAAGAAATTACACATGGCCCGTGTTATTACCGCTATCGTCATCGTATAAGAAATTACACATGGCCCGTGTTATTACTGTTATCGTCATCATACCTAGTACATGAACTATAGAGTCTACCACTATAGTCTAAAACAAAATTAATTGTATGCATAGAACCTGTAGTATGAGATGCAGTAGTAAATGCATTAGTTAGGAGTTAAAATGGTTAATAGACATAAGAATTGACACATCACCGACACTGTATATTGTTCATCATTATTCCTATTGATATCAAATATTGGCTAAGTGTTACCGTTATTGATCATTGATTACCGTTACGAATATTGCATCATTGTTTATAGCCATTGCATCGATTATCATGATTATTGTCCCATGTTATTTATTCCTATTGATCCATTGATTCATTCTTATACCGTTATTCCATTGCTCCTTGCTTTCTCTACTTGCTGTCCATGACTTGCTCTAAGGACAATTTTTCTCATCTTTTTAGATGAAGTATATACGGGTAATGAAGGAGAATTACCTGCTGGAATTGAAGAACAAACATTCTGAAGACTACTACTTTGTAATTGCTTATTGCTTTAATAAACTTAATGTATTGAGACTTGTTATTATTTTGGATTGGATTATTATTGTTTTGGGCATATTTTTCGGATTTTACGATTGTTTCCAGATGTTGGATTATTATTATTGTATTTGAATATTCTTATTGCTTTATTCCAAGTAATATTGTTCATGAGATTATTATTATTGCCTGCACAATTGTTCTGTATTGTTTATATTGTTGAGTTGATTAGATAAACAGGTTATAGGTGACGTTAGTCATTGCTGGGTCATGTCATGTACTTGCATTCCATATTTTTGGGAAGCGAGGCGTGACAGCCTCGTTCCCTTTCGAGGTTCTTGGAGCTTTCGATGTTTTCATGTGGGTGATCACGTGGATTGGCTTACACCTTGGGAGTTGAAATGTTAATCATTTTTGGGAGTTGAATCGCATTTCAATCTTTGGAGTTGTACCTTTTTTTATTCTTGGGAGTTGAACCGTTTTCTAATCTTGGGAGTTGAAATGTTCCCCTTTTACAGCTGTTAGATGGAGATGGAGGGTTTGCATCAGTCTATGTCAGCATCCCAGAAATTAAGGAGCTCCTTCTACAAGAGCCTATAAAAACCCTCACTTCCTTTCATTCTTTCAATACATTATTTGAAGTTCTTGAGTATTCCTTCTCCCTTGAATGATCATCCTTCCCTTAAGCTTCTTGGTGAATGTCTCGAATGGCAACCCTAGGGCCGAGACTACATGGGATTGGAATCTTAGGGTGAAACTCTCAAGGTTTAGGCAATATAAAATGTTTTCTTGAGCGTTGAACCTCTTGCACTTGCGGAGTTCCTCAAGTTTCCTTCTAGAATCAGACGACCTTACATAGTTCCTTAAGTTTTCTTCTACAGTCGGCTTGCTTTGTGAATTTCCTCAAGTTTTCTTCAAGATTTAGACGACTTTGCAAAGTTCCTCAAACTTCTTCTAGAATCAGCTGGCCTTTGGTGTACCGTTGGCATTCATCCCTTCTATCGTATTCTAAGTAACGGTGAAGAACGACCGATGTATAGGCATTTAGCACAGTTTCTTTTTTGTTTTTTGTAATGTGCTTGCCGAGTGCGGACTGGCCACCACTCACCTTATACTTATCCCTTATTAATATATGAGCTCTGTATTTGATCCATCAATCGTGTGTCTTTGAATGAATTTGGTGTATTTCGGGCCTGTGGACTTTGAGATCTGACAATTTGTAGATGCACTTTCGAATGGTGAGTCCCCTTCGTGCAAGGAGCGCCGGGTTTCTCAAACCATTGTGTGGATTCTTGAATTAGTTTCCTCGGTCCCAGACTTCATGTGAAGCTTGATAATGACTCGAGGTCCATGCTGAGGGGCGAGACCAAGCGAGGAAGGATTCATTTTCGAGTGTGGCTTGCAGTCCACTCTGAGTGGTGAGGCCAAAAGGACTGTCGACGGGCGAGGCCAAGCGAAGAAGGATACTTCTTCCCGTGTGGCTCGAAGTCCAAACCATGGGTGGTACTCGGGTGAGTAGACTTGAATTTGGAAAAGTTTGTGAGAAAGTTGTATTCAAATAAATTTTATTCAATGGTGGGTGCCTATTAGCGAGCGCTTATTACATTCGACGGCTTTTTAGGGCCTTATTACAATTTGCCGAGGGTGTTGGAGTGTTGGCGCTTTCATAAAACTTCTACAAATGTTCTGCATTTCAGGTTCTTTTGATCACTCTGCCCCATAGATCTTCAAGTCGATAAGTTTTTGGACGAACAACTTTGGAGACCTTGTAAAGGCCTTCCAGTTTGGGGTGAGTTTTCCCTCCTTGCTCGACTGAAAAATATTAAGCCTTATCACGACGAAGTCACCCTCCATGATGTTTGCTGGTCGAACTTTTTTGTTATGGAAATTCTCTATTCTTTGCTGGTAGATGTTCCTTATAACAACGAACTTTTCTCGCAGTTCCTCATGGAGATCTTGGTTGGCCCTGAGGCCGTCCGAGTTGAGGTCCTTATTCTCATTATCTGGGGGGAAGGTAGCCTAACCTCTAGGGTGATTACAGGCTCGATTCCGAATGTGAGATTAAATGGTGATTCACCAGTCAGAATTCTCTAGGTCATTCTGTACGACCAGAGCACACTAGGGAGTTAGTTGACCCACAATCCCTTAGGGGACTCGTCCAGCTTCTTCTTATGGCCGTCCAAAATTTAGCAATTATCATTCACAGCCTGTCCATTAGATTGGGGGGCGAGATAGATGAGAACCTCTGTTGGATCCCTAGGTCTGTGCAGAAATTGAAAAATCCTTCGCGGCGAGTTGAGTACAACTGTCGGGGATTAGGATTCGAGGGATCTCGAATCTAAACACAATGTGCTTCCAAAAGAATTGCTGGACTTGATACTCGGTTATGGAGGCTAGGATCTCGTCCTCGACCCACTTCGTGAAGTAGTCTATGATGACAATGTGGAAGCATCATTGACCCGTTACTTTAGGGAAGGGACCGACCAGATCCATCTGCCACATGGCAAATGGAGCCGAACTTGCCAGTAACATAAGCTCAGTTTGGGGTGGGAGGGGGGTTGTCACGCCGCGCTTCCCAAAAAGGAATACAGAATAAGGATATGCGACTAAGTCAAGCGAATGGCTTTCACCATTCATAAGCTGTAAGGATCTTTCAACATTTTACAGGTATAAACAAGGAATAATCAACCACGCGTGCATGAATAAATTTCTAAATCAACAGAATTTATTTGAAGCAAAATACTTAATCTTAAATAAACCAGATCTGGAACAACAAGTTATAAGTTCTGGGACAAAGTGCCCAATACAAAATCCAAGTATCAATAAATACAAATTATTCCAAAACAGGAAAAATAATCTGAAGTAGAAACTCTAGCCAAGCCTAGAACACTTGGTCACTTACACCTTCAGGCGGTCACCAAAGTCTGCATGTTTAACAAATTGAAGGAAGAGGAAAAAGAAACAAAACGCCCCTCAATGCAAGTTACGGGACGCATGTAGTGCAGGCAACAAGTACGGAAAACAGATAAGAAAATACAGAGTAGAAGCAAGAAGCTAGTACTGAAATAAGCATGGAGGGAATTTGATAGCAGAATAGAGCAACTAATTCTAAAACCAAGAAACAGAATCAAGTAGTATGGTGAGGTAATAGGGTACAGGTATCAGTAGCAACAGCACCAAGGTGTTGTGCTTCCCTGTCCAGTCGCCGTAGCAGTCCAGCCCCGACGCTCCCTGTGTTGTTCCCGACAGACAGCAACTGCAACCTTTCCTGTAACATCCTGAATTTTCAGCTATAATTAAATAAGAGTTTGATTTCACGTGTGCAAATTATTGTACATTTTCCCCTAAAAGTTATTCTTCATGAACAAGTATTTTAATTATTCTGCTTCTTATTTAGAAAGCTTATTTAAACTCTAGGCCTATTTGTCTCATTCTAGCCCACCCTAATCAATTAATTAATTTATTTACAAACCCATGGACTTTTAGCCAATTAGTGTGAGCCCATTAATTAAATCCTCTTTAATTAACATGACTTGTAGTGTAGACTAGTTTTGTAGCAAATTAAATTAATTAAACTTGTACAAACTAGTAACTAGGGGTATTTGGGTAGCACGTGCATTGCATTAGCACATGTTTGGAGCCCCATACGGGGTTAGCCAGATGGTAACAAAGAGAGAGGGAGAGATGGAGGTAATGGAGAGGTGGTTTCTTAATCATGGGTAGTTGCTACAACTCCCTAACTAATCCTAGCCTTTGATCTCTAACCATTTGAATTAATCCTAGCCGTCTATTTTGCTTTCAAAAAAGTATAAATATCCCCCTCACCCTTCTCATGTAGTACATTAGAAATTGAAAGAAATAAAGAAAGAAAAGAATTAGAGTGAGAAAAGATTGAGAGTTTTTGGTGAGTAAAAGATTGAGGGATTTTATTTCTGTTTGTGTTCCTTCAAGAGGTGGCCGGCCTACATCCAAGAGAGAGAGAGGGCTCGGGTTTGCTAGCACAAGGAGGAGGAGGCGCATTAGTGGCACAAGCTAGGAGGAGGAGTCATTCGTTCATTCTAGGAGATTTTAGGAGTTCATTGTTTGTTTCTCTCCATAAAGGTGGGTGATTTTCTCGAACTTCTAACTAGATATCATGCTAGGGTTTGGATTGATAAAATTGATAAGAAAAACCCAATTAGATTAGTCATGTGTTGTTAAAAGAGACAAATTGCAAATAATGTGAATGCTTGTTAAATTGAATGTTAGTTGATGCAAATTGTGATTATTACTTTAGAAATTACCATGCTACCATGAATTATGTGTTTGAGTCGTGCTAGATTAAGAAAAGTGTGTTGGTAAGACTAGTTAATTGAATTAGAATCATGGAAATATGAATTGCCTAAATTGACTTGGTAATAGTATGAAAAAGAACAATTTTGTTGTAGAAATTCTTGTACAATCACAAAAAATAAGAAAGGAGAGTTATGGAAAATTGTAGTGCTAAAATATGAAGAAATTATAATTGCTTTCTCATTTTCGAAATTGTAGACTAAACATACAAGTAGAGAGTAAAAATTTATGTTTTCGTGTCAAATAATAAATTTTTTTATGTACTGATATACTGTAAATTATAGAGATTATATTTTGGAAATTTAGAATACAAAGTAGAGAAGAAAAGAATTAAAAACACTTGATTTATGAAAAATTCGTATTTGACAGATAGTCGAATTATAAAAAATTTAAACCAACTCGTATCGAGTTAGTCACTTTGACTTATTGGTCTTCGGGTGCGCCACAGAGCTCTTACTGTAGCTCGAGTCTGGTTTTTGGTTGTGGGTTCAAACTGGGTAGAGCCCTTTTATTTCTTTTTCTTTTAAAAAAAAGTCCGAAATACACAGTGTTGACCTATATGGACTTAAGCCATCTCATATCACCTAGGCGCCTTGGACTTTGTGGTCTTCGGTGGCGCCATAGTGCAGTTACTGTAGCGTGGGTTTGCCTCAGGTCTCAGGTTCGAAACCTCGTTCTGGCTTCTTGAAAACATTTTTCAATTTCTTTTTATTTTTCGAGTTTTATGGACTTTAAAAATTCAGAAAAAAATACTATAATTGTTATAAAATTATCTAGACTTCATGAAAAACATTTCTACAATATTAGGTTTAATAAAATGAGATTTAGAGGCAAAAGTTGAGTAGAGACAATTAAAAAGAACTCCATAGATTTGATGTTTGTGATTAATTTTAGAGAAAATTCTATGTAGTTTATAAAATGAATTTTTTTTATGGAAAATTGAAGTGTGATTTATTATTGTTTTCTATCCATGAAATTGTGAAATTTTAATGCATGGGAAGTTTACTTAAGATATAATTGTGATTTTGAACTAAGTAAAGGAAAGAAATGATAATGTAAGAAATAAAGGAACTATATGGAGATTCAATTATGAATGTGAAAAGAATAATTTAAAATTGTCACTTTATGCATGAAATTGATGCACAAGAATAAAATAGAAGAATCATGTTGAATTATGAAAAAGATTATTATGAGTGTGAATACTCAATTCTATGAACGTGAAATGGGATTAAAAGCTAGAGTGTAGCTAAGTCCTATACCGGCATTGAATAAATACTTTTAAGATAAGATATTGGAAAGAAAAGACCAAGTTTGGGTCGTTGTGTTTTTTTTTTTTGAGGAAAAGTTTGGGTTGTTGTGTTGATTGATGGTTAAGATTGGTGTAGAGGGAGTGCTAACTCTAGGGTATTGATTTTATTCATAATTCAAAATAATTAAGGATTAGATACATAGTGAAGATGTGACGAAAGTTAGAGAAAAACACGAGTATGAGGACCATCGGATTAGCGGTGTGAGAGTGATTCATAGGTTGCCTACATGATGTGTAATGTCATGGCATGAACACTACTTCGGATTTATCGTCCCGGTGGCGACGCTTGTGGAGTGTTTGGTGACTATGGGTGGTGCCATCGTTCCATGACGGAGGCTGAATTGTCCATAGATTCTGCATGATGCGTCATGTCACGACGTGGGATTTTCCTCCAGGCTGTCTGGACATGGGCTCGTACCTCATAGAACATCTAGGATACTTACCGTAGTAGTTTAAGTCATGGCGAGGGATTGAATCCTATAAGATGAAGAACGATTAAGGGCTTGCCCTCGGACCTATATAGTATGGGATGCATAGTATCCGAACAAGGACGCATTAGTATCATGTAACATATATAATTGCATTAAGGATTAAGTGCACATTCACACACGACATCAATAGGATAGTCCCTGTAGCTTTGTTTTGTAACAAGTGTGTACTTTCTAAGTATGAGAAATTGATGTATTGTATCCTTACTTCAGTTGAATGAATTGACGTGCCCATAATTTCTATGCAGGATAAAGTGCATGAAAAATACTAAGGAGGAATTGATGCTTAAAAAATTATGCAAGTGTTATTGTATTTCATTCATGTAATTGTTGTAACTTTGCTTCCGCTGTTTAAATGTAATTCTGATGTAATAAAAGTTTTTAATTCCTTGTAAAATTGTACGAAGAAGTGTAAATATCCTGTAGAACTTCGAATTCAGTCTTATTTGGAATTCGGGGTGTTACATTTCCTCTCCACTGCCGTTGCCATGGTCCCACCGTTGACCACCCTGTATGCCCCAGCCCCGTCTGTCCCTCGCTCTCTCCTTGTTCCCATGTTGCTTTGGTTGTGTTTGTGGGTTCGTTGTTCGTTGGGTTCATTGTTCGGGAATCTGTTCCCGTTATTCTTGCTTCTTGCACCGTTCTCGTCGTTGTCTCTAAGACAGGTAATTTGTATTCTTTTCTTTGTGTAACACAAGTACTAAATACCGTCTGTAGTGTAGTTGTGTTCTAGAAACAATTCTTGGGTGTGAACCCCTGTTGTATATTGTCTCTATTGTGATTGACCTGCAGTAATTTTCACATGACACATATGACATGAAATAACCTAGGGATGACAACTTCTTGTTGTATACCTGCATGTTGTTCATGACTTGTTGTATGATATCGTGTGCTTAGTTGTGTTAGTGGTAGTATACTTATTGTAGACTTGTAAAATACCATATAACACGTTGCTTGGACATCTAGTATACTATATTTCATGTTTGGTTATGTTTTAGATGAATTTCATATGAACTAGTTGATTTGTGCTTCAAGGATTTTTCTGTATTTGCCGATTTCTATTTTTTATCAGTATTTTAGACCCTATTAAGGTCAGTATATGAAAAATATTTTGTGAACATAAATTATAGAGAATTCTGTCTACTTTCTAGATTTTATGATATATCTCAGTTTCGATTTCTGATTTTCGAGTTATGACTATTTTACTACAGATGTGTTTAAAATTCCAGATCCAATTTTTATATGAATTCTGTACAGTAATATAGTTTTCTACTGATCTTAAAGATATTATTTCGATCCAATATTTCGCTGATTTCAACTAGACTTAATTGGGATTAACCCCTAATTTTTGTGAATTTAATTTGATGACTTTTATACACTATTATATACTTGCAAAGAACTACTATACTTGTAGAATTTTTATACTTTCACTAAAGAACCTGAATTTCGAACAGATTCTATTTGCTTTCTATAAAAACTTTGTGAATATGAATTATAGCCTACTGTATCTATTTTATCACCCTTTTGACGGATCTGGATTTCGATTTATATTTTGTGAGATATTGCTGTTTTAGTACTGCAGTGTTTGTGATTCCAGATTTACAAAACTGCCGTATCTTGCTATTTTCTGATTTTACTTGACTATTCAATTTATGTTGGAAAATTATAAAACTTTATTTTCTGTTACTAAACATACTAGGGAATACCCCGAATTTTTAGTGGATTTAATTATTAAGTTTTCATGCTTTTTTCTTGTACTTGAATACATACTACTGATTTCTAGCTGAACATATTTTCTGATACAAATCTGTTTTGAGACTTGTTTTTGTGAAATACTATATGACTTATATACATTTACTGGATTTGGCCGGGAGGCTACTTTCCAGAGTCTTTGACAGATCAAATTTGCATGTTTTTAGCAACGGGAATTCAGATTTAGTGCAGTACTGTCTTACTGTCCTGAACTAGAATTTTTGTTGTTTTACCCTTTTATGAGTTGACTTTCACCTGTACATGTTTATCCTTTATCCTGAATCTGTTATCTGTTAATGTCATGTTATTCTTGCTCTGTTTTTTACATGTACATCCCTGTTTAATAATAATAAGAAATAAAGCCGGGTTAAGGGAAAGACCTTAGTACTGGACAATATAGGTATGTGTACTCAGAAGGGGGCCGTGATCCCGTTACCTGTTTCCATATTTCATGATTACATAATTCATGCTTGTTATTATTATATTATGCCATGAACTCACGACTACATGATTCATGCCTGTTATTGTTATATGTTTCCATGTTTCATAGTTGCATGATTCATGCCTTTATTACTATCTGTTGCCATGCTTCATGATGACATGATTCATGCATGTTCCTGTTGCCGCGATTTCACGACTACGTGATTCATGACTATTTACCTATTACCTGTTACATGACGCCTGAGTATACGGCCCTATAGAAACCCACCACTAGGCCTAAACGTAACTTGATTGTATGTCGCAATCATATACTAAAAGGACGGACGCATGAAGTGCTACCTAGATAGTAATAATACAAGACTTGACATACATGATTAGCTGTTACATGATTACCTGTTACATGATACCTGTTACATGATACCTGTTACATGTTACATGTACCATGTTAGCACATTATGTTACTTTATGCTGTTCATGATTCTTGCTAGTTGTTCTATTTTATTACCATGTCTATTCCATGCTATTTGTTTATCTTTCCCATGTACTTGTGCCTGCACTACAAGCGGCCCGTAACATGCATTGACTGGAGTTTTTTTTTTCTATTTCTTTTTCCTCTTCCTGCAATTTATTAAATTGCAGATTTTGGAGATCAGCTGCCAGATGGTGTAGGTGATATGAGATTCTAAATTCTGGAGTTTTGCTATTATTATTTCCTACTACTACTATTATTATTTCCTGTTGCTCATTTTGAATAAATATATCTGTTACTTAGATTATTTTGTATTGGAAAATGTGACCATGATTATTGACTTGTTCAGATCTGGTTTATTTGAGATTAATATATTTTGTTTCAAATAAATCCTATTGGTATTTTGATTTATATATGCATGCCTGGTTGACTTCTCTTGCTTCCTACTCTGATTATTCTTGTGAAATATTCTAAAGATCATGATAGCTTATGGATGATGAAAATTATTCGCTGGACTTAGTCACGTATCCGTATTCCGTTTTCTCTTTTTGGGAAGCAGGGCGTGACATTGGATCTCGTGTGTTTTGTTCGTGGTTCGTGGGTTCGTCCGTTCATTGGGTTGTGTTCGTGCCCAAGAAACCGTTCCTGTTATTCTTGTTCTTGCTTCGTTCTCGTTGTCGTATAAGGCAAGTAAGTTGTATTCTTTTTGTTGTGTAAGACAAGTACTAAATACCGCATGTAGTGTAGTTGTATTCTAGAGACAATTCTAGTGCAAAACTCCTGTTATATCTTGTCTCTATTGTGTTTACCCGCCCGTAGTTATCTCTTTACACACACGACATATATTTAGGGTTAGAGATAATCAATTATTGTATACGTGCATGTGATCGTGATTATGAGGTATTGTATGATCTTGTATGCATGATGTGTTCGATGTAGTATCACTCGTAGTAGACTTGTAAAATACCCTATACCATGTTGCTTGGATATCTAGTATAACCTAGTTCATGTTTGGTTATGATTTGGATGTATTTCATATGATCTAATTAATTTTATGCTTGAAGGAGATTTCAGTTTTTGTTGTTACTCCATTTTTTTTTAGTATTTTAGATCCTATTAAGTTCAGTATATGAAAATTATTTGTGAATATGAATTATAGAGAATTCTGTCTACTTTCTAGAATTTCTGACAGATCTCAGTTTCGATTTGTGATTTGCAAGATATTACTGTTTTACTACAGATATGTAGGAAAATTCCAGATTCGGTATTATATGAATTCTATATGACTATTTATTTTTTTCTATTGTTGTTAAAGATAATATTTTGCTCTAATATTTTGCTAAGTACAACTAGACTTGATTGGGATTAATCCCTAATTTTTTTGAATTTAATTGATGACTTATATAAACTATTGTATACTTGCAAACAACTACTATACTTGCAGAATTT
Organism: Hemerocallis citrina; assembly: GCA_017893485.1. Lineage (NCBI taxonomy): Eukaryota > Viridiplantae > Streptophyta > Magnoliopsida > Asparagales > Asphodelaceae > Hemerocallis > Hemerocallis citrina. The sequence goes on along the minus strand of CM030361.1, from coordinate 215,919,998 downwards.
TCATACTGTTCGGTAAAAAAACATAATTTCAACCTGATTCTATTTGTTGTCTATAAAAACTTTGTGAATATGAATTGTAGCCTACTGTATCTATTTTATCACCCTTTTGACGGATCTGGATTTCAATTTATATTTTGCAATCTACTACTGTTTTAGTACTGCTGTGTTTATGATTCCAGATTTACAAAATTGTTGCATCTTGCGGTTTTCTGATTTTAATTGACTATACTATTTATGTTGGAAAATTATGAAACTTTATTTTCTGATACTAAACATACTAGAAAATACCCCAGACTTTTCTTGGATTTAATCAGTAAGTTTTTATGCCGTTTTCCTGTTTATGAATACAAACTTCTTATTTTTCGCTAAACATGTTTTTTGGATACAAATCTGGTTTGAGACTTGTTTTTGTGAAATACCATATGACTGATATATATTTGCCGGATTCAGACGAGAGTCTATTTTCTAGATTTTCTGACGGATCCATATTTGCATATTTGTGGCAACGGGAATTCCATATTTGGTGCAGTACTGTCTTGCTGTCCTGAACTAGAATTTTCATTGTCCTAATCTTTTATGAGTTGTTTTTCACCTGTGCATGTTTATCTTCCAACCTGAACCTGTTACTTGTTCATGCCAAGTTATTCTTGCCATGTTTTGTACACGTGCATTCCTGTTTGATAATAATAACAAATAACCAAGCCGGGGTTAAGGAAAAAACCTTTGTAATGGACAATATAGGTATGTGTACACAGAAGGGGGCCATATTCCAGTTACTTGATGCCATGTTTCATGATTACATGATTACTATTTTTTATTACTTTATGCTGCCATGTTTCATGATTACATGATTCATGCTTGTTATTACTACTTGATGCCATGATTTCATGATTACATGATTCATGCTTATTATTACTACTTGAAGCCATGATTTCATGATTACATGATTCATGTCTGTTGTTACTATCTGTTCCCATGTTTTATGATTACATGATTCAAGCCAGTTCTGTTTTCACGTTTTCACGTCTACGTGATTCGTGCCTGATACTTGTTACATGACGCCTGAGTACACGGCCCTATAGAAACCCACCACTAGGCCAAAACGTAATTTGCATGTAAGTAGTAAGCATGTGGTAAAAATCTGGGATGCATGAAGTGCTACCTAGATAGTAATAATACAAGACTTGACATGACCTGATACCTTTTACATCCTTACCTGACACAAGATTACCTGTACATGCTACCTGACACCCATTACATGTTCACCTGCTTACATGATACCTGTTACCTGTTACATGTTATATACTCCTGTTATATCACCACATTACTTGATTCTGTTCATGATTCATGCTAGTTACTCTATTTTGTTGCCATATCTATTTCATGCTATGCTTGCTTCCGCTATTACTCTATATTTGTTTATACTTTTCCTGTACTTGTGCCTGCACTACAAACGGCCTGTAACTTTCATTGACAGACGTTTTGTTTTCTTTTCCTTGTTTCTGCAATTTATTAAGTTGTAGATTATGGTGATCAGTTGTCCGATGGAGTAGGTAATCTGAGATTTTAGTCCTAGAGTTTTTGCTACTATTATTATTATTTTCTGTTGCTTATTTTGAATAAATGTATCATTTACTTGAATTCTGTGTTGGGCAATGTGATCCAGAATTATTGACTTGTTCAGACCTGGTTTATTTGAAATTTATTAAGTTTTGTTTCAAATAAATTATGTGGATATATTGATTTATTTATGCATGCGTGGTTGACTTCTCTTACTTCTTACTCTGATATTCCTATGAAATATTGCAAAGATCCTATCAGCTTATGGATAATGAAAATCATTCGCTGGACTTAGTCACGTATCCATATTCCATATTTCCTTTTGGGAAGCGGGGCATGACAGTTCTATAGGGCCGTGTACTCAGGAGTCATGTAACAGGTAAAGGGCACGAATCACGTAATCGTGAAATTGTGGCATCATGTAATCTGGAACAGACATGAATCATGTAGTCATGAAACATGGAATCATGTAATCATATGTTAGTAATAGGCATGATTCATGTAATCATGAAACTTGGCATCGTATATCAGGTAGTAATAACAGATATGAATCATGTAATCACGAATCATGGTATCATATAATCAGGTAGTAATAACAGGCTTGAATAATGTAATCACGAATTATTATATGTCACATAATAATTACATAAACAGGTTTCAAAACAGCATTATATACAGAAATCATTTTCAGCCAGAAATTGCAAGGTTGTATTCATAAGCATGAAAATGGAATAAAAACATAGTCATTAAATCTAAGAAAAATCTAGGGTATTTCCTAGTATGTCTAGCATCAGCAAATAAGATTTCATAATATTCCAATACAGATAGCATATTCAAATAAATTCAGAAAACAACAAGATACGACAAGTTTATGAATCTAAACTTTTTGACACAGCAGTACTAAAACAACAATAGATTACAAAGTATAACTCAAAATCCAAATTCGTCAAAAGGATTGTAAAATAGATACAGTAGGCTACATTTTATCTTCACAAAGTTTTAATCAACAGCGACTGGATTCAGGTTGAAAATATGGTTCTCTACTAAACAGCATGCTATTTGGGAATATATTGGTTTGTTCACAAGTATGGAATAGTTTATAAAAGTCTTTAAATAAATCTACAAAAAATGGGATTAATCCCAGTCATGATTGGTCATACGCAGAAAAATATTAGATTCAAATCTTACCTTTAACATCAGTATTAAAATGAATAACTATACAGAAGTCACAAAAACAGAATTTGGAATTTTCACCACATCTGTAGCAAAATAGCATTAACTCACACCTCACAAATCGAAACTGAAATTTGTCAAAAATTCTAAAAAATAGACAACGGGGTCTATGATTTATATTCACAAATTAGATTGATTTACGCACCTTGACATGGTCTAAAATACTGAAGCAAAACATGGAAGCAACAAAATGAAAACTCTTCTCACGCATTAAATCAAATAGTTCATCTGCAATAAATCCAAATTAGAACAAAATACAAAACTTGGTATAATAGATGTCCAAAACAATATTGTATGAGTGTTTAACAAATCCACTACAAGATACTAAAACCAACACATCAAGCATGCAAGAAGTATACAACAAATCATGGATCTCGAAACAACATACATACATGCATCAAGAGTCTAGTTAAATCTAAATTATTTTCATGTCGTGTGTATGACAACAATGATTATCGACCATGACTACGAATGGATCAACAAATGAGATCAAGATCTAACAAGGGATCATCATAAGCAAGACTATATGCGGTATTTTGTACTTGTATATACAACAAAAATTATACAAGTTACTTTCCTTAGGGGTGGATGACGACTCTGGCGAAAAGAATAATGGGAATGGGTCCCAGGCGTCGAGCACGATCGGCATGGATCTTGATGATGATCAAGATCAAGATGATCGACGGCTGAGATTCAAGAGCTGATGATGATCACGATCAGATTAGATCAGATTGGACGGTCCAGATCTAGTAGATGTTGGTGGAGATCTGATGATCAAGATCTTGATGATTATTAAGATCAATCGGACGACTGAGGTTCAAATGGTCAGATGTAGGAGATGTTGCACTGGTGGAGGCCGACGGCAACGAGGGTGGCAATTGTGGGGGTCTTCGAAGCTGCGGTGGTGCACAGGGGTGCGGGGTAGGTAATCGGAGGTGGCACACAGGGATCGAGCGGCAATGGCAGGGATGCTCAGTTTTGATGGGTAAAACAGAGGAGGGTCGGCGAGGGGAGGTGACAGGGATGAGGAAGTTATGGGAGCTCAGGGAGGTGGTCGAGGAGTTAGGTTCAGGAGGGTGGTTGGTGACTCGATGGGAGGTCGAAGAGGTGGTTCGACGGAGGGGGAACTGAGGACTTTGGAAGTAAGGAATGAGCGGGATGACGAGGTGCCTCGATGGAGAAGTCGACGGGGTGGAGGTCGAGATGATGATGAGGAGGGGGTGAGGGCACTGAAGAAGGTGGGCGACTGGGGGGTGCGAGGAAGGAAACGAGAGGCTGTGGAGGTGTAGATGGAGGTAGGGGATGATGAAACAGTAAAGGGGGGGGGGAGTAATTAGGGTTTTGTGATTGGCAGGTTAAATAATGGCTTATATATAGGAGATGAAATTAGGGTTAGGTAATACCGGTTATTGGGTATTGGGCTCTAAAAGATCCAATAAGGAGATAATAATAGGGTTTTGGGATAGGATTTAAAATAACAATTTATTACAATTTATTAGGCCATGAAACAAATAATTAGAATTAAACAAATCATTCAGAGATAAGCAATTTGAAAGAAATATTAAATCAAGAATATTCAAGGCCACAAAACTGAATCGAAGGTAAGACAAATAGATTTATTGGGAACGAAGAACAAATACATGGTTCTGAAAGAAGAGGAGAATAAAATTGGAACAAATACTCAGAAAAAAAAATTCTTTCAAAATACAAGAAAAAGGAGAACAGGGGTTACTGGGGGGTGTTTGATGGAAGAGATCCTTTGGCAAAGGCCACATTTTCGGACGAGCTTTTGAACATTCTACAGTAGAGTTGGCCAATAATATTCGTGTTTGAGGATTTTCCTTGCGAGCGACTTACCACTCATGTGGCAGATACCAACTCCCCCATGCATCTCTTCGAGGGCATATTGGGCTTCCTTTGGAGCTAGAAATCAGAGGTAGGGTCGTCTGTTTGCCAATGGTGTACGATCATTTGAACAATACCCCCTTGATCATCATAAATCTCTCTACTTTGGCTTGGATCTTCCGCACTTCTGATTTTTCCTGTGGTAAGTCACCTCTTTCGAGAAAATTTAGAATCAGGTCCAGGTCATCGATCCTTACTGGGATTCAACGCCAAGGACATCGACATTCCCCATATTGATATTTGGTTGGATGACGACCTTTACAAGCACTGTGTGATCAAGACTTTCAAAGGAGGAGGATGCCAGCTTCGACAATGCATCGGCATGGTTGTTCTCGAGGGATACATATGACAAAGGCTTGTTCGAAGTTTGCTAAGAGCCCCATGACATGGGCCAGGTACTCAATCATGCGAGTGTTTCGAGCTTTGTATTCTTCGGATACCGAATGACTACCAGTTTAGAGACGATGAAGGCCTTGATCCTTCTCGCCTCGGCTTTGTGGGCTAGAAGCAGTCTGGCAATTAGCTCTTCGTATTCAGCTTCATTATTAAAGGCCCGAAAGTTTAGGATTAAGGAGTACTGGAGGGCAAAGTTGTCCGAACCTTGCAGTATCGCACCTGCTCCACTTCTTCCTTCGTAGGAGAACCCATCTACATAAATATTCCATACTGGTGGTTCTTCCTGCACCTCAGATACCTCTTGGATAGTGCACTCAGTGATGAGTTCTCCTAACGGCTGACCCTTAATGGCGGTCCTTGACTTGTAATTGTTGTCATGTTGACTCAGCTCGGTGGACCATTTAATCAGTCACCCAGAGTTCTCATTCTTATTAAGGATTTGTTTCAGAGGCTGGTCAATGAGGACTTGGATGGAATGGGCCTGGAAGTATGGGCCCGAAAGTTTAGGATTATTTAACCATCCTGTCATCGCGGGCTTCATACTCGCCGAGGACCTGATTGACGACCAACTGAGAGTCGCTGAAGATCCGCAGGCATTGTGCCCCTGCATTTCGGGCCATTCCAAGACCGGCTATTAGCGCCTCGTATTCAGCTTCGTTGTTCGAGGCTTTGAAGTTTATACGGAGGGAGTATTGGAGGATAAAGTCATCTGGGCCTGCCAGGATGACCCCTGCCCTGCTTCCCTCATTACAAGAGGATCCGTCAACATAAACCGACCAGACGGGTGGTCCCTTCACTGTTTGGCTGGATTCGGGGATAGTACTCTCAACTATGAATTCGGCTAGCGCCTGAGCCTTGATCGCGGTCTGAGGCTGATAAGTTATATCGTGCTGGCTGAGCTCGATAGACCATTTCATAAGGCGGCCCGAAGTCTCGGGCTTGTGAAGAACCTGCTTCAGCGGCTGGTCGGTAAGAACGACCACCGAATGGGACTGAAAGTACGGGCGAAGCTTTCTCGCGGCCATTACCAGGGCATAAGCCATCTTTTCTATCTTCGGGTATCGGAGCTCGGCATCCCAAAGCACTTTGCTGACGTAGTAAATGGGCTTCTGAGCCCGGTCTTCTTCTCTCACTAAAACTGCACTGAGGGTCTGCTCGGAGGCTACCACGTAGAGGTAGAAGGGTTCACCAGGGAACGGTTTGCTGAGGAGAGGGGGATTGACGAGGTAAGCCTTGAGCTGGTCGAAGGACTCCTGTTGCTGCTGCCCCCATTCGAATCCTTTAGCCCCCCTGAGTGCCTTGAAGAAGGGGAGGCATTTTTCCCCAGACTTTGAGAGAAAGCGCCCTATGGTGGCAAGGCGTCCTGTTAATCTCTGAACTTCTTTAACATTTCTAGGAGGGGCCATGTCTAATATGGCCTTGATCTTCTCCGGGTTTGCTTCAATTTCTCGTTGGCTAACCATGAAGCTGAGGAACTTCCCTGATGAGACGCCGAACGCACACTTGTTCGGGTCGAGTCTCATATTGTGCTTTCTCAGAACGTCAAACGCTTCTTGGAGGTCGGGTACATGATCAACGCCCCGGATGCCTTTCACCAGCATGTCGTCAACACACACCTCCATGTTCCGGCCAATCTGGGCCTGGAAAACCTTTTTGACGAGGCGTTGGTATGTTGCACTTGCATTCTTGAGGCCGAACAGCATGACTCTGTAGCAATAGAGGCCTTGGTCGATCACAAACGACGTCTTCGGAATATCCAGGGGGAACATCCGGATCTGATTGTAGCCTGAAAAGGCATCCTTGAAGCTGAGGAGCTCATGTCCCGAGGTTGCATCAATCCGAGTGTCTATACTCGGAAGAGGGAAGGGATCCTTGGGGCATGCCTTGTTGAGGTCGGTGAAATCAATACAAATCCTCCAAGTCCCATTGGACTTCTTCACCATTACTACGTTTGACAACCACTCAGGATAGTTCACCTCCTGTATGAACCGGGCCTTCAAGAGCTTGTCCACCTCCTCTTTAATGGCGAGCTGACGTTCGGGGGCGAACTTGTGCCTCTTCTGCTGAACCGGTTTGGACCCCGGATCAACGCTGAGGAGGTGGACTAAGAGTTCTTCGGAGATACCGGGCATATCTGCAGCTGACCAAGCGAAGAGGTCTTGGTTCCTTCGGATGCATTGTACAATATCTGAGTATAGGGCGGATGGGAGGGTCTTGCTAACAAAGAACTTGTGGGTCGGCTCTTGCTCTGCGAAGAGAACTTCCTCCAATTCGTCCACAGGCTCGGACGTTGGTCGAGCAACATCTTGGGGGATTTCCAGAGTTTCTAAGGAAAGGACGGGTCCAAGGGTGGAGGTCATGTAGCACTTGCGGGCCTGCTCCTGATTGCCCCTTACTTCCCCTACTCCGGCCCGAGTGGGAAATTTCATTTTGAGATGATAGGCAGAAGGGACGGCTTCAATGGCGGCCAGGCCGGGCCGACCCAAAATGACATTGTAGGCTGCTGGGACATCTACGACCATGAAGTCCATGGACTCCGTTCGGGTAGTAGGAGTTTTGCCAGCGGTTACGTCGAGGGTAATTACCCCTTCAATAGTCACTGGCACTCCCATGAACCCATGGAGCGTGTAGCCGGTGGGCTTGAGTCTGTCTCGGGAGAGCTTTAGGCCTTTGAAAGCGGCGAGGAGGAGGATGTTTACGGAGCTACCGTTATCCACTAAAATCCTTTCCACTTTGAAATTTGCCATGTGAAGGCTGATGACGAGTGCGTCACAATGTGGGGTGCGAACTCCTTCAAGATCTTCGTCGGAGAAGGTGATAGGCACTCCGAGGCCTTTGGGAGGAGGGGTGGTCTGGACTGAATTGACTTCTCTTATAAAAGCCTTCCGGGAGGAGTTTGAGGAGCCCCCCATTGGGCCCCCATGAATGAGGTAGAGGACTCGCTCTTCCTCGAAGTCAGGCGTCTCTTCTCGTTCCGGACGCTTGTTAGCCCCCCGAGGCGAGGGAGGAAGTTCGGCTCGGTCCTTTCTTACAAACCTGGTCAGTTCCCCCTCTGGATAAGGGCTTCGATCTCGTTCTTTAAGGCACGACAATCGTTGGTGTCATGCCCATGGTCCCGGTGATAATGGCACCATTTCTCTTTATCTCTTTTCTTGGCGGGCGTGTTCATCCCCGGAGCAGGAGGTATGATCCCTTCCTTTTCGACTTCCATCAGAATAGTTGAGACGTTAGTGGTGAGGGGAGTGAATTTCTCGAATCTGGAGGGAGGTCGGCGCTGGCCGGCATTATCCTTCTAGAGCTTCTTGGCTCCTTCATCTTCTGTTCCCTTTCTCTTGAACCCGGAGGAAGACCCCTCTCAGTTGGGTCGCTGCTCGGCCTCTTTGGCCCGGATGTACTTTTCACTGCGAAGGAGGAGGTCGGAAAAGTTCTGTGGAGGCTTCTTGGCGAGGGAGGAGCGGAGGTTGGAATTGAGGACATTAGATTGAAATGCTGCCGCAGTGACCGACTGGTCGAGGGATGCTATGGACCTGGCCTCGGCTGTGAACCTCTTCACATAGTCTCTCAATTTCTCCCCCTTCTTCTGGTGGAGGTGCAATAGGGAGATGCTGGTCTTCTCAGCCCTACGACTGCTTACGAAATGGGTGACGAAAAGGGTCTCAAACTGTTCGAAGGAGAATATTGAGGAGGGGGCAAGGCGAGAGTACCATTCTCGAGCTGGGCCCTTGAGAGTTGCGGGGAAGGTTTTGCAGAGGAGGGCATTGGAAGCTTGATGGAGGAGCATCAAGGTCTTAAAGCTTTCGATGTGGTCAACTGGGTCGGTCTCCCCGGTGTAGGTCTCAAATTGGGGAGGTTTGAAACCGAACGGCACAGGTGCATCCACAATGGTTCGGGAGAAAGGGGGCCGGCTAGGACGTAGGGTCCTCCCCCTAAGCTCTTCTTCTCGGTCTATCTGACCCAGGCGCCTCTCTACCTCATGAAGACGGCGGTACATGGTGTCGTCCCTCCGATGATAATCAGCTGAGCCTCTAGACTCGTCTTCGTATGAGGGAGAGCGAGGGCTACGGCGATGGTAACTTCGGGAGCGACGAGGACTTGGGGTACGCCGGGAGTTGGTAGGAGCAGGACGAGGAGATGGGGACCGTCGGCGATGGCTGCGGACCGGGGGAGGAGATGGAATCTTGGGCGCGTTGGAGTTGGGACGGAGATTGAGAGCTTGCAGGACGGTCGCTTGGAACTTCTGGAACTCGGCACGTGTGATGGGTGCCTCATCATTCCTGGGCTGTTGCCGACCTGCAGGGGAGTGCGGCCTTCTTCGGTAGTGCTCGGGGGATTCTTTTCGACCCCTTCGGTTAGGTGACCTTCTATATTCCCGGTGGCGAGGGGACCGCTCGTCCGGACGGTGTTGGCGGGAGGTTCCCTCACGGGCCCGCTTTTCATCCAGATGGCGGCGGAGGTCATCATCTTTCTGGCGGTTGAGGGCGGTATTATGGCGACCAGAGGCTCGTGGATGATGGGAGGCCATAGAGTCCGTAGAGGCATTGTGGATGGAGACGTGTTCTTAGTGAAGAGGCTGTTTTTGAGGGTTAGGACCCTTTGGAGGTGGCTGATTTGGAGGAGGAAGGTCCTATTGGAGTGGGTCTTCCGCTGGAGGAGGAAGTTGCCCTTGCTGTTGGGTAGGCTGGATGGGAACTTCTTGCTGCTGATCGGGGTAGGGTCCTCTGTTAGACCCTCTTGATCTGACTTTCCTAGGGGGCATGGCTGGAGAAGATCTGTTCACCGGGAAGAGGAGAGGTTTCTATTCGTTAGTTTTCCACAGACAGCGCCAATCTGTTGCCGCTAAATTTGGTGTGGGGGCAAACAGATAGTATTTGTGGATTCTTAGGGAAACTGAATAGTAAACCTATATACCTGTTCCGTCGGGGTTTGATCGTTGCTCCCTGCCGTACACCTGCAAAAAGTGCGAGACACCGGGGTTGTTCCCGGCGACGCACCCTCCGACGCTCAAGTCAGTAATCTAGGAAGACTATGAAAGAGCGCAAAAACTGGAGAAAGATTGATTACCTCTTAATGGAGATGGATGGGGGGTATTTATAGGTGTCTTAGGGAACAGATTAGGCATGTAATTCCCGTGTATAGATAAGGAATGTAATCCCTAATCCCCAGTGAAAGGATAGATATGAATCAGGGCCGTTGATTAATATTAATCAGAAACCCTAATTCTACCCTGCTGGACCGGGTTTGTTGCGGGTTGAAACCCGCACCCAGTTGAGGCGGATCCGTTCGCGTGTTAATGGTTCTTTGGGGAGGAGAGCCAGTTCCCGCTTCAGATCTGTTAGTAAGTGAAATTACCGTTTTACCCCTGGGCTTCAGGATTCGTGCCCAATTTGGACGGTCTCGATTAAACCCCCATTTTTAGCCACATCAATGAGTGTTATGAGGTAAAAATGAAAAGTAAAGTAAGTTGTATTATAAGGTGAAAATGAAAAGGAAAGTAAGTTGTATTATAAGGTGAAAATGAAAAGTAAAGTAAGATGTATTATGAGGTGAACATGAAAGTAAGGTAAGTTGTATTAAGAGATAGGAATGAAGAGTAAAGTAAGTTGTAGTCTGAGATGGGAATGAATATTAAAGTAAAAACCAAATATAACTTGAGATTAGTTCGTCTTGGTATCGTGTTAAGGAACTTCTACCCGCTATTTCTATGGAAATGGTGGGAACTACCTGCCTAGGAACGAGTCCACGGTAGATCGGATGTGGTGTTATATATTTATTACCCAAGTTATCAGCATGGGGTACGGTGTTATATTACCCAAACTATGTTTGGGGTGCGTTGTTATATATTACCTTGAAGTAATGGTTCGTATATGGAAAGTATATGGTGAGATTAAGTATAGTGAAGTAATGCGTGTTTCTTTATCTTTGTGTCATGTCAAGGAACTTCCGCCCGCTATTTTTATGGAAATGGTGGGAACTACCTGCCTAGGCACGACTCCACGGTAGATCAGGTGTAGTGTTAATATGGTAAATTGGTTACTGTCTAGGGATTACATCTTATGTATTAACAGGTTCTCTTTCATTATGTTTTCATTCTTAATTTCAGGATATATTCATGTTACTAATTTCTTTCAATTTCTTTTACTTGATTTTCTTTTGTAACTAACCCAGTAGATTATACTCACACTAGTATTGGTTGACCCATGTTGTTTATTGGGGGTTAGTGGAGTCCCTCCCTGAGGGTGGACGTCCTTAGACTTCCCTTTTTGCAGGGATTGAGTATTGGCGATGTGAGATACCCTCGATTCCTTAGTTTTGTAGTTTTACTTTCTTTAGTAGTAGGGTTGGTGGATTATATATCAGTTATATACTTATTTACTTTAGTTATTATAATGTGGGTAAATGATAAAATTTGTGTAATATTTTGTATTTTGAAAGATTATGTATGTATCAGTATGGGATGATGATATATAGTGATGTGATTAAGTATGTGGAAACCCATACCCACCTTGTTGAGGAGTATTGGGTTGTGTGTGTGGTTTTTTGAAAGGTTTTTCTAAAAATCTATTATGTTTTCAAGACAAATTTTTATTTTTATTTTGTATCTTGTGTTATATAATGATATTTACCCCCAGATCCCGATATATATGATGTCTATGTGAAGTGGCTGGTTTTTGCCTCGGGAGGAGATATATATATTGCCAGTGTTGTGGTATTTTGTATTGTTTGTAGAATTTCGTAAGGAATTTCTGAAATAGGGCTAATATTTAATAGGAGACTGCCTGAATTTTAATTGAAATTAACTAAGAATATTTTAGTTAGAAAGTAAGATTTTTTTTTTTTTGGGTTGTTACAATTCACCCTTACCGAGGAGTTTCAAACCTCCGTTGTTTGAAACGTATAACGAAGAAAAAAATCCTACTGATCACGTCGAGGGCTTCAAAACCCTCATGATGATTCACAGTGCCTCAGATCCCTTTCTCTACCGTGCGTTCCCGGCCACCCTGAGAGGCTCCACATGAGAATGGTTCCCGAAACTCTCCGTCGGTTCAATTTACTCTTTCGACCAGCTCAAGGAGAATTTTCTCACTCACTTCGTGCCCGGCCGAAAGGCTGAGAAGACGAATGCCTCCTCGCTGGACCTTAGACAGAAGGATGGGGAATCCCTTCGAGATTTCATCCAGAGGTTTATGGCCAAAGCACGGTCGACCTCCTCCTTTGACACCGTTAAAGGCCTCCCTGGCCACGACCCGTTAAAGGCTGCCCTAGACAAGTGGCCACCCACCGACTTTCCCGACCTTCTCCATAGGAGTGAAAATTATATTTGGGCCGAGGAGGCGGCCCTCCACCCCAGGGTTCGGAAATGATCCTCTGCTAAAGGAAAGAGGAAGACGGACAACTTCGAGCCTCCCAAGAAGGCTGAGAAAGATGCCTCGGTGCCGAGGTGCCTCCCCCTACATCAGTGGTTCGATAAGTTCAATCCACTCAATGCGAGCGTGACATCAATCTTAATGGAATTAGAAGGCGACGATATACTCCAACACCCTCCTCGGTCCTACAACCCCAACAAGAAGAGAGACTAGAGTTTCTACTAGTGTTTTCATCGGGACTACGACCACAAACCGATAACTGCCTATCTCTGAAGGACGAAATTGAGGCTCTCATCCGGAGAAGATATCTTGAAAATTTCACTCGAAATGGTCCGAGAACCTCCCCACCCCCTCGGGGAGCGAACAAACGTCCAGAGCCAGAGCCAGAGCATCAGGACACTGAGAATCTAGCCATCCTACACTACGTCTATGACGAACCCTTGGGGGTAGAGTCGAGCTCCTTCCGCACGGCATTCATCTGGAAGTAAACTCCGTTCACAATTGCCACGCCACCCCCAAGGTCTCGGGTTGGCAGTCTCATCTCAGATGAAGACCTCGAAGGTGTTCGGGTCTTGCACTGTGATGCCTCGATCATCAGTGTAACGCCCCGAATCCCAAATACACTGAATTCGAGATGTTCTACAGGATCTTTTCGCTTCTCTTAGTACAATTTTACAAGGAAATTTAAAACTTTACACTTTACATCAGAGTTTACATCAATATTACACTTTTCATTTGCACAACAGAAGTAAAAATTACAACAATTAAATAAATGTACAACAACATGGTATAATCTTTAAGCATTTGTTCCTCTATGCTCTTTTTTCATGCCATTGATCCTGTATACAACACTGTGGGCACGTCAGTTTATTTAACCGACGATAATTATACATGGCCATCCTCTCTATGCCAGAAACAGTATAATAATTCTCATTTCTTAACAGATCACAAACTTGTTCACAATCAAAATAAAGTAAAGGGAAATCTTAATGATGTCGTGTCGTGATTGTGCAGTTAATCCTTAATGCAATTACTTAATTTACATGACACTAATGCACACTTGTTCGAGTTCTATGCATCCCATACTACATAGGCCCGAGGGCAAGCCTCTTAATCGTTCTTCATCTTGGTAGGGTTCAATCCCTCGTTATGACTTAATCTACTACTGTAACTACGGTAAGTATCCTAGATGTTTTCTGACCTACGAACTCATGTCTAGGCACTCTGGAGGGAATCCCATCGCTGACATGACTCGTCATGCAGACATCTTGTGGTAATTCAGCTCTCACCATAGACATGACACCACCCGTAGTCTTCAAACATCCCACGAGCGTCGCCACTGGGACGGTACTCTGGAGCAGCATCCTCACCCAGACTCATCATGGGAATTCCTGGGATACACTCTCGCCGCTACCCAATAGCCCTCATACTCAATGTTTTTCTCTTACTTTCATCACATCTTCACTATGTACTAGTCCTTATTTTAATAGAATCATGAATAAAAATTAAAGTTCTAGAGTTAGCCTCTCCATTAAACCGGACTTATTCATTTGTACAAACGTGACCAACCTTGGTCTTTCATTTCAATATTTCATTTCATTTCCATTGCCGGGGGAGACTTAGCTACTCTTTTGTTTCAATTTTCAATTCACAACTTCCAATTTGATCATTTCCAACTCATGAATTCAATTTTCATTGCCTCAGCATATCATGCTCTTAGCTTTCACATTCATGTAACTCTCAATTGAAAACTACGATTCATTTCATGTAAATTCTCAATTCAAAACTATGATTCATTTCATGTAAATTCATGCAGCAACAAATATAGTTTACTAACATCAACCATAAGGTTCACAATCTTCAACATAAATAGAATAAGGTTCTCTAACATATCAAAACACTCTGGACAGTCAACCTGGAGAAGTCCAGTCGACTTGTTCAGTCAATTCAAATTCTTCATAACCATTCGGGAGAGTCGACTGCTGCCCATGGCCAATCGGCTGCTCCGAAACTTTCTATATTCAAAATATCATTCACGTGACAGTCAACTGTCATTAAATCAGTCGTCTGTACCGAGGTTTCCAACAGTACACTTTCATTCTCAGCCCAGTCGACTTGCTCCTCGCATTAAGTCGACTGAACAGGTTCACATTTCAAATTTTTGGAATTACCTTTCCATCTGTTCTTCCATGCACATGCATCATTGTGTCACATTACAACACACACACACACACACACACACACACACACACACACACACACACACACACACATATATATATATATATATATATTCATGCTGCATAAACATGTAATTTCTTAACTGTTCACTAACATCACAACATGGAATTTCACATAACTAATATTTTTTTTCTTTCCTCAAGGAAATGTTAAACATGCATTTACTTTTGTTCATCACTTTCTTGCAGAGATAAAATATTAATCTCAATTTATTACACTAGGAAAACACAACAGAAATACCTCATTTCAAGGAATTACTGGACTATTCATAGTTAATTCAATCCATCGGTTGGCTGTTCATATTAGCAGTCGACTGCACAGACTATTCTCAGTTTTTCTAATCATCACTAGTTTCTTTTCATACGTTCATGTCTCCTCAGTCATGTACAACATGGAGGATATGAATTTAGCATTCCTATATCTTTTTAGTTTGTACACATGTACATCATGAAACTTTCTAACAAATTATGAGAAATACTCGCCTCGTACCAGTCGACTTGTCCAAGCGGCAGTCGACTGTACAGACCCATTCCAGTCTTAGTTAAAGTGTCATTACTACATTATTAACCACCATCATAAACATACACAAGGCAATCTAATACGTTTGAATTTACTTTTCACAAGCATGGTAACAATCAACATAATCATGACATATTTCTACATTAGAAGTCCTGAGAAACACCCACCTTATTGACGAAAATAACCGAAATCAAGAAAAACTCCTTAATGCAATGGATGACCCCTTGCTCCTTGCTCGCTCTACCCCGAAACCTTCAGAAGTGATGCTCGGCCTCCACAGAATAGTCACACACAACTCTCTCACAATATACCTCTCTTACAATATGATCTTAGTGTAAAAGAAACAATTGAATGAGAGGGGTATTTATACACCAATTTGGGTGAGATGGAGGGCTAGGATTTAGTAGATAGTTATAGGATCAAGGGCTAGGATGCACTAGGGAGTTGTAAAAACTACCCACATCCCAAATAACTACCCATGACTTAAACCCACTCCCAACCCAATCCGGCCAAGAGAAGGGTGTGCTCTTGCACGTGTATGAAAAATGCACGTGCATGCACAAGTCACCCTAACAAGAACCTGTACACAAAAAAACAAGTCTTCAAAAAAAAAGTTACACATTACAAGTTGTAGAAAAATGGGATTTAATTTCTGGGCTTAAATTGATTTGGGCCAAGATAATTATTTTTAAAAAAGAAATAGGTAAACTAACTTTTGGGCTTTAGGAAAAAGGCTTTATAGAAAACAATATTCTTACTCTTCATGATGAAAAATAATAGCCAAAATATTACACGTGCACACTACGTACAAAAATAAATAATTTTTCCATTAATTTGAAATATCAGGGTATTACAATCAGCCTTGCGTTGGCCATTCACGAGGTCCGTCGTATCCTCGTCAACAACGGACTTAGCGAATATCCTTTTCCTAGTAGCCTCAGAAGCAATAAAGCTCTCTCGAAAGACCAAGAAATCACTGCATGGAAATCCCCAACCCCAAACAGGCGATGGACTTCTTGGTGGTCGATGTCAAAGCCGCCTATAATGCCATCTTGGGCCAACTCGGCCTCATTTACCTCCTGACGGTACCCTCAGCCTACCACATGTGCATGAAGTTCCCTACCAGGTTTGGGGCGGGGTCATCAAAGGAAATCAGGAGGCAGCTTAGGTTTGTTATACCGCTACAGTGGGGAGCACCGTCCTCCCCCTCGAAGCGGTCAAGCTCCCATCAGACCAAAGTTCAATAGGTTCCGAGCTGGCGGACGAGCTAGAGAAAATTCCATTCTCCGAGGTTGAGCCTGTCAAATGCTTCACGATGAGAAAGTCTCTCCCACTGCCCTCAAGGGAGAAATTATTAGTTGTATCTGTCGAAATCGAGACCTATTCTCTGTAGTATCCCCAAAATAATTAACAATTATTTTGTACAACAATATTGATATTGTGTATTATATTGTACAAATAATATTTTAGCTTATGAATATTTTTGCACGTGAATTATGCATATTTTTGACAATATACATGAGTTGGAATCAAATTTACATGACATGGACTAACATACACACTACACACATATACTACACATACAAATATGATCTATGAGCCCACAATTTATGACTTGGAATAAGAAGGGCTTAGGGGACTTAGGTGGCTTAGGAGGCAATTGGTTGTATGTGTGACTAAGCAACCTAGACAATTCCATACAGTCCCACACACCCATACACATCTACACATACTACAAACCTAACCCTACCTAGATGGCTGGCGAATCCTTAACCCCTTGCCTATTCAAATGAGAGCATGAATAAACACCATATTTCATTTTTCCATATTTCCATACTTGATTCCCATTCCATACTTCCATTCACTCCCACCCCATACTTCACTTATTTCACTTCACTCCCTACATTCATTTCAAACATTTCCTTAATTTTTCCAAAAGCTTTATTTAGGTATTTGAAGCAAGGATAAGTAGGGCCAAAGAGCAAGAAGTAGCAAGGAGAGGAGCATATTAGAAGAAGCTTGGAGCTTAGAGATTTCATTCTTGTCTACACTTTATGGTGGGTGTTCTCCAACGCACACGGTTTGTTAGATTGTGTGTAGTGTAGTTTCTATTCCATGATATAGGTTTCATGCAATTGTATGTATGTGTAGATGATTGTAAATAGATGATAGTATATTTTGTGGTAGAACAACTTGGAAATGAACTTTTGATTCTGCCCTGAAATTGGGTCTCAACTCCGAAGTCATAACTCATTGATTAGATGAAATTTAGGGCTAAAATTTTTACAGCAGTATCTGATGCATGTCTAGAACATTTCCACCAAATTTCATAATTTTTGGATAATATTTGATATTTAAATAAAATTCAAAATCACTGTTAACACCCCGAATTCCATTTACATATAATTTGTAGTACAACATGATATTTTGTTTCACTTCGTAAAATTTTACAAGGAAAATTTAAAACCTTTTTATTATACACATTATTTATTACAGAGTACACAGCGGAAGTTAAATAAAATACAACATGAAATACAACTCTAATATCAGTAACTTTAATCATGAATATAATCTTTATCATCAACCGTCTTTAAGTCCTTGCCGATCCAATCAAACCCTGCACTGAAAATCTGTGGGCACGTCAGTTGCTTACAATCAATGCAATGTTATAAACAGTGATCCTCTCTATGCTGTATTATAACGAAATCTCTTACGTTAACAATCACAAACTTGAAAGCGTATAAAAGTGTAAAGAGTGACTATCCTAAATATGTCATTGTATGTTATGACTTAATGCCTA
The DNA here is from genome assembly GCA_017893485.1 of Hemerocallis citrina. Classification (NCBI taxonomy): domain Eukaryota; kingdom Viridiplantae; phylum Streptophyta; class Magnoliopsida; order Asparagales; family Asphodelaceae; genus Hemerocallis; species Hemerocallis citrina. The sequence goes on along the minus strand of CM030361.1, from coordinate 215,901,980 downwards.
ATGCAGATGTTATACTACAATGATACTAATGCATACTTGTTCGGTCTGTGCACCCCATCCTACATAGGTCTGAGGGCAAGCACCTACGTACTCCACATTATAGGGTTAGATCCCTCGCCATGTATTCTACTACTATGAGTATTACAAGATTCTGACACTTTGCAAGTATTGGTTCTTGCCCTTGAAATACTGGAGACCAATCCCATTCTGTGGATCATTCTGTGGCCCTTACGTCCATCGTCCCAAAATACTGGGAATCGTCTCACTCTGCAGGTCATCCTGGAGTCCTCATTGCACAAGTATCCCATCAGGGTCGCTCTCATCCAGGAATACTAAAGATCATTCCCGCTCCGTGGATCATTCTGTGGCCCTTACGTCCATCGTCTAGGAATACTTGGGACTGTCTCTCTCCAAGAATCAATTTGGAGTCCGTAACTCACGTTTGCTCTTATTTCACCATGTCACCAATCAGTGCATGTCCTTAAGTTTTAGTTATAGTTGTTAATACCTAGAGTCTAGCTTACCCACCGGGCTTAAACAAAATACTTGAGACATTTAGCCACACTGGCCACTTCTCAAGAGAAAATCAACCCACACTAGTTGCTTCTCAAAAATCCATATATTCCAACTGCCAGTAATATGGGCCTCGCTCACTCTAGAATAACAACTGTTTCAACCGAGACCACAAAGGTTACTTTTAACCTCAACATAGATAATTCACTTCTTTATTCTTCACTTCTTTATTCTTCACTTCTTTATTCACAAATTCTTCATATCCAGTTCTTGTATTCATAAACCCTGAAGTGACCAACTTCATTCTCATTATCGATTTAGTTAATTAAAACCTTGTAGGCAAATTTAACCATTCTCTTAATTAAATAGATTAATAATCTTGAAATTTCACATACTTTTAATCTTCTTTAGTCATACAAAAATCTCATTTTTAATTTCAACTCAAATTTCTTCAACACAATATTTAATGTGAATACCACTTCTAATTCTCCCAAACATATCATAATTTTTTGTGGAAAATAATTCTTAAGGCTTCAATTATATTTTAGAAAAAATATTAGATTGCTCCCAAACTTTAATAACTTGAAAAAACCCAGAAAAATAATTCAAAAAAATGGCTATAGCTAGGGCCAACCAACCCAAGACAGTGCCCAAATTAGCAAGCCTCAACCAGTATGCCACTTACGGCTAGAGATACAACTTACAGTCATATGTTTTTTTTTTATTAATCTACTGTGTTCCATTAAATTTAAAAAAATATTGAAAAATGAAGAGCCTCCCCAGTCCTCGACCCAGTGTACACTCAGAGTGCTTAAAGCCCCATATGCACTAACCAGTAAGCTCAAACCTCATATCTGATTAAAATAGGGTAAACATATTTTTATCCCACTTCTTTGCTTCTAACTCTTTTTAATAAATTTTGATTTCTAGATTGTTTTGTATTACGAAGTTCTAATATCTTCCAGATTGCATTTTCTTTAGAAATTCTCACCCTTCCCATCAACTTTGTAATTCAATTCTAATATGCACACAATTTTCTAAACACAAAATTTAACACTCTATGCATACAAATACAAAATTCTAATCATGGTTTATTAATTGTGCCTAACAACATACAACAAGCTATTGAAATACAAATTGAATTTTGACAACATAATTTTATCATGATGGAACTTCTATTAAGCATACAACAATTTTCATATTTTACTTCTACCAACATTCTAAATATCAATACCATATTCATCACCACAATCAACTAAAACTCATACAACATATCAATTTCAGCATCAATTTTCTACACATGCTTACTACTACATTTTACAAAGTTCAAAAAATCACCCACCCATATGAAGAATTTCTCCAAGCAGTACAACTCAAAAAAGCCCCCAAGTCCCTCATCGAAATCTGCGCACAAAGAATGAAAGCCAGCAGGCATTCGGACAACGGCAGCACAAAGCACCATACATCATTTCCTTTTTTGTTTTTCTTGTTTTGTGTTTTGCTGAATAGGAGTAAGGGGTTGGGTAGTTTTATAAGGAAATTTAATTAGATGTGATTAATTAATCCACTAACTACAAATTAATCACCCACTAATAAAACCTACTACACAAACTCTTCCTCTCCCCTACTCACTCCATGAATGCAGCCGGCCACTCACCCCCAAAATGTACAAACACGTGCACACCACATATTAATATTTTTATTTAAAATTGAAAACATATATAATATATAATATGTATTTAAATGAAACTAGTTTAATTTAATTAAAAATTAGAGCCTTCATGCACCAATAAAATAAACACACACTTCGTAAATTTTATTTTTTGAAAGAGGATGCAACCGACACGTGTACCCCAAACACGTGCGTCGCACGTAAAACAATAAATATTCAAATACAAAGATCAATTTTTATCAGCAGGAAGATGTTTATAAATAATCGAAATACAACATACGAAAAATATTTATTTTTATAATGTTACGGATATTCCACGCAACAGAAAATATATGTAATCGACACAAGTATTGAAAGCACATGCAACGTACGTAAAATACAAGGATTAAAATAAATGTTTGAGCTGGCTAAAAATAGGACTGAAATGAGTTTTGAGAAAATGAAAAACATGTAAATAGTTGGAATATAAAATATGTATGCCATTTATATAAAATTACTTTACAAATATTATTCGTAACTGTACAAAATACACGTGCATCACACACAAGGGCAAAATTGTCATTACTCAATTTTGCGGGGTGTTACACTCTCCCCCCTAGAACAGTTATGTCCTCAGAACTTATTAGGGGAAAAAAATTATATTTCGTACACACCAACGAAAAATATCTTTATTGTATTTAGAAAACAGAAAATATTAGGAAAATACATGTAGTATAAAAATATGTAATGTGGAAAAACACGGTAAACTTATGTAAGAAAACTATGAGTATCAAAATTCATAAGAATAGAACAAGAAAACTATAAAAATAGTATAAGAAAAGAAATGTGACCATAAAAATAGGATCGAGTGAAAAAAAATTTCATACAAAAATAATATTAAGTATTAGATGAAAGGAAAATATAAATTAAGTCGTTAATTATGAAAGAGTTTGGAAAACAAAGCAATTGAAAAGAATAAAGAGAAGTATAGTCGACAGATAAATTATTAACAGGCTTGGTAATCAAAATTTTATCAAATCATAAGCGGTAGAATGATTAAAATTGCAAACAGAATTAGTATTGTATATTACGAGATAAAATTGAATTATCAATTCAAGAGAAAGAGGTTTGAAAAAATATATGAGCATGAAATTTAGTTAAAAGTATGGACAATATAAGATAAAAATAATTTTGTATAAGTTAATATCAGAAAATAATTTGTAAAGTAATTACAATAATTACATATACGATTAAAAAATAAACAAAAATGGGGGTTATTAAAGTAAAATAATCCATTTTTGTTGTGGGTTCGCCTCGTTGGTATCCAACTGCAGGCTTATCAAGTTGCAGAATTACCTCTACGACATCTGATTGCAGTTTGCCTTCCGGATATTCGGTTGCAGACTTTGCCTCCCTGACATCCATTTGTAGTTTGCCTCCATTGATGCCTAGTTGCAGATTTACCCTCTCGACATCAGGTTGCAGAAAAATGGGAGATGGGAAGATGTAATCTTCCATATGTACGTGGATATTGGGTATTTAATAAAGTATGAAAATAGAAGTTACGTTTTGGAAATTAGTGATATGAAAATAGAAGTAAAAGTTGAGAGTAGAAAATTACAACGATAAAATAGTCAAATAAAAGGATATATTTTAAATATCAAATAGAAGCTATATCACAAAAATAGTAGGATAAGGATTTATAATGTGTGAAAGTATGCCACATCTACATAACTAAAACATTACAAAAAAAAAAATACTGAAATTAATAAGATGAGGTAAAATAATTGAAAAATATGGTATCGTGTAATCAAAGTATTTGTAAAGTGAATATAAACATACAAAAATCAAAAATCAAAATCAAATAATTTTTTTATATGTGATTCTTGTATGCATCTAGAACATTACCGCAAAATTTGGTGAATTTTGGATATCATTTGTTATTTCAAATAAATTTAAATTCACAACTGGTTGACAATTTTATTAGCTTCTGGAAATTTGTATGCCTTCAGTTCTTAGTCATTTTGGCCTCTTAAATGGAACATTTTGAGGAAACTCCCAACTAAGAACTTGGAATAGACTAACTGAACTTTCTTTAGAACCTAAGATATCGAAATTCTGAGAAGTGTGTGATTAATAGTGATTTTTATAAGTTGCACAAATTGTATATTGATTTTTTAACTTACTGTTTGATGCATGTAAAATGTCACCAAATTAGGACCTCTTAATAGACATAGGAATATTGTTTATAAAATTTTAAATCATGTTTTGATGTGTAGTTAAATGAATGCCTAGAACAATTGTGTGACAACACATAATTATACTAGAGTGTAGTTGTAGAAATTATGCGAAGAAAAGTTTGCACGTAAGATGTTCGATGAAATGTCTAAATGAAGATATATACATTTGTGCATGAAAAAGTCTAGTAGATCAGTAAAAAAGCTATGAGGATGAAGTTGCAAATGAGTTCTTGGACATTATGAGGATGTGAGTTTGTACATCTACATGTGTGAATTTAACATAGTGTGGAAGACATTTGTAATGAATATGATTGCTAGTCACAAACTCAAAACGATTGATATAAGGACATGCACTAGTTGGGTGTGTACTCATATGTCAAGGGGACACATGTGGTGTTGTTTCGTCTGGGATACGGGCGGTATAGTCTCGAGTGTTAATTTCTGAAATTTAGTGATAAGAGTGGGACACAGACGTAAGTCACAAGTCCTGTTGGAACAGGGGATGGGCCCTTATGTTTTCGTCTATGTTCTGGGTTATCAATACGAATGGGGAGCAAGAGTTAAACTTTGTATCTCTCGGTGGGGTGGCCCTACAAATTTTCCTTATGTTCAGGATAACCTTTGGTACGGGCAGGTGTGGAGAATGACCATGATTCTGGCAGAGCTGAGGCGGAAGCCAAATGATCATCAGCCAGACCGGGAGTGGAAAGGGACCATGATCCTGTCGGAGTGGAGAAGGACCATAATCTGAATGAACAGAGTGATCATTGTCATTCGGAGTGGAGAAGGACCATGTCCGACTGCAGTAGCAGGGATAGACCGCATCAACTGCAGACACTACCAATCACTAGATGAATATCGGGAACATGAAATAGTATAAGAGTAGGATGCATGGCGAGGGATCGAACCTTATTAACTGAAGAACGTGAGCATGATTGGGAAGTATGTAGTATGTGATGCATATGTTTCCAATCAAGTGTGTATTAGAGTAGAAGCATTGCGTGCATTTGAGTTAGGTGCATTAGATTTTAGGTCAAGACATACACCGACACTTGTGGTTTGACATTCACATTTTTCTTCTGCATCAAATATTGATTGTTGAGAATTTTGGAGATCTTTGGTTTTATCAGAATTGCGTCAAATGCATTCAACTGACGTGCCAACATCAGATGCATTCCACTGACATGCCCACAGTTGGTTCGTTTTGCAAGATTGATCGTAGGAGTAGGAGATTTGAGTTGTGGAGCATCCAAGTGAAGGATATAGTTCCTTGTACAATGTATTTATTGGTGTAATTCATTGGGTAATTATATGTAAGACTACATTGTACATGGTAATAGTGTTGTATGCAATAAAAAGCCTTAATTTTTTGTGACTTTTCTGTGTTGTGTAAGCATTTGAAGAAAAGATTCTAGATGGTGTCACAAGTTTCCAGTGTATGGAAATCGGGGCGCTACAATCGCTAGGACACCGTTAGACATGCAGGGAATATCCGAGCACCTCATAATGCATAAACCGAGTGTCCACCCAGATTCCAAGCCAGTGCAACAGAGATGTCGAAAGTTCGCCCCCGAAAGGCAACAAGTGATGAAGGAGGAGGTCGAAAAACTCTACTCTGCTTGGTTCATCCAAGAGGTCAACTATCCAGAGTGGTTGGCTAACGTCGTGCTGCTTAAAAATTCCAACGACAAATGGAGGATGTGCATCAACTTTACCAACCTCAACAAAGCCTGCTGAAAGATCCTTTCCTGCTCCCTAATATCGATGCTCTGATAGATGCTACCTCTGAACATGAATTGTTAAGCTTCATGGACACATACTCTATTTACAAATAGATTCGGATGTTCTTTCCGGACATTTCAAAGACGAATTTTAACACCGATCAGGGACTCGATTGCTACAGAGTCATGCCCTTCGGGCTGAAGAATGCAGGCGCCAATTAACAGAGGCTCGTTACCTGGGTCTTCAAAGAGCAGGTCGGTCGGAACATAGAGGTCTATGTTGATGTCATGCTCGTCAAGAGTCTCCAAGGCAGAGATCAGGTAAACGACTTAGAGGATGCCTTCGGGGTCTTGAGGAAGCATAATATGAGACTAAACCCCTATAAGTGTGGCTTCGGCGACACTGCAAGAAAGTTCCTCGGCTTTATGGTTAGCTAACGAGCGATTGAAGCTAATCCTAAGAAAATTCTGGCCATCCTGAACATGGCCCCTCCCAGGAATGTCAAGGAAGTACAACGGCTCATAGGCTGTATTGCAGCCATCAGCCGTTTCCTTTCGAGGTCGAAGGAGAAGTCCCTCTCTTTTTTTAAAGCCCTTCGGTGAGGCCACAAATTTCGAATGGGGGAGCCTCATCAACAGGATTTTGATAAGCTCAAAGACTATCTTTCCAATCCCCCTCTCCTCAGCAAGCCGGAGCCTGGCGAGGTACTATATTTCTACTTGGCAGCTTCGGAGCAGGCTCTCAGTGTGTTCCTGATCAGGGAGGAAGATGGAGCCCAAAGGCTTATCTATTATGTTAGCAAAATCCTTCGTGACGCCGAACTCTGATACACAAAAAAGGAAAAGGTTTCCTATGCCTTGGTCATGACCGCGCGAAAACTCCGTCCATATTTTCAAGCATACTCCATCCAGGTCCTTACAAATCAGCCTCTAAACCAAGTCCTCCATAAACCTGAGACCTCCAGTGCCTAATCAAATGGTCGATCAAGCTAAGCCAGCACAACATTAACTATAAGTCGTGGATGGCCATCAAGGGATAGGCGCTCGCCGAATTCATAACTGAATGAGCCATCCCAGAGGTGCCTGAGACTCTAGAAGATGAGCCCATTTGGGAACTTTACATTGATGGATCATCCTGTTAAGAGAGTAGCAGGGCATGAGTCATTTTAATTGGTCTAGACCACTTTGTCCTCCAATACCCCTACGCTTAAGGCTCAAGGCATCTAACAACAAGGCAGAGTATGAGGCCCTGGTTTCCGGACTCCTTCTAGCTCGAAAAGTAGGGGCCAAATGGGTCAAAGCCTTCAGCGACTCCCAACTCATTGTCAATCAAGTACACGAAGAATATGAAGCCTGCGACCCCCGAATGGTCAAGTATCTGGCCAAGGTCAACCTCCTTTTGGCCGACTTTGAGGACGTCTCCGTCGTCAGGATCCCTTGAGAAATGAACAGTTAGGCTGATGATCTATCCAAATTAGCGTCATCCTCATTCGAAGGTCTAGATCGTATAGTCCTGGTGGAGGTCCTTGTTCGACCAAGCATCGTCATGGAAAACTCCAAAGTACTCTATCTCGACCCACCGGCCTAATAACCAACCTAGATGGATCTGATCCTGAACTACCAAAGAAACGAGGAATTTTCCCAAGATGCCTCCGAGGTTAGGATGATCCGGGTCAAGGTCGAAAGGTTTGTGCTTATCGATAGCATGCTCTTCAAGATCTCGTACATAAAGACCGATGGCAGACCTTACCTTCGATGCCTGTCACCGGAGTTGTCCAAGTATGCGCTCGAGGAAATTGATGCGAGATTCGGCAACTGCTACAAGGGACGTAGATCGCTTGTAAGGAAAGTACTTAACCACGGGGTACTACTAGCCGACCCTCATACGTAGCTTATTTGGCTCGTATTTATATTGTTGTCTCATATGCAGCTCACCTGGCTCGTATGTAGGTCGTTGTTTCATACGTAGCTCGTTTAGCTCGAATGTGTTTTATTTATTCGTATATAGCTTATTAGCTAGTACATAGTTTGTTGTGCTCATCTAGGGTGATATCATTACCCTAAGTTCCATCAACCATCAAAACGTGTATTTATTTTACTCCTCGTGGACTGTGGACATCACCCCTCGTGCACCGTCAAATCTTAACCGATGTAAGTTGATCCCGGGCCGGGAGCATAGACGGAATCCAAGTTTAGGGTAGTAGCATAAGAATAAATTCGTATTGCCGCAGTCTTAGATCGATGGGCTGTGAACATGATCCTTAGGGATTCTGGTAAGTCTAGGTTGCGCACCTAGTAGAGTTATCTTGCGAAGTCTAACTTAAGACCTAGCATATTGTGTTAGTACTGTTGTCATCCCTCGGATTGTTTAGGGTTAGTGACATCGTTAGGGTAGTAACTTATGGCTATTACTACTTAACCTTTATTTATTATTATTTCGCCGAAGGGAAGAGTTGGTATTAAGGGTGATACCTTATGATCCGACCTATTCTATAGGCCAACACTAGGTGGTGTTATTGGTTGTACCCTTCCAGTCAAAGGGATATGGTCTATGCCTTCTCACGAGTTGGGAGCACGAGATCCATATCTCGTCTGTTAATTTCTGAAGTGTCGTGATAAGAGAGGGAAGTTTTCCTGTAAGATCTAGGGGATGGACCCCCAGAATTCCGTCATGTTCTATGTCAAGAGGTGAATAGGCCATAGACTACGTTCTATGAGCTAGGGGGCCACAGGGAATGCTTCGAGCTAACCTGTGTTGTAGTTAACTCTAAGAGTTCGTCAGATTTTTGAGTGAGGTCTGCTATGCTGGGAAATAGTGGCAAACAGGGACACCAGTATATGATTGTGAATGGCGGGATCAGACCGTTTCATAGCAACCTCATCAGTCACGTTGTATCTTTAGAAACAGGTTGAGTACAAGAGTAGAATTCATGGTACGGGTTCAAATCCCTATATATAAAGAAACAGATTGATAAGGACGTATGTAGTATGGGATGCATTCTGTTCCAGAGTCTCGCTCGCATTAGAATAAGTGCATCATTGCATTAGTTAATACTGCATTAGATTCTAAGTCATAGCATACACTGACACATCAATTATATGTACACATTTCTCTGTTCATCAATCCGTTTGTTTAAAGTTGAGATCCGCTGCTAGTCATTAGCCTTAAAGCTTTAGTATATATACTGATGTTTCCACTTCAATAGGTACTGGATTACAAAACTACGGGTACAGGATTCAGGAGGACTCAAGGCAAGAGAGGCAAAGTGATGATTATCATTTCAATTGTAACATCTATTGTAATTTATTTTATGTTGAAAAGCATCCAAGTGAAAGTACCAAGTGTTATATATTATTCATTGTACTCTGATGTAAATTTTATTGAAAGTTTGTAACATTTGGGATTCTATGACATTATTGTAACACTGATGTAATGTATTACAGTTTTATAACATTCAGACTTATAATATATTTGTATTGAATAAAAAGTTTTAAATTTTCCTGTTTTCTGTGTATTGTGGCTAATTGAAGGAAAAGATTCTGGCTTATGTCACAGTTTCCCGGTATAGGAAATCGGGGCGTTACACATGCTACTTGTAAAATTCAATGAAAATTCTATGCTTATTGAAACTTTATGTTCTTTAGCTCAAATTAAAGGTATACAACTCTACTATTACTTTGAACTTATATGTTTCTCCAAAATATTGTGTATATATACTTGAATTCTTCAAAATATATAGTTGGGTCGAATTGTTATACATACTCAACTACTGTTAAAGTACTACCATGCGTTCATTCTTGTAAAATTCATTATAAATTCCATTCTTCAAGGAAAATTGATTTCTTAGACTCTGAAGAAAGGTTAACAACTCTACTTCAAATTCTTAGTTTTGATCATCCTCAAAATACTTAATATAAGATGCTGAAACGATCAAAATCCGAAAGGTATGCAAATTTCCAGAAACTAGCCAAAACTGCCAATCACTCCTAAGTTCGGATTTTATTAAAATAAAAAACGACATCCAAATATTCTAAAATTGTTACGAGATGTTGCTGACATATACATGTACTCATATAAAATTTTTAGCTTCAGATTCCAAATGGATTAAAAGAAATGATTTTTTGAAATGAGACTAAAACTCAGGACAACAACCACAAAAACGTTTCTTGGTTAATTGTAATATCCCAGACGGATAATATATTGTATAAATCATTATTTTTTTAAATAAAAATATTTTTTAATGGAGATTGCTTGGTTTTTCAAATAAAAAGGGTACCTGGATATGTATACTAGTAAGTATATATACGTATTTTATCAGTTTTGTGCACTTGTACAAAATCTTGAAAAACGCATTTTTGATAAAATCGTTCGGAAAATACCGGGCAGATATTAAAAATTATTATTTTATTTTTATTTCTAGAATTGAAATATTTTTGGTGGACATCACCCGGTTTTGTTTATAAACATTATATATGTATATATATTAGTCGGTATACGACTGTTTTGTATCAAATTGCTACTGGAATCTTCTAAGCCAGTAATAAAATTATTTTTATTTTATTTATCTGAATTAAATTATCTTTGTACTGATTTGTTCGTTTTCACAAACGAAAATTATTTGTATAATCAGATATATGCACGGATTTGAATCGTGTCGATTTCAGGCGATTGTACAAATCGTGTAGTATGTGATTTGGGAAAATATATTTCATTTATGATCAAATCATGATGAGATGGAGGGTAGGGATTGAATTGGGTGTTGACTGCAATTTAAATTTGCAAATTAAACATTCAATTGATTAACCATGAGAACAATTGACATTTGTTCTCATTCTCCATAACAAACCCACTTCACTTCATTTTATAACCCCCCCCCCCCCCCCCCCCCCCCCTTCTCACAAATCCGGCCATTCCTCTTTCCTAGGGTTAGAAACCCTTTTCCATCATGTTCTCATTCCAATCCCATCTCATCTTGTCTCATCTCTCCTTCTCTACTTCTTTACTAGTTTTGTTTTAGAAAAAGTGTGAGAAAGAAAAGAAAGATAGATCAATCAAAAGAAAAGGGTGGAGTTTTTCATGGGTTTGATTTCATAGAGGTGTTCTTGGTGTTCTTAAGAAGAGGCAAGAACAAGGAGCAAGGAGGTGAAAGCAAGTCCTTCCTACACGAAGTCAAGGTGGGGGTTTCTCATTCTCATGTCTTTTTCTAGTTATTTTACGGTTATTTTTGGTTGTATGTTGTTATATTTAGTTGATTTCATGCGTACATGGACTAGAATAAAGGGCATGTATAGGTAGTAGTTGTAGATAACAAATTAGATGCATAAAGATTGTGTTTTTATGGTTGTAGGGTTGATTTTGTTTACATGTATTAAAAGTAGAATCTTGAATCGAAATTTATTGGAGATGTTCTTAGGGGTGTTATTATCATGAGAGAATTTTTGGGGATTTTTTGGAGTTTATTTGATGGGTGAAACAAGTGTTTCCCCCAAAACAGCGAGGTTCAAACCAAAACAGTGGCTCGCTGTTTTGGGCTTAGAGTCAGTGTGTTCGGGGGGGGGGGGGGGGGAATGGGTGTTCCTTACGGAATTTGAAGAGCAGATCTACTGGGGAGTTGTAGTAGACATCATCCTCTTTTCGAATTGACCTCTCGGGTTAAATTCCGATAAGAGACACAAAAGTTATGACCGTTACAAAAACAGCAGCTAGCTGTTTGGCTGAACGTTGCTGTTTTGGTTGCTTGATACTTTTGAGTGTCTTACTGGTTGAATCTGAGGAGCCCACCAACTAGAGAGTTTTAGTAAACATTCTCTCCTTTCTGAATTGGCCTCTCGAGTTAAATTCCGATAAGTGGAGTAGGAGTTATGTTGTTTGCAAAGTATAGCAACTGGCTGTCTTAACTGGGTTCTTGCTGTTTTCCTTCTTTGAGGTTTTAGAGTATCTAACCTGTTGAATCTGAAGTGGAGACCAACTAGGAAGTTGTAGTAGACATTCTCCCTTTTCTGAATTGGCCTGTCGAGTTAAATTCTGATAAACGGAGTTGGAGTTATGCCGTTTGCAAAGTACAGCAACTAGCTGTCTTGATTGAGTTCTTGCTATTTTGCTTCTTTTAGGTTTTAGAATATCTTACCTGTTGAATCTGAAGTGGAGACCAAATAGAAAGTTGTAGTAGAAATTCTTTCCTTTCCAAATTGGCCTCTCGGGCTAGATTCCGATAAGCGGAATAGGAGTTATGTTATTTGGAAGATGCATCAGCCAGCTTTGAGCTGAGTGTGCTTACTATTTTGACTCTTTGATGTTTTTGAGTGATTTAATGGTTGAATCTGATGTGGAGACCAACTAGGAAGTTTTAGTAGACATTCTCTCCTTTCCGAATTGGCTTTTCGGGTTAGATTCTGATAAGCGGAATAGGAGTTATGGTATTTGGAAGATGCAGCAGCCAGCTTTGAGCTGAGTGTGCGTGATGTTTGACTTCTTTGATGTTTTAAAGTGTCTTACCTGTTGAATCTGAGGTGAAGACCACTAGGAAGTTGTAGTAGACATTCTCCCCTTTCCGAATTGACCTCTCGGATTAAATTCAGACAAGCGGAGTAGAATTTATGGACTTTGAAAGTTTTTAGCTTGGCTGTGTATTTGGTGGGTTAGAATTGTATCTGTCTTGATTCCTTGTAGTTTTTGGGTGTCTTACTCGATGAATCTGAGGAGCTGACCAACTAGGGAGTTGTAGTAGACGTTCTCACTTTTCTGAATTGCCCTCTCGGATTAGATTCCGATAAGTAGAACAAAAGTTATAGGCTTTCAAAGTTTTCAGCTTCCCCTTGTTAAATCTGTTGTTTTCTTACCGTTTGCATTAGTTCGACGGATAGGAACTTGGAATTCCCTTTGGAATCTGAGAAGGTGGTCAACGAAGAAGTTTTAGTAGATGTTCCCACCTTTTCAAATTATCTAGTTTTGTTAGATTCAGACGAGTAGAGCAAAAATTACAAGCTACAGAAGTTTCATATTTTTATTAAAAATCTGTAGTTTGGTAATTGTTTGCGTATGTTCGAGGGCAGGAATTTGGAATTCCTTCTAGAATCTGAGAAAGTGGTCAACTGGAAAGTTTTAATAGATGTTCCCACCTTTTCAAATTGTCCATTTTTGTTAGATTCCGACTCGTAGAGCAAAAGTTACAAGCTATAGAAGTTTCAACTTTTTATTTAAAATCTGTTGTTTGGTAATTGTTTGCATATGTTCGAGGTCAGGAATTTAGAATTCTTTCTGGAATCTGGGAAAGTGGTCAACTGGGAAGTTTTTGTAGATGTTCCCACCTTTTCAAATTATCTATTTTTGTTAGATTCCGACGAGTAGAGCAAAAGTTACAAGCTATAGAAGTTTCAACTTTTATTTAAAATCTGTAGTTTGGTAATTGTTTGCATATGTTCGAGGTCAGGAATTTAGAATTCCTTCTGGAATCTGAGAAAGTGGTCAACTGGGAAGTTTTAGTAGATGTTCCCACATTTTCAAATTGTCCAGTTTCGTTAGATTCCGACGAGTAGAGCTAAAGTTACAAGCTACATAAGTTTCATCTCTTTATTGAAAATCTATAGTTTGGTAATTGTTTGCGTATGTTCGAGGTCAGGAACTTGGAATTCCCATTGGAATCTGACAAAGTGGTCAACTCGGAAGTTTTAATAGATTTTCCCACCTTTTGAAATTGTCCAGTTTTGTTAGATTCCGACTAGTAGAGCAAATATTACAAGCTACAGAAGTTTCATTTTTTTATTGAAAATCTGTAGTTTGGTAATTGTTTGCGTATGTTCGAGGTCAGGAATTTGGAATTCCTTATGGAATCTAAGAAAGTGGTCAACCAGGAAGTTGTAGTAGATGTTCCCACCTTTTCAAAATGTCTAGTTTCGTTTTCAGCTTGCAAAGTTTCAGCTTTTTGTTGAAAATCTGCTGTTTGGGTAAACTGTTTGCGTGTGTTCGATGGCTCGGATTTTGGATTCCTTATAGAATCTGAAATAGTGGTCCACTAGAGAGTTGTGATAGATATTCTTACCTTTATAAAAACTATATTTTTGTTAAAATCCGATAAGAGTAGCACTGGTTGCTTCTAGGCTGTCGGAAGTCTTTTATGTCGCTTTTGGGCTTCTCATCTGTAGAATGCCTATTTTAGTTTGTTTGTAGATTATTCTGTTGCTTCTAATTATAGAAGATCATATTTTGCTAGTAAGCACGTTTGGTTGCTTCTAGATTGATTACCTGTATGGGTGTTTTTATGTGTGGTTCTGCTCATACATGGCTCGACTGGCCTGTATGTAGTTGTGGTCTCATACGTAGCTTATTCGGCTCGTATGTATGTTGTTGTCTCATACGCAGCTCGACTGGGCCGTCTGTAGTTGTTGGTCTCATACATAGCTTATGTGGCTCGTATGTATATTGTTGTCTCATACGTGGTTCACCTGGCCCGTATGTAGATGTTGGTCTCATACATAGCTTATTTGGCTCGTATGTATATTGTTGTCTCATACGCGGCTCGACTGACCCGTATGTAGCTGTTGGTCCCATACGTAGCTTGTTTAGCTCGTATGTCTTTTTGGTTACTCGTATGTAGTTTCTTAGCTAACAAGCAGTTTGTTGTGCTCATCAAGGGTGAGATCATTACCTTAGGAGTATCGACCATCAAGACGTATGTTTACCTTACTCCTAAGGGACTGTGGACAAGTCACTCGCGTGTACCGTCAGATCTTAACCGAGTTGGTTGATTGCGGAACGAAGTTTGACGAAATCCATGTTCGCGGTAGTAGCATGCGAATACGTTCGTATTGCCGAGGTCTTGAATCGATAGGCCATGAACCAGATCCTTTGGGATTCTGGTAAGTCTAGATTGAGCAGCCTACTAGAGTTATCTTGCGAAGTCTAACTTAAGACCGAGCATGCTGTGTTAATACTATTGTCATCCCTAGGATTGTTCAGGGTTAGTGACTTTGTTAGGGTAGTAATGTCATGCCCCGCTTCCCAAAATACGGGAATACGAGCACGTGACATGGCCCAGCGAATGAATTTAACATCTTCCATAAGATGTAGGATCGACTCAGCATCATAACAAGAAGTATAACAAGAATATACTCAACCAAGCAGGCATGAATAATTTATTAATCAACAGGAATAATTTATTAATATATATATTAATATATATTAATATATATATATATATATATATATATATATATATATATATATATATATATATATATATATATATATACAAACGGGAAAAGAAGAGAGAAAACAGGATAAACGCTCTTAGTGTAAGTTAGGGTCGCAAATAGTACAACAAGTACAAGAAATATGGAACAATATTTGGAATCAAGAATGTAATAGGGATGCAATGAGTAGTGGGGATTCAAGAAGTTAGCTAGCAAGAAAGACAGCTCGAGAGACAAGATTTGGTAACAAATACTAGTAGTAGAACAAGTGGCTAGTGAATATGTAATGGTGTCATGCATCAGATAATAAGTATCATGTACAAGTGTCGAGTAACAAGTAACAAGTCTAATATGTCAAGTTGTCAAGTACAAGTATCAAGTAGCAAGTGTCAAGTATTATGTACAAGTATTAAGTCTCATGTATCATGTCATCAAGTATCAAGTAAGTATATATCATGTTCATTTATCATGTGTCAAGTTTTGTAGTTATTACCATCTAGGTAGCACTTCATGCATCCATACTTTTACTACATGGTTGCTACATACAATCAGTTAAATGGGTATTTCCTATTTCCATGGATTTCCTAAATGGGTATTTCCTACATGGTTGCTACATACAATAGTTTATTTGGGAAGTTAATCCAATAGGAAAATGGGTATTTCCTTTAAAATCCAATAAGGAAAATAAGGTTTTAAATTAAAATAGTAAATCAATAATACCATTGTATACATAAATCCATAGTATATAAAAATCCAATAAGGAGATAAAATCACTAATACATTGTAGGATTATATAACAAAAATATATTTGTTCTACAATATCAAAATTATTTGAATACTACAATACAGTTATCGATAGAGATAGGTTTTAAATTAAGAATCAAGGGTAAAAGATAAAAATAATAATAATAATCATAAACATAAACAAAATAATCAAGTAATAATAAAAAGATTTGTATTATAATAAATATCATTGGGAACTCGTTATAAATAAAACTATAGATAAAAAATAGATTTTTAATATGAGATCCATGAATATCTTTTATCAAAAAGAATTTGAAAGAGAAAAATAATTTACAAAAACTTTAAATACAGAAAATACACGAAAAGTACAATTTCGAAAAACAGGGATTACAAATCCTACCCACCTTACAACAAAAATTTGTCCTCGAAATTTGCTTAGGTGGTACATAGGACAAGGTAAAAGCAGCTTAGGGGAGGGTAACAAAAAGGGATTTAAAAGAAAAGTCAAATTGGTGGCAACAACTGGATAAGGAGGAAATGGATGACAATGATGTCAGGCGGAATGCAGGGAAAGAAAATAAACCATTTCAAAAGGAAGGAAACAACAAAAGATAACAAGGTAAGGTAAGGAGTAGGCAGAACTAGAATCAAAGAGAGAAAGGACAGGGAAGAATTGAATCAAATAATGAATGAGTGCATGATGGCAGAATGGAATGCAAGAAAGAAGTAACCGGTATAAAAAATAAAGAAGAAACAACACAAGACTTGCAAGATAACAAAGCAAGGAGTTGAAGAAATAGATAGAGCTGGAATCGAAGAAAGGATGGACAAGGAAGAGTTGAACCAAGCAATGAGTCAACGGATAAGAACGAATGCAAGGAATAGGGGAAAGCAAATAATACAAAGAACTAGAAGCAACAAGAAATCCTGGGACCTGTGGTTTATGGGTCCACCACGCTTCGCTATGCCACTTTGATGGTGACGTTCCAAGCTCCAGACATGTTGTTGTAGACCACGTGACACCAAGCGACGATTTGAGCAGGAAGAAAAGAATGAGGCACCAAAATCAAAGAGAATATAGTTAGAAGAATTTGGGTTGGGCTCGAGTGAGATATTAATAAATACTTCAATCAAAGGAAAATGAAATTGGGCTTCAGATGAGGGCTTTAATTTAAATAATTAGATAAAAACCAATGGGTGTTAACAAAAATAATATTAATAATACAAAATCAACACATATTAATAATAAAATAATAATAACAAAAATAATAAAAATAATAATAACATTAATAATCATCATAATCATACTGCTAAAAATAATAATAAAAATAATAAAAATATTAACAATGCCGGTAAGGAAAATAATGCAAGACAGAATAAAATTTGGGGTTCATCATTTTTGTGAAAGTAATTCAATATTAACAACAATAATAAAATAGTAAAAATAATACAATAATAATAATAGAATAGCAATAACAATAATAATACTACTACTACTACTAATAAGGAAAACAATAATAATAACAGTAGAAATTCTTTGATGTGGGTTCGCCTCATTTATATTTATTTGTAGACTTGCCTTCTCGACATCAAGTTGCAGGTTTGCCTCCACGACGTCAGGTTGCAAGTTGCCATCTGAATATTCGGTTGCACATTTTGCCTCCCCGATATCCAGTTGTAATTCGCCTCCATTGACGTCTAGTTGCATGTTTGCCATCTCAACATCCAGTTGCAACAAAATGATGAACGAGATGATGTCATCTCCCACATATACTTAGATATTGATTGCTCAATTTACGAAGTTACATTTTGAAATTTGTGATATTAAAATACATAGTTCTTTGAAATAACAAAATTTTCGTTTTAGAAAACAATTTTATAAAAGATCCAAAATATAACAAATAATAATTGAAATACACAAATTATTCATATATATATATATATATATATATAAAGAAAATATAGGCAAAGGAAGAATGAATTTTATACTCAATAAAGAGTAAACAAAGGAGGACGACTATAAGGGACGAAAAAAATAAGAAATTAAGGAATTGAATATGAAGGAAGCGGAATGAGGGGACACAAGCAGAAATTGAAGAGAATATGGCAGTGAAGAAATAACTAGCCATGATACTCAAAATGAGTCAACAAATAAAGATGAATGCAAGGTACGGAAAGTAATGAATGACACACGAGTTGAAATAAGAAGGAATCAACGAGGCAAACAAAAAATAAGAGATTGCTTGCACCGGAATTAAAAGAACATGGGTACGGGAAGAATAAACTTATACCTAATATGAAATCAACAAATCAGGACGACTGTAAGAGATGAAAGGAAATAAGGAATCAAAGAATTGGATATGAAGGGATCAAAATGAATGGGATAAGACTAGTGTCCAGATCGAGTTGATTATCAAATTGTTCATGTGATCGCATGACCTGTTTAATGTTCAGTTAATCCTGACTAAGTCAAGGCTGTCTAATGTATTAGTCAAACTAACACATTAGTCAAACCTAAGCTCTGATACCACTTAAAAACCTTGTCACACCCCGCTTCCAAAATATGGGGATACGAGCACGTGACATGGCCCAGCGAATGATTTTAACATCATCCATAAGCTATAGGATCGACTCAGCATCATAACAAGAAGTATAACAAGAATATACTCAACCAAGGAGGCATGAATAATTTATTAATCAATAGGAAAGCATTTGAAACAAATATAAATATCCCAAATATTTTTCAACTCTGGATCAAAAGATAAAACTCGGGAACATAAGCCCGCTACAAGTTTTTAAGTAGCAACCAATGAAATAAACTCAAGTACAAGATAATTATAGCAACTCTTTTCCCAAAGCGAAGCCTAGAATGTCTACTCACCAATTCCAGCAGGCAATTCGACTCCAAAGTCTATATATATATATATATATATATATATATACAAAGGGAAAAGAATAGAGAAAACAAGACAAACGCCTTTAGTGCAAGTTAGGGCCGCAAATAGTAAAACAGGTACATGAAATATGGAACAAGAGTTGGAATCAAGAATGTAATAGGGATGCAACAAGTAGTGGGGATTCAATAAATTAGGTAGCAAGAAAGTCAACTCGAGAGACAAGATTGGATAAAAAATATTAATAGTAGAACAAGTGGCTAGTGAACATGTAATGGTGTCATGCATCAGGTAATAAGTATCATGTACAAGTATCGAGTAACAAGTAACAAGTCTAATGTGTCATGTTGTCAAGTACAAGTATCAAGTAGCAAGTGTCAAGTATTATGTTCAAGTATCAAGTCTCATGTATCATGTCATCAAGTATCAATCTCATGTATCATGTCATCAAGTATCAAGTCTCATGTATCATGTCATCAAGTATCAAGTCTCATTTATCATGTCATCAAGTATCAAGTAAGCATGTATTATGTTCATTTATCATGTGTCAAGTCTTGTAGTTATTACAATCTAGGTAGCACTTCATGCATCCATACTTTTACTACATGGTCGCTATATACAATCAGTTACGTTTAGGCCTAGGTGGTGAATTTTAAGGGCGGTGTACTCAGACATCCAGTATCAAGCAAACACGGTTCATGAATACGAAAATAAAATAGCAGGTTCACGAAGCAAGTTCGTGAATACTAACAGGTTTAAGAACCACATAGTAGGTTCATGAATACAATAGGTTCATTAGCCAAGTAATGGCTTTATGAATACATCAAGGTGCAACAGGTTCATGAACCGAGTACTAGGAAATACGGGGCCCCCTTCCGAGTACATTTACCTATATTGTCCACTACTATGGTCTTTTCCTTAAACCCCGACTTATTGTTTTTAATTATCATTAAGCAAGCTTGAAAGTGTGTGAAACATGTCAAGCAAACATAATCAAGAACATGGAACAAGTCTAGTCTAGATAGGGTGCATGTTCGAGGGTCAAGACAATTAAAAGTATCAAGAACAACGAAAATCTCAAATCTGGACAGCATGAGGTTGCTGCACCAAAACTGCGATTCTCGTTGCTACAAGGTAGAAAATGTGGATTCGTCAGAAGGTTTAGAGACTAGACTTCTGCCCGGTTCTAACGCATGTAATTAAGGTACATAAAATTTGTGCTCA
This sequence comes from Hemerocallis citrina, assembly GCA_017893485.1. Classification (NCBI taxonomy): domain Eukaryota; kingdom Viridiplantae; phylum Streptophyta; class Magnoliopsida; order Asparagales; family Asphodelaceae; genus Hemerocallis; species Hemerocallis citrina. Next base: position 215,881,804 of record CM030361.1, on the reverse strand, counting down.
CATGTGTCACAACAGCAAACTATACCGCATTTGTGTTCAGCCAGAATTGGTAAAACTAAGTTTATACATATGAAACAGGGGTTGAAACATCATTAATTAATTCTGAAAAATTAGAGAATGTTCTCTAGGTTGTCTGGTAATATCATGCAAAATTTCATGTCATTTACTTACTGGTAGCATAGTTAAAATAATAGTAAACATAATAGTAAAGATGGTGCATCAGTTTTTGTGAATCTGCGACTACCGACACAGCAGCAGTAAAACTGCGATATCTCTTAAACCATAACTCAGAATTCAAAAATTCTGGATGTTATCGACAATTAGACACTTAGGGCTACATTTCAAATTCAGGACTCAAGTTCAGATTTTTGTTTTATTAGGTTCGAAACAGTAAGTAAATACAAGAACAGCAGCAAGTGTGAATTTCTTTTATATACAAGTTGCATGCCAAATGACTATTATGAGTCTAAATTAGTGCGTGATACAAATACGGATACATTAGGGATCAAATCAGTAAGTCACATGTATTTATCAACTCAAAAAGATGTAAGATAATCACAACACAAGTCTACAAGTCGAGGGGTTGATGTTCAAGTAATTAGGAGATAAAAAGGGACCAACTAGTTTTGTAAATATATCAACGAAGGGTTGTGACTCTTACGATTATGGAATCGATGGGGAATAATTTAAGATCAACAAACGATAAAACAAGAAGGAGTCACAACTACGATCTATTTACAGTATTTTCAATTAAATGCTTGTACTAGAACAATAATTTGTGCAAGAAGAATACTTGACTTGGGGTGTAGCCAATGAATCTGACGAAAGAATAACGGGAATGAATCCCAGGCGAACTCAATACACGGATCACGAACCAAAAACAAACACACGGTCATGATCGCAACCCCGAACACACACACGGATCTTGATGATCAAGATGGTGATCAAGATGAAGATCAAGTGAATCCGACGGCCGAGATCGAACATAAAATAAATAAGAATTATAAGAGTACCGAAAGAGTAAATATACCATGATTGACAATTTGACGAATGCGAACAAAAAGTGGATCAATGTTTAACTCACCAAGTAGAAGACGAACGAGACGATCAAGGTCTGAGATCAAGTGTGATCGGTTGATCGAACAGCTGAGATCGAAGATCAAGATCAAGATGCGATGATGATCACGATTGCGATGATCAAAAGAGATCTGACGGTCGACATCAAGATCTTGATGATGATGGAGACGATGATCACAAAGATGCGATGATGATCACGATTGCGATGACCAAAAGAGATCCGACGGTCGAGATCAAGATCATGATGATGATGGAGACGATGATCACGATCGCGATGATCATCGATTGAACGGCCTAGATCCAATGGCTTGGTGATGATCAAAAGGAGGATCGGATGGCTGTGATCAAGAGCTGCTGATGATGATGATGATCTGATCGAATCGGAAGGAGATCAGGCGGTCCAGGATCACTTGATGATGAAGATCATGATGATCATAATGATCAAGTTGATTGGACGGCTCTCATTCACTTGATCAACACTCTGATCAAACAAAACAACCTACAAAGAGAAGGTGGTCGAGGGGTGTGCTCACTGCGGTGAAGGACGATAGCCAGGGGAAACGACGGTGGGACTGGGGCAATGCTGACGGAGTTGACGACCGGTAGGGACAGCCGTGAAGGTGGACGACTGTTGTTGTAGGCACTGGCCTGAGGTGAAGCTGCTATCGCTGCTTCAGAAGGAGGAAAGGAGAGGGTCGAGGTGGCACAATGTTGAGGTGGTTGCGCAGGGGCAGCACCGACGACTGCCTACCGTAGAGACGACGCGACAGAGGATAGCACAAGGGCGGCAGTCGGGACTGCTGGCTGTCGTCGGTGCTGCAGGTCGCGTGCAGTCATCGCGAGGAGGAGCATAGTGGGATGTAGGGATGTCGGGAGGAGCAGATGCTGTCACAGAGCGACGCAACCAGGGGATCATAAGGGAGACATGAGCAGGCGGAGGCGCTGACTGTCTGCGCGCGACGGAGCACAGGGAAGAAGAAGATAAGGGGGCGATTGCGGGTGGTGAGGACGGGGAAAGAAGGAGTAGGGAGCCATGGGTTTGGAAGTTGGGACAGGTGACAGGGATGAAGGAGATGAAGTATAGGCGGCTGGGGGTCGGTACAGTAGATGGGGTTTTTGGGTTAGGGTTAGGTTTTAATAAGGTTTACATAGCGGGTTATTGGGTTTGGGTATTTGGGTAGATAATCCAATAGGAGAATGGGTAATGGGTTTATGGGCATTTCCTTTAAAATCCATTAAGGGAAATAGGGTTTTAAATTAAAATAATAAATCAATAATAAATCAATAATACCATGGTATACATAAATCCATAGTATATAAAAATCCAATAAGGAGATAAAATCACTAATACAAAGTAGGATTATATAACAAAAATATATTTGTTCTACAATATCAAAATTATTTGAATACTACAATACAATTATCGATAGAGATAGGTTTTAAATTAAGAATCAAGAGTAAAAGATAATAATAATAATAATAATCATAAAAGTTAAACTTAATAATCAAGTAATAATAAAAAAAATTGTATTATAATAAATATCATTGGGAACTCGTTATAAATAAAACTATTAATTAAAAATAGATTTTTAATATGAGATCCAAGAATACCTTTTATCAAAAATAATTTGAAATCAAAAAATAATTTACAAAAAATTTAAATACAGAAAATACACGAAAAGTACAATTTTGGGAAACAGGGATTACAAGTAACTTATGGCAATTACTACTTAACCATTATTTATTATCATTATTCACCGAGGGGAAAGAGTTGGTGTTAAAGGTGATTTCTTATGATCCAACCTGTCCTATAGGACGGCACTAGGCGGTGTTATTGGGTTGTACCTTCCCGTCAAAAGAATATGTACGATGTCTTCTCACGAGTTGGGAGCACGGGTTGCGTATCTCGCACTGTTAATTCCTGAAATATCGTGACATAAGGGTGCCACAGGGTAGGCTTCGCACTATCCTGTGCTTAGGAGGCCCTATGTTCGTTTGGTTTTTGAATGAGGTCCGGTATGCCGAGAAATAGTGGCAAACGCGATCACCACAATAGTGACTCTAGTAACGGACTAGACTATACCTGCAACCTTGTTTTTGAGTGAGGTTCGGTACGCCGGGTAGTAGTGGCAAATGCAGACACCATAAGCGTACAGCATAGGGGGACTCGACCCCTTCTGCAACCTCACAAGTCACGTTGTATTGTCAGGAACAGGATTGAGTAGAAAGTAGAATTTATAACATGGGTTCAAATCCCTATATATGAAGAAACGACTTGATATGGAGCATATGTAGTATGGGTTGCATACTGTTCCAGAGTCTTTCTTGCATTAGAATAAGAGCATCCGTGCATTAGTAATCTTGCATTAAAGTCTAAGTCATAACATACACTGACACATCAAATATATATTCACGTTCTGCTTTTCATCAATCTATTCGCTATAGTTAAGATTCGCTACTAGTTATCAGCCTTAAAGCGTCAGTAGATGTACGAACGTCCCCACTTCAATCGGTATTGGATTGCAGAAGTACAGGTACAGGATTCAGGAGGACTCAAGGCAAGAGAAGCAAGGAGTCAATTTCATTTTAAGTTTTCGCTGAAATATATGTTGTAATTTCATTGTAACAATTGTTGTAATTTCATTGTAACAATTGTTGTAATTTCATTGTAACAATAATTGTAATTTATTCATTGTGGTAATTTATTCATTGTTTTTGTAACCCCTGCTTTTCGTTTTCCGTATTTTTGATGTATTTTTCTTCCTTCAAGAAAATTTGTACTCTTTCGTACTTTTCTGGACCGTATATTGGAGTTGTTTTCAATATATATTTATTTTTGGCTCAATCTTGATCATTTGTGATTTATTTATGGTTCCTTGATTTGTTCTTGATCATTGTTTTTATTTTTGCTCTTCATTTGTGTCTTGCTCTCTTTATTTGTATTTTTGGGTGCTCATGGTGATTTGGTTGTTCATCCTATTTTCAATCCTATTGTTTGATCCCTAATTGATTACCAATGCCAAATTAAATCCACAATCCTATTTGAAATCCTAGACATATTGATCCTAATCAAATTCTATTAGACTAATCCTACTACTAATCTTAATCTACCCACAACCCATTAAACCAATACCCATCTTATACTGAACCATAAACTCAAACCCTATATAAACTCATCTCATTAAAACCCTAACCCTACTTCAATACCCCAACCTCCTTCCTCTCTTCCCTGCCCTTGCGCCGCACACCCCGACACCCCGACACCCCGACCTGTCCTCTTACCGCCTGCACCCCAATCCCGATGCCAACCATCAGTGCCGACCACCCCTATCCATTGCCGACTCCAGCCTAGCCGACTTCCATTACTCCCGAGCACTTCCATCCTCCATCAGCTATCTCTCTCCGTCCTTCTGTCGTTTTCCAAGCAGTGGCAACCAGAGCGCCAGCGGCCAGCCGACGCCCCGACCCCCATTGCTTTCTCTCTCTTGCTTTGCGAGTTTGCACGTGTTGGAGTTTTGGACATGCGAGTTGCTCGTTGATTCGTGGGTTTTCGTTCATGGGATTGTTCATTGTCGGGATCCGTTCCCGTTATTCTTGGTGATCGTTTTCTCTTCGGTTAAGGCAAGTAACTTGTATCCAAATTCCTTTGTATGATACAAGTCAAAAAATACCGCTTATAGTGTAGTTGGGTTCTAGAGACATCTCGTGTGTGTCTTATTTTTGATATTTTTTTATCTCTATAGTGCTATTTGACAATAGTTGCCTCACGACACAAAAATCGACATGAAAACAACTAGGTTTGACCGTTGATCTATTCATATATGTGAGATAATTAGGTCAAATTATGTGTTTGATAAGATCCATGTGATATGATGGTTGTGAATATGTTATTTAATCTATTTCATGATGTTTGGACACATATTAGACTCTATACCATGTTTGATTGTGATTGGAATGAGTTTCGTGTAGTTTATGTTGGTTTTGTTTTCAAGAGAAAATCTGTATTTGTCGATGATCAATTTTGATTTGTATTTTTGACCCTATTAAGGTCAGAATTCTTAATTTTTGTATTAGACATGAACTGTAGAGGAATCTGTCTTCTTTCCAAACCCTCTGACTTTGATCGATTTCGTTTTCGTATGAGTGAGTTATGGCTATTTTACTATAGAGGTGTGTTATATTTCCAGATTTCGTTTCTTGATGATTTTGATGATTAAACTATTTTCATACTAGTCCTAATTATGTTATTTTGATCTGAACCTTTGCAAAGTATTTCTATACATATCTAGGGATTACCCAGAATTTTGGTGGATTTTATTGATGAGTTTTATACACCGTTTCATGCTTGTTTATGAAAGCTATACTTGCTATATTTTGCTCGCTGTTCTGTAAATAATCATATTTTCACCCTATTTCCTTTTACTGTATGGAAAATATTTATGAAATGTAAAAGTTAGCTTATTTTTTCTATTTTCATCTCCCTTTGACAGATTTGGATTTCGTTTCACGGTTTGTGAGATACTACAGTTTTCGTACAGCAGTGTTGGGAATTCCAGATTTGCCAAATTATTGTTTCTTGATATTTTCTGATTTTTGTTGACTGAACTAATTTTACTGGAATATTATGAAACGTTATATTCTGATAATAGACATATAGGGGATTACTCCAGATTCTTTCTGGATTTATTTGAGAAATTTTAATGTTGTTTTCCTATCAATGAATACAATTTATTGATTTCTGGCTGAATGTGTTTTCTGGATTCAAATTTGTTTTGAGTTATGATTTTGTGAAATACTATATGGCTTATATATAATTGCTGGATTCGTGTGGAAGTATATTTTAGTACTGTACTGTTATGCTGTCCTAAATATGAACATACACTGTTTTGCTCGTTTATGTGACCGTATATCATCTATGCATGTTTATTTGTTTTCTTGAACATAATACTAATTTTACCATGATAACTTGACATTATTTCATGCACTATCATGTCTGATGATAACCATAATAAAAGTGATCAAGCCGGGGTTTCTTAAGGGAAGATCTAGTAGTGGAAAATATGGAAACATGTACTTGGAAGGGAACTAGTGTTCCATACTATTACTGTTATTGTTATTGTTACTTTTCCTGCTGCTGTTACTGTTATTTCTACTGCTAGTGCTACTTTTACTGATACCTGAGTACACTGCCAGATTATGGTCCACTATGAAATCTAAAAGCGAAACTATTTGTTGTAGCAACCATGTGTTATATTTTGTGGCACATGAAGTGCCACCTAGCTACTAATACACACAAGACTGTAAGAACATAAGACTAATATTGTTAGACTGATACTGTTGGACTGATACTATTATACTGTTACACTGATATACTGAGCTTACTGTTACTGGACACTATTAGTTGCCATATGACACTATACTCGACACATTCATTTGTACTGTTAGCATACCATGCTAATTGACTTTGTTTTACTGATTCATGCTAGTTATTACTGTTGATGCATTATTCCATGCTATTTGTTTACCTTTCCCATGTACTTGTATCCTATATTATAAGTGGCCCGTAACTTGCATTGACGGGTACTTATTTTCTCTTTCATTCTCCTGCAATTATTAATTGCAGTTCAGGATGGTCAGCTGCCCGACGGCATTGGCGAAATGAGATATTAGTGATGGATTTCTTGCTTATTAGTATAACTATTATTGTTCCTTTGAATAATATATTTTGAGTACTTGGATGATTCCTTTGTATTTTGTGCAATGTGACCTAGGATTTTGTCTTATTCAGATCTGATTTATTTGAGCTTAATACATTTTGCTTCAAGTAAATTCTGTTGGTTTATTAATTCAATTATGCATATGTGGTTGACTCTTTCGCTTCCTACTCTGATTATTTTGTGAGATGTTGTAAAGAGTCTTGAACAGCTTATGGATGACGCAAATCATTCGCTGGGTTGAGTCGCGTATCCATATTTCGTATTCTTTTTGGGAAGCAGGGCGTGAGAAGGCTTTTAGTCATATTAGAGCCCAGGTTTGGCTAATGTATTAGTTGCCTAATATATTAGACAAGCTTAGCTCGAATTGGGATCGGCTCAATATTTCACCAACCATGCATACGTAAATGAATTATTATCAACTTTGATTCTGGATACTAATTGTTTGATTTTTGTGTAGCTATGGCTTGTGGAAATTCTTCCCAGCCAAATCCGTTTGAGGCTGTCACTGCTATGCTTAAGCGGCTGATCAATCAGCAGCAAAACCACAATGATCTAGTGATGGCTGCTCTTGAAGCTGCCCAGGTTCTGCCTCCCGTTGTGCCTGTGCAGGCAAATCTTCTGCCTCGTCTAGGAACAGTTACAGATTTTATGAGGCTGCATCCCAACCATTTTTCCGGTACTTAGACACCTTTGGAGGCTGAACAGTGGTTGATCTAGACCGAGATCTTGCTTTTGGAGGCACGTGTAATACCCTGATTTTTCAATTAATGAAAAATTATTTTATTTTGCACGTAGTGAGCACGTGCAATATTTTGGTTGGATTATTTTATTATGATGTGTATAAATATTTAAATATGTGTTCTCAAATTATTTTGTACAAAAGCCTTTCTTTAAAAAAATAGAAAGCCTTATTTTAAAAGTCTTTTTCTTAAAGCCCAAAATGTGTTTTTTTTTATTTTATTTCTAAGAACTATTTTGGCCCAAAATAAAGCCCATGGATTAATCTATTTTTATTTAAACTTGTCATGTAGAAGACTATTTTAATACTATTTTATTTTTATACAAAATTAAATTGTACAATTTTTAGGCCTAGTTGCATGCACGTGCACTACACGTACACGTGCAATGCACACTTTTCCAAGGCCGGGATTGCTTCTCTTTTGGAGGGAGTTTTGAATTTGGTCATGGTGTTCATGGAGGTGGTTATGTGGATGTGGGTAGTTTTCATAACTCCTACTCTAATCTTGGCCCTTCATCCTACAACCAACTAGTCAATCCTAGCCCTCCATTTCACTTGTTTCTAGTATAAATACCCCCCCCCCTCCCATGGCTATATTCATATGCAATTATATCTTTCCAAACTATAGTCTTATTTTAGTAATAGTGTGAGTTAAAAAACAGTGAGAGTTGTGTGGGATTGCTTGCATTTTGCTTGGAGGAGAGGCCGACCATCACAAGGAGAAGCATTCGGTGGTGGTGATTGTGGAGCTTGTGCGCGCATAGTCTAGGAGGAGGTGCATTCATTCGCAAGGATTTGTTGCTTTGTGTGTTTATTTCTCTCCATATAAGGTAGGTAACCTTTCATATTTCTAATATAGGGATCCATGCTAGATTTAACTGTCAAAATTATGAATGAAAAATACTAATAAGAACCCACTTTAATTGAGAAGTTAGTTTACGAATTGATTGAAATGTGGTGTTTGATTTGTATGTGATTCTAGTATTAAGTTAAATTGTGTGTAGAATTCTCCATGCTTATTAGAATAAGAGAATGATAGTGGTTCAATTTTCTTAAGAATGATGCTAGTATTGATGTTTGAAAGTACGAATGAGAATGCTAGTTTAATTGAAAATTGAAAGCATGAAATTGATTAAGAAAGAGCACGCTTTTGAAAGAGTAACTTTTTTTGAATATTTGAGTTGTGAGCTTGTTAATGGATAAGTGGTTATATAATTTGTGATGTACATGATTGGACTAGAAGTATTGTTGATTTAAAGGAAATACATTTATTACCATCACTAATTGTATGTAAAAGTTAGTACTTGTGTTAGTGCTAATTTATGTTTTGAAAAGATATTTTTGAGTTATTGTGGGGTTGGATAAATTCAAAAAAATGTATAGATATGTATGTTGAATAAGAGATTAATAACAGTAAATTAATGTAAGAAAATTGTGAATAAAAAGATTAGAAGACCAATTGTTAAGTAATGTCGAAAATGAAAAATTAGTAGTTTTAATGAATAATTCATTGATTTGTGTGAAAAATATATTTTTATTAGTGCAAAAATTATTTTAATCATGCTGATATGAAGATCATGTGAGGGGAAGTTAATCTGGAATTTTTCAGTAACTTTTACAAAGGCAATATGAACCAAGGTTAATTGAACATCGAGTATTTCTAACAACAGTGGCAAAATGGTTCAAAAAGTTTTTGATATGTATTGTGACAACCTGAGCTTGTAGCTCAGGCGGTCACTGTGTGCAGTTGGGTTCTCTGGGTCGATCGGTTCGAATCCCTGTATCCGCAAACATTTTTCCACATTTTTTGTAAGCATATAAACTTTCGACCCGAAGTAATAAATGCAATTTTCCCCCCCTTTATAATGCTAGCACAGATTGGCCTAGCGGCGGGTGCTCTTGGCCTTGTTTCCGTTGTGCCTGGGTTCGATTCCTACCCTCGGCATATATATAAAAAATATTTTTTTGGGTTTCTAGATGTCCAAAAATTGTGAAAAAAATATGGTTATTCTCATAAAAATGTAAGGAATTTTATAAGAGTGATTTGGGCATTATTTGAATGAAATAAACTATGGTTTGTGAACAAAAGACATAATTAGAACTATGGTTCTAGATTATGTATTTGTGAAAAAGTATAGCTTATAAGAATAAATAATAATGATGTATTAGAAGGTGATTTTGGCAAAAGAAACTTGGTTGTGTGACTTGATGCAATTTATTTCTCATTTGTGGAACAAAATGAAGTATGCACATTTGTTAATAAAGTGAAATTTGATTCGTTGTGATAATTGATTAAGTTCATGAAATTCATGTACAATTATGGACTTGTGAACAAATTGGGAATCATGAAATGAAAAGAGAATATACATGTGAGTATGAGAACTCAACATGGAAAATTTATAAGTTGAAGATTGTGAAATGAAAATTGAAATAGAGTAGCTAAGTCTCTCCTGGCATTGAGAAATGAAATGAAATGAAATGAAATTAGACCAAGGTTGGTCATGTTGAAATGAAGGAATAAGTCCGGTTTAGTGGAGAGGCTATCTCTAGAGATTAATTTTTGTTCATGATTTTTAATGAGGTTAAGGACTAGTACATAGGGGAGACGTGATGAAAGTAGAAGAAAAACATGAGTATGGGGGCCATCGGATAGAGGTGTGAGAGCGATTCACAGGCTGTCTGCTTGATGCGTCAAGACATGGTGTGGGCGCTACTCCAGAATTATCGTCCCGGTGGCGACGCTCGTGGGATGTTCGAGTGGCTATGGGTGGTGCCATTGTTCCATGGCGGAGGCTGAATTGTCCATAGGTTGCCTGCTCGATGCGTCGTGTCAGTGCGTGGGATTCCCCTCCAGGTTGCCTGGGCATGGGCTCGTAGATCATAGGGCATCTAAGACACTACCGTAGTTACAGTAGTAGATTAAGTCATAACGAGGGATTGAACCCTACAAAGATGAAGAACGATTAAGGGCTTGCCCTCGGACCTATGTAGTATGGGATGCATAGAATTCGAACAAGTGCGCATTAGCGTCATGTAACATGAATAAATGCATTAAGGATTAAGTGCACAATCACAACACGACATCAATAGGGTAGTCCCTTTAGTTTGAAATGTGACAAGTTTGTGTTTGCTAAATATGGAAAGGTGAGTTATACTATTTCCGGCATAGAGAGGATGGCCGTGTATAATGTTCGTCGGTTGAATAAACTGACGTACCCACAGTCTTATATGCAGATAAATGACATGTTAAAGAGGAATGGATGCTGAAAGATTGTACCATGTTGTTGTACATTTATTTAATTGTTGTATTTTATTTCTGCTGTGCAAAAAGAAAAGTGTAATATTGATGTAAACTCTGATGTAAGATGAAAAGTTTAAATTTCCTTGTAAAATTGTACTAAAGAAAGTGAAAAGATCCTGTAGAACATCTCGAATTCAGTGCATTTGGGATTCGGGGCGTTACAGAGTGGTATCAGAGCCACGCTTTCTACGCTTTCCACACTTGTACAAATTTATAAGGAACGACACCCTAGAAGTGGACATTAAAGTGTGTGTTTGAGTCTAGAGATTTAAATGTAAGTGACTTACATTTGTATTGCTCTATGACTTATGTTTCCTCCTCTCTATTCTAAGATGGCTGATCACTTCGACCCTGCTAGAGGCGACGACTGGCATATCATTGAGGAAGAGTACCATCCTGGACAAGCTGATTCCGAGGACGAGTACTACCCTGGGCAAGCAGATTCTGATGGTGAAGAATGGCCTGAATCCCGAGAGATCACCCCACCTCCGGATTCATCTGATGACTCTTCTTCTGACGAAGAAGAAGAACCAGTTCCAAGTGATCTTGTGACTTCTCTTTAGAGGTAGGTAGAGACACTGCGAGAGAGAGTCCGATTGTTGGAGGCTTAGCTGGCAAAACGGAAGGACGACTTTTCAGTTCTCAGTCACCGAGTATGGGAACTTGAAAAGAGGAAGAACCTGACTGATGTGCTGAAGGATGAAGTTGATGAACTACGGGAAGAACTTCGAGTAGCGAAGAGGACCCGTAGGAGTTAGATTGTTGTAGCTTCTATTTCTTTCATTCTGATGTTAAGAAATGTTTTCAATTCGAATGTATAAAGTTTGAAATTCAATGAAATGGAAATATTGACTTGAAAGTTCATGTTTCGTACTTCGAATTTGATGGACCTTTTACATCAGAATATGGAATGAAAGCTGTTGTGTTGTTCGATACTGGATCCTCTCATACTTTTGTCTCCAAAATTTGCTAAAGTATTGGGAGTTGAACCGAAGATTTTTCCAGGCAAGATCTTAGCAGTAGCTACTCCGTCAGGGGAAACTTTAACCACTGATCGGTATTATGCTGATTGCGAGATTGTGATTGGAGATAGAATCTTTGGCATTGATCTGATCGAGCTGACTATCTTGGGAGTCGATGTTATCATTGGCATTGATTGGATGTCGGTGTACAGTGCAAGAATCGAGTGTAAGACCAAGACGGTAACAGTGAAGTCTCCAGGTGGACCTGAAGTCACTTTCCAAGGGAAGCAGAAATGTTCTAAGCTGGTGGCAACTATCCGCAAGGAAAAGACTCCTGTGGAAGTGCAAGGGATTCCTGAGGTTCGGGACTATCCGACTGTGTTTTTGGAAGATTTTCCTGAGTTACCCCCGCATCATGATGTAGAGTTCAGCATCACTGTTCAACCGGGAAGTGCACCCATTTCTAAGGTACCGTATATGATGGCTCAAGTGGAACAAGATGAGGTGAAACGGCAGATTGAGGAACTGTTGGAGAAAGGCTTTATTCAACCTAGTGCGTCACCTTGGGGAGCACCAGTACTTTTGGTAAAGAAGAAGGATGGATCGATGAGAATGTGTATCGATTACCAGGAGCTGAATAAGGTCACTGTTCAGAATAAGTATCCGATTCCTCGAATTGATGACTTGTTTGATCGTGTACAAGGAGCAGTTGTATTCTCCAAAATAGATCTTCGATCAGGTTACCACCAAGTTCGAGTGAAAGCTGAAGATGTGCACAAAACTGCATTTAGAACTCGACATGGGCATTACGAATTCTTAGTTATGCCGTTCGGAGTGACGAATGCACCCGCAATCTTCATGGATTTGATGAACAGAGTTCTGAGGCCGTTCATTGATTCTTTCGTCGTGGTGTTTATCGACGATATTCTCGTGTACTCCAAGTCAGAGGAGGAGCACACCGAGCATCTGGCAGCAGTGTTGAAGAAGCTGGAAGAGCAGGAGTTGTATGCCAAGTTATCCAAGTGTGATTTCTGGAAATCTGAAGTGGCATTCCTAGGTCACATCCTTTCTAAGGAGGGAGTGGCAATTGACCCTCAGAAGATAGAGGCAGTAAGAGATTGGGCTAGGCCTACTACAGTAAAGGAAGTCAGAAGTTTTCTTGGGATGACTGGATACTACAGGAGATTCATTCAAGGTTATGCTCAGATAGCCGTGCCGCTTACTGGAGTGACCAAGAAGAATGTGAGCTTCAAGTGGACTGAGCAATGTGAGGCGAGCTTTCAGGAGTTGAAAGATAGACTGACTACTGCACCTATTTTGGCTTTGCCTAGAGCAGGTGTTGAGTATGATGTTTATAGCGATGCTTCACATCATGGGCTTGGTTGTGTCTTAATGCAAGAAGGAAGAGTAATCGCTTATGGGTCTAGGCAACTACGACCGCATGAGAAAAATTACCAGACTCATGATCTAGAGTTGGCTGCGATTATCTTTGCCCTGAAGCAATGGAGGCACTACGTGTACGGTGAGAAATTGAACATGTAAACGGACCACAAGAGCTTGAAGTATATATATCAGCAGAGGGATCTGAATTTGAGGCAGCGGAGATGGTTGGAAGTGCTCGAGGACATGCGACCTGAGATCAAGTATCATCCTGGAAAAGCTAATGTTGTTGCTGATGCACATAGCCGCAAGAGCAGTTTGGCCAGTTTGATTACAACTCATAAGCATCTGATTGAGGAGTTGGACCGAGCAGATATTGAAGTTGTCTTGCAAGGATTGGGAGCATCTTTGGCTCAGTTGAGGCTTCAGCCTACTCTGAATGGAAGGATCATCGCAAGTCAAGAGGTTGATGCTGATATCTTGGAGATGAAGGAGCAGCTTGGTGCTGGCAGGTTGCCCGGATTTCAAATTAGGGATGGAGTGCTGTGGTTCGGAGATAGACTATGTGTTCCAAATCAGGCGGACCTTAAAGAGAGTATTCTTCAGGAGGCGCATGCTACTCTTTTGTCTGTACATCCTAGGAGTACTAAGATGTACAAAGACATCAAACAGCATTTCTGGTGGTCAGGTTTGAAGCGGGATGTGGCTGATTTTGTTGCGAAGTGTGAGGTTTGTCAGCAAGTCAAAGCCGAAAATCAGAGACCCTGAGGTCTATCACAGCCGTCACCTATTCCGGAATGGAAGTGGGATAACATCAGTATGGATTTCATTACGGGATTGCCTAAGAGCTCTAAAGGCAATGATGCGATTCGGGTCATAGTCGATCGACTAACCAAGTCCGCTCACTTTTTGGCGATGAAACTCACTGCTTCGATGGACAAGTTAGCCGAGATGTATGTTGGTGAGATTGTCCGGCTTCATGGTGTTCCTTCAACTATTGTGTCTGATCGAGATGCGCGGTTTACTTCGCATTTTTGGAGGAGTCTTCAGACAGCTTTGGGTACCAAGACGGATTTCAGCACTGCTTTTCATCCGCAAACCGATGGGCAGACCGAGAGAGTCAATCGTATTCTTGAGGATATGCTTCGGTGTTGTATACTAGACTTTGGAGACAGTTGGGAAAGGCATTTACCTTTGGTAGAGTTTGCCTACAACAACAGTTTTCAGGCTAGCATCGGGATAGCGCCGTACGAAGCTTTGTATGGCAGGAAGTGCAGGACTCCTATTTGTTGGTTTGAAGTTGGGGAGCGTCAGTTGTTTGGTCCTGAGCTTGTACAACAAACTTCTGAGAAGATTGTTTTGATCAGGAAGAGGTTGGTAGAAGCTCAGAGGAGGCAGAAAAGCTATGCAGACAACCGGAGAAGGGACCTTGAGTTTGAGGCTGGTGACTTCGTCTTTCTGAAGGTATCACCCAGTAAAGGTGTGGTTCGTATTGGAAAAGGCGGGAAGTTAGCCCCGAGGTTTATAGGCCCGTATAAGATATTGAAAAGGATCAGGAAAATTGCTTACCGGCTTGAATTACCGGAAGAGTTGTCTCAGGTGCACAATGTCTTTCATGTGTCTATGCTGAGAGGTTATATTCCAGATCCGAGTCATCATTTGCCTGAAGTGCCGGAAGGTTTGCAGTTGGATCTGAATTACATCGAGTCTCCTGTTGAGATTGTTGATCGTCGAGAGAAAGTCTTGAGGAATAAGACGATACCGATGGTCAAGGTAGTCTGGAGAAACCACTTGGTTGAAGAGGCTACTTGGGAATCTGAGGAGAGGATGTTGAAGGACTATCCTGAGCTTTTTGCTTGATTGAATCTTTGTATCTTTTGTTCTTGTTGTTGTGTTGTATTTTCTGTTTCTCTCGCTCTTGATTGTAGTTCCGGGGACGGAACTATTCTAAGGAGGGAGTGTTGTAATACCCTGATTTTTCAATTAATGAAAAATTATTTTATTTTGCATGTAGTGAGCACGTGCAATATTTTGGTTGGATTATTTTATTATGATGTGTATAAATATTTAAATATGTGTTCTCAAATTATTTTGTACAAAAGCCTTTCTTTAAATAAATAGAAAGCCTTATTTTAAAAGCCTTTTTCTTAAAGCCCAAAATGTGTTTTTTTTATTTTATTTCTAAAAACTATTTTGGCCCAAAGTAAAGCCCATGGATTAATCTATTTTTATTTAAACTTGTCATGTAGAAGACTATTTTAATACTATTTTATTTTTATACAAATTAAATTGTACAATTTGTAGGCCTAGTTGCATGCACGTGCACTACACGTACACGTGCAATGCACACTTTTCCAAGGCCGGGATTGCTTCTCTTTTGGAGGGAGTTTTGAATTTGGTCATGGTGTTCATGGAGGTGGTTATGTGGATGAGGGTAGTTTTCATAACTCCTACTCTAATCTTGGCCCTTCATCCTACAACCAACTAGTCAATCCTAGCCCTCCATTTCACTTGTTTCTAGTATAAATACCCCCCCCCCCTCCCATGGCTATATTCATATGCAATTATATCTTTCCAAACTATAGTCTTATTTTAGTAATAGTGTGAGTTAAAAAAGAGTGAGAGTTGTGTGGGATTGCTTGCATTTTGCTTGGAGGAGAGGCCGGCCATCACAAGGAGAAGCATTCGGTGGTGGTGATTGTGGAGCTTGTGCGCGCATCGTCTAGGAGGAGGTGCATTCATTCGCAAGGATTTGTTGCTTTGTGTATTTATTTCTCTCCATACAAGGTGGGTAACCTTTCATATTTCTAATATAGGGATCCATGCTAGATTTAACTATCAAAATTATGCATGAAAAATACTAATGAGAACCCACTTTAATTGAGAAGTTAGTTTACGAATTGATTGAAATGTGGTGTTTGATTTGTATGTGATTCTAGTATTAAATTAAATTGTGTGTAGAATTCTCCATGCTTATTAGAATAAGAGAATGATAGTGGTTCAATTTTCTTAAGAATGATGCTAGTATTCATGTTTGAAAATACGAATGAGAATGCTAGTTTAATTGAAAATTGAAAGCATGAAATTGATTAAGAAAGAGCACGCTTTTGAAAGCGTAACTTTTTTTGAATATTTGAGTTGTGAGCTTGTTAATGGATAAGTGGTTATATAATTTGTGATGTACATGATTGGACTAGAAGTATTGTTGATTTAAAGGAAATACATTTATTACCATCACTAATTGTATGTAAAAGTTAATACTTGTGTTAGTGCTAATTTATGTTTTCAAAAGATATTTTTGAGTTATTGTGGGGTTGGATAAATTCAAAAAAATGTATAGATATGTATGTTGAATAAGAGATTAATAACAGTAAATTAATGTAAGAAAATTGTGAATAAAAAGATTAGAAGACCAATTGTTAAGCAATGTCGAAAATGAAAAATTAGTAGTTTTAATGAATAATTCATTGATTTGTGTGAAAAATATGTTTTTATTAGTGCAAAAATTATTTTAATCATGCTGATATGAAGATCATGTGAGGGGAAGTTAATCTGGAATTTTTCAGTAACTTTTACAAAGGCAACTTGAACCAAGGTTAATTGAACATCGAGTATTTCTAACAACAGTGGCAAAATGGTTCAAAAAGTTTTTAATATGTATTGTGACAACCTGATGTTGTAGCTCAGGCGGTCACTGTGTGCAGTTGGGTTCTCTGGGTCGATCGGTTCGAATCCCTGTATCTGCAAACATTTTTCCACATTCTTTGTAAGCATATAAACTTTCGACCCGAAGTAATAAATGCAATTTTTCCCCCCTTTATAACGCTAGCACAGATTGGCCTAGCGGAGGGTGCTCTTGGCCTTGTTTCCGTTGTGCCTGGGTTCGATTCCTACCCTCGGCATATATATAAAAAATATTTTTTTTGGGTTTCTAGATGTCCAAAAATTGTGAAAAAAATATGGTTATTCTCATAAAAATGTAAGGAATTTTATAAGAGTGATTTGGACATTATTTGAATGAAGTACACTATGGTTTGTGAACAAAAGACATAATTAGAACTATGGTTCTAGATTATGTATTTGTGAAAAAGTATAGCTTATAAGAATAAACAATAATGATGTATTAGAAGGTGATTTTGGCAAAAGAAACTTGGTTGTGTGACTTGATGCAATTTATTTCTCATTTGTGGAACAAAATGAAGTATGCACATTTGTTAATAAAGTGAAATTTGATTCGTTGTGATAATTGATTAAGTGCATGAAATTCATGTACAATTATGGACTTATGAACAAATTGGGAATCATGAAATGAAAAGAGAATATACATGTGAGTATGAGAAGTCAACATGGAAAATTTATAAGTTGAAGATTGTGAAATGAAAATTGAAATAGAGTAGCTAAGTCTCCCCCGGCATTGAGAAATGAAATGAAATGAAATGAAATTAGACCAAGGTTGGTCATGTTGAAATGAAGGAATAAGTCCGGTTTAGTGGAGAGGCTAACTCTAGAGATTAATTTTTGTTCATGATTTTTAATTAGATTAAGGACTAGTACATAGTGGAGACGTGATGAAAGTAGAAGAAAAACATGAGTATGGGGGCCATCGGATAGCGGTGTGAGAGCGATTCACAGGCTGCTTGCTTGATGCGTCAAGGCATGGCGTGGGCGCTACTCCAGAATTATCGTCCCGGTGGCGACGCTCGTGGAATGTTCGAGTGGCTATGGGTGGTGCCATTGTTCCATGGCTGAGGCTGAATTGTCCATAGGTTGCCTGCTCGATGCGTCGTGTCAGTGCATGGGATTCCCCTCCAGGTTGCCTGGGCATGGGCTCGTAGATCATAGGGCATCTAAGACACTACCGTAGTTACAGTAGTAGATTAAGTCATAACGAGGGATTGAACCCTACAAAGATGAAGAATGATTAAGGGCTTGCCCTCGGACCTATGTAGTATGGGATGCATAGAATCCGAACAAGTGCGCATTAGCGTCATGTAACATGAATAAATGCATTAAGGATTAAGTGCACAATCACAACATGACATCAATAGGGTAGTCCCTTTAGTTTGAAATGTGACAAGTTTGTGTTTGCTAAATATGGAAAGGTGAGTTATACTATTTCCGGCATAGAGAGGATAGCCGTGTATAATGTTCGTCGGTTGAATAAACTGACGTACCCACAGTCTTATATGCAGGTAAATGACATGTTAAAGAGGAATGGATGCTGAAAGATTGTACCATGTTGTTGTACATTTATTTAATTGTTGTATTTTATTTCCGCTGTGCAAAAAGAAAAGTGTAATATTGATGTAAACTCTGATGTAAGATGAAAAGTTTAAATTTCCTTGTAAAATTGTACTAAAGAAAGTGAAAAGATCCTGTAGAACATCTCGAATTCAGTGTATTTGGGATTCGGGGCGTTACAGCACGTGTCGCCAAGGCTAATAGGGTGGACGTGGTTTCCATCCAGCTGGTGGATTTGGCTCAAATTTGGTGGATGGCCGAGTCCGAGCGACTTGAGAGGCCTATTGCTTGGAGTATTTTCACTCAGGGATTCTTGGAGAAGTTCTTCCCCAGTAGTACTCGAGTTGATATGGAACAGCAATTCCTGGCCCTAAAATAGGGATCCAGGTCAGTGGATGAGTACGTAGCTGACTTTACTAGACTTAGCCGCTTCGCTGCCGTTCTTGTGGCTATCGAACAAGATAGGGCTCGTAGATTCACAAATGGGCTTGAGTAGGATATTAAGATGCATCTTGTCTCTCTCCATTTGCGTACTTATGCTGAAGCTCTTGAGGCAGCTCAAGCTCAGGAGCAGGCTCGTGGTGGTTTGGTTCTTTCTCTGCGGACTGTTCTACATCCTGCTGCTAAGCCTTCTGGTGGTCCTGTTTGGAGGTCTGTCCTAACCAATCCGGTATGGGCAGCTCCGTATCCTTCTGCTGGGTTCCAGAAAGGTGGTTTGTACGACTTCTGTCAGATGTCTGGGCATGAGCGTAAGAATTTTTAGCGCGTCAACCATCGGTGCTTTAGGTGTGGCGTTGCTGATCATTCAGTACGCGATTATCCGCAGCAGCAACAGGTGGCCCTTCCAGCCAGAGGTCCTGTTCATCTGGTAGGCCCAACTCATGGTCCAGTTAGGCGTCTGCTTCCTCCTCAGTGTCAGATTGTCGGTCAGAGGACCGCTGTTCTGAGGAGAGATCAGGCTTTCAACTTGACTGCTGCAGATGCTGAAACAGCTATAGGAGTTGTGGCAGGTATCTTTTTGCTTTTTGTTTTGTTGTTCTTGTTTTGCTTTCGCGTTGTTCCTTTCTTTTGGTCTCGTTTAGCTTTCTTTTTGTTATCTTTTTGCATTGTTGTATCTCTTACCCTTGATTGTATGCTTTTCCTTTCTCCTTGTCTTTTGCTCCCTTAGGTGTTTTCCTTGTTTGCTATTTTCCTGCTCGTGTTCTCTTTGATTCTGGGGCAACCCATTCTTTTGTCTCCTAATAATTTTTCGCTCGCCATCAGTTGGAGTGTAGCAACATGTCTGAGGCTTGGAATATTTTGACAGGTGGTGGTGTTGTCATTTGTTCCCGTGAGTGCAGGTAATGTTCTGTTGTTATTGGGGACACAGATTTCAAAGACAACCTGATTATCATTGAGAATTCGAGATTTGATGTTATTCTGGCTATGGATTGGTTGGGTGAAGCCCATGCCATTATTGATTTCCATGCCAAGAAAGCTATTTTTAGAATTCCCGATCGAGCAGAATTTGAGTTCCATACCGGGGAGTCTTTCTTTGGTCGAACAAAGACTGCAGTTGTACAGGTAGATTGTGCGATGGAATTGCACTCAGGCTGTGAGGCTGCACCTCTAGTTGTTTGGGATTTCTTGGATATTTTTCCGGATGAGTTGCCTGGCTTACCCTCTGATAGGGAAGTGGAGTTCAGTATTGATGTTCAGCCTGGAACGGTACTGATATCGAAAAGTCCCTACAGGATGGCATCAGTTGAGCTAGTAGAGCTTAAGGTGCAGATTCAGGAGTTACTTGATTTGAGTTTCATCAGACCAAGTGTTTCGCCTTGGGGTGCTCCGGTCCTTTTTGTCAACAAGAAGGATGGTAGTCGTCGACTGTGTGTGGATTATCAAGAACTAAACAGTGTTACTGTGAAGAACCGGTATCCTTTGCTTAGGATCGATGGTTTGTTCGACCAGTTGAGTGGGGCTGCTATTTTCTCGAAGTTGGATCTTCATTTTGGGTATCACCAAGTCAAGCTGAAGGCTGCTGATATACAGAAGACTACATTCAGGACTAGATACGGGCACTATGAGTATCTTGTGATGCCGTTCGGGGTCACTAATGCACCAGCTGTATTCATGAGTCATATGAACCGGGTCTTCTCTCATTTCTTGGATAGATTTGTGGTGGTCTTCATTGATGACATTCTGGTATATTCTCGGAATCGGGAAGATCATGCTGAGCAGCTTAGAGTTGTTCTGCAGACTTTGAAAGAGGATCAGCTCTATGGGAAACTCAGCAAGTGTGACTTTTTGCTCGACAAGGTTTCTTTCTTGGGGCACATTATATATGGCAATGGTCTTTCTGTGGATCCAGCCAAGGTTGAGGCTGTGAAGGATTGGCCTATTCCTAAGTCAGTTTCTGAAGTAAGGAGTTTTCTCGGTTTGGCTGGCTATTATCGAAAATTCGTTCAAGATTTTTTGAAGATTGCAGGGCTATTAACTAAACTAACAGGAAAGGATCACAAGTTCTTTTGGTCTGGTGAGTGCAGTGGGGCATTTGTTAAGTTAAAGAACAAATTGACGTCAGCGTCTGTGTTGACTATTCCAGATGGTTCGGGCGGATTTGTAATTCACTGTGATGCTTCCGGTAAGGGTCTTGGAGCAGTTCTTATGCAGAAGGGCTGTGTCGTTGCGTATGCATCAAGGCAGTTGAGGCTGCATGAAAAGAACAATCCTACCCATGAGTTGGAGTTAGCGGCAGTGATCTATGCTCTGAAGCTATGGAGACATTATTTACTTGGAGATCGCGTGGAGATCTTTACAGACCACAAAAGTCTCAAGTACATTTTCACCCAGAAGGAATTAAAAATGAGGCAAAGGCGATGGTTGGATCATATGGCCGATTATGACATCAGTTTGCAATACCATCCTTGTAAAGTAAACTTGGTGCCAGATGCTTTGGGTAGGAGACTGATAGTTATGTTTCTTACTCAGAAGAGTGATCTCATTGAGCAGATCTGGAGGTTGATTTTGGAGGTTTTATTGCTGAGTTCTGGTCAGAGTTGTCTTGCGCTCCAGCTTCAGTCTTCTTTTGTTGATCAGATCAAGGAGCCTCAGGTTGGTGATGCGCAGTTGCATGGTTTTCGAGCTGAGGTTGAGTCTGGGTCCAGAACGGACATGGTTATTCATGCCGATGGTTTGCTTCGTTTTGGTTCCCGTTTGTGGGTCCCTATGGGTGAAGTTTGTCAGAGGCTGCTTGAGGAAGCTCATCAGTCCTCGTATTCAATCCAACCTGGCAGTACTAAGATGTATCGAGATTTGAAGCTTCATTTCTAGTTGCATGGTATGAAAAGGGCTGTAGCTCGGTTTGTTGCTCAGTATTTGATCTGCCAATAGGTTAAGGTAGAGCATCAGAGAACCGCTGGACTTCTTCAACCACTTCCTATTCCTGGGTGGAAGTGGGAAATATCACCACGGATTTTGTGACCGCTTTGCCGAGGAGTCCTAAGGGTCACAATGCTGTTTGGGTGATTGTCGACCATTTGACGAAAAGTGCTCACTTCATTCCTTTTGGTGTCAGTCAGTTTACTAAGAGCCTAGCGGAGAAGTACATGGAAGAGATTGTCACGCTTCAGGGGGTTCCAGTCAGTATTGTATCCGACAGGGATACGAGATTCAGAATTCAGTTTTGGGAGAGTCTTCAGGCTAGTTTAGGGAGTAAGTTGAGGTACAGTACAACTTTTCATCCTCAGAATTATGGACAGTCAGAGCGGACTATTCAGATTGTTGAGGACATGTTGCAATCCTGTATGTTGTAGATTTTGGAGCCCTAGGTTTGTTTGACTGTTTGAGATTTTGGAGCGAGTAGGCAAGGTGGCCTATCGTCTTGCTTTGCCGCCAGCGTTATCAGGAGTGCACGATGTTTTCAATTTCTCACAACTCAGGAGATATTCGCGATGAGAGTCACGTGATCGACTACTCTGAGTTGACCGTGCGGCCGGATTTGACTTGTGAGTTTCCGCCAGTTGCTATTGTGGATCGGCGAGAGAAAGTGCTTAAGAAAAAGGTCATCAAGTTGGTTCGTGTCGCTTGGAATCCTCACATGCCTAGTGAGTCAACTTGGGAGCTGGAGGAAGAGATTCAACAGAAGTTTTCTCATTTGTTTGAGTAGTGGTTGTTTTGTTTGGTTTTGCATTGTTTTCTTTTCTTTTGGGGTTACCCTTATATATCTTCTTTTTGAATTTCGATGACGAAATTCTTCTTATTAGGTGGGTAGGATTGTAACCCTTGTTATTCATTTTTCATATTTTTGATGTATTTTTCTTCTTTTTTGAAAATTTGTAATCTCTTGTATTTTTCTGGACCATATATTGGAGTTGTTTTCAATATATATTCATTTTTGGCTCAATCTTGATCTTTTGTGATTTATTTTCGGTTCGTTGATTTGTTCTTGATCATTGTTGTTATTTTCTCTCTTTATTTGTGTCTTGCTCTCTATATTTGTATCTTTGGGTGCTCATGATTATTTGGTTGCTCATCCTATTCCCAATCCTATTGTTTGATCCCTAATTTATTACCAATTCCAAATTAAATCCACAATCCTATTTGAAATCCTATACATATTGATCCTAATCAAATTCAATTAGACTAATCCTACTACTACTCCTAATCTACCCACAACCCATTAACCCAATACCCATCTCATACTGAACCCTAAACTCAAAACCTATATAAACTCATCTCATTAAAACCCTAACCCTACTTCAATACCCGGCCTCCTCCCTCTCTTCCCTGCCCTTGTGCCGCACACCCCGACACCCCCGACCTGCCTTCTTACCGCCTGCACCCCGATCCCGATGCCAATCATCAGTGTCGACCACCCCTATCCATTGCCGACTCCACCCTAGCCGACCTCCGTTACACCCGAGCACCTTTATCCTCCATCACCTATCTCTCTCCATCCTTCCATTGTCGTCCCAGCAGCGGCAACCAGCGCGCCAGCGGCCAGCCGATGCCCCGAACCCCATTGCCCTTTCTCTCTTGCTTTGCTAGTTTTCACGTGTTGGATTTTTTCACGTGCGAGTTGTTCGTTGATTCGTACGTTTTCGTTCATGGGATTGTTCGTTGCCGGGATCTGATCCCGTTATTCTTGGTGTTCGTTTCGTCTTCGGTTCAGACATGTAACTTGTACCCAAATTCCTTTGTCTAATACTAGTCAAAAAATACCGCTTATAGTGTAGTTGGGTTCTAGAGACAACTCGTGTATGTGTTATTTTTGATGGTTTTTATCTCTATAGTGCTATTTGACCATAGTTGCCTCACGACACAAAAATCGACATGAAAACAAGTACGTTTGATCGTTCTTGATCTATTCATATATGTGAGATAATTAGGTGCAATTATGTGTTTGATGAGATCCATGTGATATAATGGTTGTGAATATATTATATACTCATTTCATGATATTTGGACACATAATAGACTCTATACCAAGTTTGATTGTGATTGGAACGAGTTTCGTGTGGTTTATGTTGGTTTTGTTTTCAAGAGAAAATCTGTATTTGTCGATGATCATTTTTGATTTGTATTTTAGACCCTATTAAGGTCAGAATTCTTAATTTTTGTATTGGACATGAATTGTAGAGGAATTTGTCTCCTTTCCAAACCCTCTAACCTTGATCTATTTCGTTTTCGTATGAGTGATTTATGGCTATTTTACTACAGAGGTGTATTCTATTTCAAGATTTCATTTCTTGATAATTTTGATGATTAAACTATTTTGATACCAGTCCTAATTATGTTATTTTCATCTGAAATTTTGCACAGTATTTCTATACATATCTAGGGATTACCCAGAATTTTGGTGGATTTTATTGATGAGTTTTATACACCCTTTCATGCTTGTTTATGAAAGCTATACTTGCAGTATTTTTCTCGCTATTCTGTAAAGAATCCTATTTGTACCCTATTTCCTTCTACTGAATGGAAAATATTTATGAGATATAAAAGTTAGCTTATTTTGTCTATTTCCATCTCCTTTTGACGGATTTGGATTTCGTTTTATGGTTTGTGAGATACTACAGTTTTCGTACAGCAGTATTGGAAATTCCAAATTTGCCAAAGTATCGTTTCTTAATGTTTTCTGATTTTTGTTGACTGAACTGATTTTACCGGAATATTATGAAACTTTATATTCTAATGCTAGGCATATAGGGGATTACCCCAGATTTTTCTTGAATTTATTTGAGAAATTTTAATGTAGTTTTTCTATCAATGAATACGATTTACTGATTTCTGGCTGAACGTGTTTTATGAATTCAAATCAGTTTGAGTTATGATTTTGTCAAATACTATATGACTTATATAGAATTGCTGGATTCGTGTGGAATTCTATTTTCTAGATTCTTTAACGGATTAGATTTGGATTTCTGTAGTAACGGAAATCACTGTTTTAGTACTGTACCGTCATGCTGTTCTGAATATGAACATACACTGTTTTGCTCGTTTATGTGACCGTATATCATCAATGCATGTTTAATTGTTTCCCTAAACCTAATAATGATTATACCATGATAATTTGACACTATTTCATGCACCATCATGACTGTTTGATAACCATAATAAAAGTAATCCAGCCGGGATTTCTTAAGGAAAGATCTAGTAGTGGGAAATATGGAAACATGTACTTGGAAAGGAACTAGTATTTCATACTGTTACTGTTACTGTTACTGTTACTTTTACTACTACTGTTACTGTTATTTCTACTGCTACTGCTACTGTTACTGATACCTTAGTACGCTGCTTCATTATGGTCCACTATTAAAACTAAAAGCGAAACTTTTGTAGTAGCAATCATGTATTATATTTTGGGGCGCAGGAAGTGCTACCTAGCTAGTAATACACACAAGACTGATACTGGTAGACTGATACTATTAGACTGATACTGTTGGACTGATACTGTTATACTGTTACTCTGATATACTGAGCTTACTGTTACTGGACACTGTTAGTTGCCATATGACACTATACTTGACACATTCATTTGTACTATTAGTATACCATACTAGTTAACTTTGTTTTACTGATTCATGCTAGTTCTTACTGTTGATGCCTTATTCCATGATAGTTGTTTACCTTTTCCATGTACTTGTATCCTACATTATAAGTGGCCCGTAACTTGTACTGACAGGTACTTATTTTCTCTTTCCTTCTCATGCAATAATTAATTGCAGATCAGGAAGGTCAGCTGCCCGATGGCATTGACAAAATGAGATATTAGTGCTTGATTTCTTGCTTATTAGTATTACTATTATAGTTGCTTTGAATAATGTATTTTGAGTACTTGGATGATTACTTTATATTTTGGGCGATGTGACCTAGGATTTTGTCTTATCCAGATCTGATTTATTTGAGATTAATACATTTTGTTTCAAGTAAATTCTGTTGGTATATTAATTCAATTATGCATGTGTGGTTGACTCTTTCACTTCTGACTCTGATTATTTTGTGAGATGTTGTAAAGATTCTGAACAGCTTATGGATGATGCAAATCATTCACTGGGTTGAGTCGCGTATCCGTATTCTGTATTCTTTTTGAGAAGCGGGGCGGGACACTTGTAATTTGTTTATTGTTGAGAAAGCATCCAAGTGAAATACCAAGTGTTGTTTTTCATTCATTGTACTCTGATGTAATTTGTTGAAAGTTGTAACATTTGGGATTGTAAAGGTATTATTGTAACACTGTTATAATGCATTGCAATTTTGTAACATTCGAGCTTGTAATACATTTGTGTTGAATAAAAAGTTTTAAATTTTCCTATTTTTCTGTGTATTGTGGCTAATTGAAAAAAAGATTCTGGCTTATGTCACAGTTTTCCAGTGTATGGAAATCGGGGCGTTACAGAGTGGTATCAGAGCCGACTTCAATTTACAGTCCAATACAGTAGGAAAATTGAACTTGGATGCTTTTCGGATTTTAGCTAGTTGTAGACAATTATAATTCATATTGTTGTTTCTTTCAACTTATGTTTTTATAATTTTTCTATATCTAGACTATTCCCAGTATATGCATTTGAAGGATGGTGTTCGAGTATATCCTAACCGAGGAGGTGTTGATCGAAGAGAATGGGCTGATTTCAAGGGATGATCAGATGATCTTGAGCGAGGAGCCGAAGGAGCTTTCACCACCGCAGGAGCTAAGTGTGGATCAACGCACAACAGCGACAGCTAGCATGCGACGGGAAATGAAGAAGCTGAGGAGGTGCAGGACTAGGAGAGGTCGTCAAGCTAAGCAAGTGGGTGACGCTTGCAGAGCTATGTTAGCAAGCCTAGCAAAGGATCCGGAACACTTTGATTCCGGATTGGCATGACTGCAGTATGAATGGGAGCAAGTCTAGGGGACCACAGAGGTTGTAACATGCCATTTCTGTGGGGAAGTTGGACACAAGAGATCAGTCTGTCCACAACTACAAGGAAAAAAAGCACCAGCATCAGGGTTCGAGAACCGATGTCAGAAGCACAAGACTCAGAAATCGGAAGGCAAACTTCGAGGCATCAAGCCGGAAAGTTGCTTCCTATGTGGCGAACAAGGTCACTTCATGATCCAGTGCCCGAGAAAGGACCCTCAGATGGATACCCATGTCTGTTACAATTGTGGGGAGATTGGTCATATCAGGCTAAACTGTCCACGGCTTCATAGGAATGACAGCAGATCAGTCCCAAAGACGAACAATAAAGGAAAAGAGCCTATTCACCAAGAGTAATAAGTTCGCACTTACGAAAAGCAAGTTGAAGAAGGCAGGAGAGCCAGTACCAGTATGTGCATATGGAGTTGTAACTAAGTTTAAAAAGTTTTATTTTGAATGTTATTTAGACTGAAGAAGTAATATATGATGTAACACTTTTGTAACCGAATGGATTTTTATATATATGGAATCTATACAACTGTTTTGTTCAATCGTGGTTCATCATAATCTTTTGTCTGAATTATTTTTTCAAGAATTGAGATGTGTACGGGAGGTAACTCTAGATTTGATTTTGTTGATTACACCATCTGGAGCGTCAGCTTTAAGCAAATTAGAGGAGAAAATCCTAGAAGTCTGAAGTGATGATAGTAGGCTACGTCCTATTCTAAGGAGAGAGTGGTTACCGAACTGCAAAAGATCGAGATAAGTGAAGGATTGGCCTCAGCCAAAGACCGTGAAGGAAGTAAGAAGCAAGATGATGAGATCAGTCAAGCCAGTATTGAAGTGATTACTCAAGATTGAAGCTCAGTTTTGACATGATGGGAGTTGCAACCGAGTCTAAGTGTGCAAGTCAGAAGGCTTAGGCAGAAAATGCAGGGATCAAAGCACCAAAGAGGCAAGTTGATGAAGGAAAATTCCAGAACGTCAGTATGGACTTGGTCACAGGAGTACCCAGAAGTTCGGAAATGTATGACTCAATTTGGGATATTGGAGACCAGTTGACGAAGTCTGCACAATTTTCTTCCAATGAAGATGACTTAATCGCTAAAGAAATTAGCGGAAGTCCACATTGAAGGGGTAAGGAAGCAACGTGGAGTGCCAGCATCAGGAGTTCTGACCAAGATTCGAGAGGTACGTCTCGACTTTGGCAGATTCTTCAGGCAGCTTGGGGACTGAGGTTGGGTTTTTTAGAGAACCAGTTCGTGGATGAGTCACTTGGGAGCCGGAAAGCCGTATAAGCTTTCTTTCCCCGAGTTATTTAGTGTATGCTTGTCTGTTTTCCTAACTTAACGTAGTTCTGAGGACATAACTATTCTAAGGAGGGAGTATTGTAATATCCCGGACGGATATTATATTGTATAAATCAATTTTTTTTAAAATTAAAATATTTTTTAATGGAGATTACTTGGTTTTTCAAATAAAAAGTTTACCTGGATTTGTATACTAGTAAGTTTATATATGTATTTTATCAGTTTTGTGCACTTGTACAAAATCTTGAAAAACGAATTTTTGAGAAAATCGTCTGGAAAATACCAGGCAGATATTAAAAATTATTATTTTATTTTTATTTCCAGGATTGAAATATTTTTGGTGGACATCTCCCGGTTTTGTTAATAAACATTATATATGTATATATATTAGTCGGTATACGACTATTTTGTATCAAATTGATACTGGAATCTTCCGAGCCAGTAATAAAATTATTTTTATTTATTAAACAGAATTAAATTATCTTTGTATTGATTTGTTCGTTTTTACGAACAAAAATTATCTGTATAATCAGATATATGCACGGATTTGAATCGTGTCGATTTCAGGCGATTGTACAAATCGTGTAGTATGTGATTTGGGAAAATATATGTTATTTTTGATCAAATCATGATGAGATTGAGGGTAGGGATTGAATTGGGTGTTGATTGCAATTTAAATTTGCAAATTAAACAATCCATTGATTAACCATGAGAACAATTGACATTTGTTCTCATTCTCCACCACAAACCCACTTCACTTCATTTTATAAAAACCCTCCCCCTTCACAAATCCGGCCATTCCTCTTTCTTAGGTTTGGAAACCCTTTTCCACCTTGTTCGCATTCCAATCTGATTTCATCTTGTCTCATCTTTCCTTCTCTACTTCTTTACTAGTTTTGTTTTAGAAAAAGTGTGAGAAAGAAAAGAAAGAGAGATCAATAAAAAGAAAAGAGTGGAGTATTTCATGGGTT
This sequence comes from Hemerocallis citrina, assembly GCA_017893485.1. NCBI lineage: Eukaryota > Viridiplantae > Streptophyta > Magnoliopsida > Asparagales > Asphodelaceae > Hemerocallis > Hemerocallis citrina. The sequence goes on along the minus strand of CM030361.1, from coordinate 215,852,725 downwards.
TGATTTCATAGAGGTGTTTTTGGTGTTCTTGAGAAAAGGCAAGAACAAGGAGCAAGGAGTTGAAAGCAAGTCCTTCCTACACGAAATCAAGGTGGGGGTTTCTCATTCTCATGTCTTTTTCAAGTTATTTTAGGGTTATTTTGGGTTGTATGTTGTTGTATTGAGTTGATTTCATGCGTACATGGACTAGAACAAAGGGCATGTAGAGGTTGTAGTTGTAGAACACAAATTAGATGCATAAAAATTCGGTTTTTATGGTTGTAGGGCTGATTTTGTTTACATGTGTTAAAACAAGAATCATGACCTAAAATTGATTGGAGATGTTCTTAGTAGTGTTATTATCATGGAAGATTTTTTGAAGATTTTTCGGAGTTGATTTGATGGGTGAAACAAGCGTTTCCCTCAAAACAGCGAGGTTCAAGCCAAAACAGTGGCTCGCTGTTTTGGGCTTAGAGTCGTAGTGTGTTCAGGGGGCTGGAAATGGGTGTTCCTTACGGAATTTGAAGAGGAGACCAACTAGGGAGTTGTAATAGACGTCCTCCCCTTTCTGAATTGACCTCTATGGTAAAATTCCGATAACAGGCGCAAAAGTTATGACCGTTACAAAAATATCAACTAGCTGTTTGGCTGAACGTTGCTGTTTTGGTTACTCGATACTTTTGAGTGTTTTACTGGTTGAATCTAAGGAGCCGACCAACTAGAGAGTTGTAGTACACATTCTCCCCTTTCCGAATTGGCCTCTCGAGTTAAATTCCAATGAGCGGAGTAGGAGTTATACCGTTTGCAAAGTACAGCAATTGGCTGTCTTGACTAGGTTCTTGCTGTTTTGTTGTTTTGAGGTTTTAGAGTATCTTACCTGTTGAATCTGAAGTGGAGGCCAACTAGGAAGTTGTAGTAGACATATTCTCCTTTCCGAATTGGCCTTTCGAGTTAAATTCCGATAAGCGGAGTAGGAGTTATGCTGTTTGCAAAGTACAGTAACTGGCTGTCTTGACTAGGTTCTTCTGTTTTGCTTCTTTGGAGTTTTAGAATATCTTACCTGTTGAATCTGAAGTGGAGACCAACTAGGAAGTTGTAGTAGACATTATTCCCTTTCCGAATTGGCCTCTCGAGCTAGATTTCGATAAGCGGAATAGGAGTTATGGTATTTAGAAGATGCAGCAGCCAGCTTTGAACTGAGTGTGCTTGCTGTTTTGACTATTTGATGTCTTTTAATGACTTAATGGTTGAATCTGAAGTGGAGACAAACTAGGAAGTTGTAGTAGACATTTTTCCCTTTCCGAATTGGCCTCTCAGGTTAGATTTCGATAAGTGGAATAGGAGTTATGGTATTTGGAAGATGGAGCAGCCAGCTTTGAGCTGAGTGTGCTTGCTGTTTGACTTCTTTGATATTTTAGAGTGTCTTAACTATTGAATCTGAGGTGGAGACCAACTAGGAAGTTGTAGTAGACATTCTCCCCTTTCCGAATTGACCTCTCGGGTTAAATTCCGACAAGCGGTGTAGAAGTTATGGGCTTTGAAAGTTTTCAGCTTGGCTGTGTATTTGCTGGGTTGGAATTGTATCTGTCTTGATTCCTTATAGTTTTTGAGTGTCTTACTCGCTGAATCTGAGGAGTCGACCAACTATGGAGTTGTAGTAGACTTTCTCACCTTTCCCAATTGCCCTCTTGGATTAGATTTCGAAAAGTGGAACAAAATTTATAGGCTTTCAAAGTTTCAGCTTTCCCTGGTTAAATCTGCTGTTTTCTTGCCGTCTGCGTGTGTTCGACGGGTAGGAACTTGGAATTCCCTCTGGAATCTGAGAAAGTGTTTAACTAGGAATTTTTAGTAGATGTTCCCACCTTTTCAAATTGTCCAGTTTCGTTAGATTCCGACGAGTAGAGCAAAGTTACAAGCTACCGAAGTTTCATATTTTTATTGAAAATATATAATTTGGTAATTGTTTGCGTATGTCCGAGGTCAGGACTTTGGAATTCCTTCTGGAATCTGAGAAAGTAGTAAAGTGGGAAGTTTTAGTAGATATTCCTACCTTTTCAAATTGTCCAGTTTCATTAGATTCCCACGTGTAGAGCAAAAGTTGCA